>CM062645.1:20243090-20813090 GCA_025617555.3 Puccinia polysora | reverse complement strand
CTGTGTGGAAGTGTTGGCACTGACCAGCCAAGGCCTGGCCAAACTGGCCAAGACAATCCTGGCCGTTGCTGTTGTCCAGGATCTCTGGGCCTTCCCCCCAATGCCTGCCTGCCCAGCCAACCCACCTCCCCCCCTCCCTGGTTCCCAGGCCTGGCCTACCTGGCCCCAGGCCCAACTCAAACCCAACCCAAAGGCCCAGCCCAATTCCCTCACACCCCGGTAAGTATTTTTTTTTTGGGGGGGGTGCTGATGTGATCTTTTTTTTTTTTTTTTTTTTTTTTTTTTGGTGATCACGTTTCTGGTGAACTTGGGATCAAGTCCAGGTTTGGTTTCATTTTTTTGATCCAATCTTGTTTCACTGATGATTTCCATTTGACTGACTGTTTTTTTTTTTTTCAATCCCTCACCCTTTATTGGTGAATGTCCAATTCTTGTCCCACCTGCCTCAAAATGTTTCACAAACAATTGAATCCCATCTTGTTCCTCACCCCAATCAGAGTATATGGATGGGAGGGATCAAGATGGAAGGAGATGGATTGACCAACATAATGAAAGGTGCAAAGAATAGGGCCTGTCACCAAAAGAGGATTCAAATGAGGGATTCCAAACTATCTTTGGAGGTTGCTGAGGAAGGTATTAATGAAAAGGAAAGGTGAAATCTCTGGCTACTCTTTTATACTTGTGGTTCCAACCAAGAAATCAAATGGTTGACTTATTGAAAATACGGACAAATATCAAGTATTGGATGGCCATATTTTTTTCCTGACCTTGGCTTTGGAATTGATTTCAAGCAAAAAGGTATAGTCAAAATGGTTTGGGCAGCTAATAAGTACAAGCACTGTGCCTTTCCTGCTGTGGACACAGAAAACCATACCAGAATGGCCATGTCACTTCTAATTAATAAAAAAACTAGAAACACTTGTAGGGACTTGAATAATGGCCAAATTTACTCTAGAAAAAAATATAAATAAAAACAAAAAAACTCTGTATGTTGGTGGGGTTAAAAATACTCTTGAAAGTTGTAATCAAAAATAATTTTTTTGTTTTTCTTTCACCCATGAAAATGTATTTACAAGCCCAGCATTTGAGTTATCTGCTGTATTTCATCTACTGTTCTACTGCTACCAATGCAAGCCAAGGATACTGATACGTTATCCTTTTTTTTGGTTGCAAGTTGTTCCCTCTCCTTTTCAAGTTGTGCTTGCTGTCAATCCTTCTCCTTTTCCCAAATTGGAAACTCTAGCTCAGCCTGTTTCAACTTCCACTCAGCATCCCATTTTTGTTGATGAGCCAAACTCTCCGCTTTCTGCTTTTGAACATCCATGGCCAGTTGAAAATTCCACTTTTGTTTTTCAAACTCAAGTTTTTTGGATTCAATTTGTAATTTGACTGTTTTTTTCAGGGGAAAAGCAATGAGCATGATTTTGAAAGCAAGGATATTCAGCCAATGGACTTACATGAATGTTGCTTCTCCATGATTTCTTCAAAGCCTAAAAAACCGGAAGTGTTTCTCCTCTTTTGATGAATTTTGGGGTTGATATTGATGGAATTGGAGGCCTTTTGCTTACCCTTGGCAGAGGAGGTTTGACTCTGAAAGTCATCACTATTTTTCAAAGGCAATGTGGGAGGCCCCATTGGCTTGAGTTTTTGGCCATTCTGGAATGGATGAGCCTGTTTTTTTACAATCTAAATCAGTCAGGATTAACCAGACAGAAGAGAAAAGAGCTTGGTTCCTTACTTGAACCAATGTTGAGTGTAATGGAGACTGAGGAGTATCTTGTTCCGCATCAGCAAGGTTGATAAGATCTGCCAACCCAGGAAGAGAGAAATCCAAAGAAGGAGGGCAGGGGTCCAAGGTGTTGGTATTCAAGTATCTGCTCAAATCAGTCTACCTTATTCTGTTCCATGTTATTCTATTTGACCCTATCTCTTTTCTATTTTTCTCTGTTCTATCTCATCCTTACCTTGTTTCCTATTCTCTACCTACTACTTTGTTCTTTATAAGTTTACCTCATTTCCTATAAGCTCCCAACCTGCTGCCTTCATTTTCTCTTCCTCCCGTGCGCCCCCTATATTCAACTGCTGCCAATACTCCATTTCTGAAGGCTCGCAAGACTGCTCCCCTGGATCTCTCAAACCTTCATCCTCAATCACCTGGACGGGCAATCACTCTTCAACCAACTGGAAGCTTGACATCAACCAGCTCACTCACCAGCCACCGCTACAGCTCAAGCTCAAGCTCACTCAATTACCAACTCCCAACTCCTGGAGCGCTACACCGGATCACTCCTCAGCTATTCCTTCTTTTCCCCTTCTTCTTCTTCACCGCCTTGTCTAGTCAACACGCCATCTGGTCCTTTTAAGGTGTCTACTCTACTATGTTTTCTTTCTCTCTGATTCTTCCTCTCTGACCCTTCCTTGCTGAAATCAAACGTCCTTTTAAGTCTCTTATTCCTTCAGATTTACAGTCCCACCACTTATTGGACCAGATAGGCTCTATGTCCAACTCGGATGAACAACTCAACTCTTCAAAGCTCAACATTCCCCTCCTCAATGACTCGAACTTCCCATCTTGGAGTCTCAGGATCAAGAGTTATCTCCGCAGGAAAGGACTTCTTGAATTGACCGTTGAACCCCCTCCTTCACCCATGACCGGGCCCCAAAAGAAGAAGATATATGAGGCCGCTGACATAATCATCCAACACCTCGGCGAATTGGCTTTCGAATCCATTATCAATGACAACAACGACGGTAATCCTCACGCCATATGGCAGGCCATTCTTGAACAATACGCCTCACAATCCTCCAACAATCGCGGCCGCATCTGGCTTAATTTCATCCGGTATCTCTTCAAAGGCGATCTGACGACCTACATCAAGGACTGCAGGAAGCTCATGAACGAACTAACAGTTGTTAGACTTGAGGTTCCTCCCGACATCCTCAGCTACACCATCCTTGCCAAACTCCCCAGCTCATTCTACCACATCGTTGACTCCCTAATTCTCAATGACTCCCTACTTCAAAACCCAACCGGCATCTTGAACAAGCTTTGCGAGGTCCTTCACCTCGAATCTTCTCGACTACCGGAGATCAACTTGTCACTAGATACAACTCCTTCAGTCGCTCTGCACAAGTCCACAGCTAGGTCCACAACAAGGAAAAAACCCAAACACCCCTGCTCCAAAGGACATCACAATCCCTTAGCTGAACACCCAGAGAGCAAATGCTGGTTTCTCCACCCTCACCTCAGACCCGAATGGAACAAGATCCCCTCATCAAATCTCCACTCAGTCAAAAAATGCCCTTCCACCAAGGATGTAAGCAGCTCCAAAGGTGCCGAACTACACTTCAACGCTCAAATCTACCTGTCATCTCACAGAAAAGACTCTCACCTCCCGGTCTTGGACTCTGGGGCAAGTCACCACATTGTCAATGACCCCAAGGTTATGTTCGATTGCACTCCCATTCATCTTGAGGTGGGAACCGGCTCCCCAAACAACTCCCTTACAGCTACGCATTCTGGATCAGCCAAACTCACCAACCATCTTGGCTCATCTATCATCCTCCAAAACGTTCTTCTCATTCCTTCAATTAACCGGTGTCTCATCTCTCTCACTCAACTAAACTCTTCTAAGGCGAACTTCTCAAAAATCGGATACTCGGGCTTTGAAGTGAAGCTGGATAAGATTAGCTTTGTGGGCACCACAAACAACAAACTAACGGAACTTTGTGGAACTAAGTTTCAGCAATGCGATCAATCCACAATGCTCTTCAAGGCTCCGGACAACCTCTGGAATCTGCGACTTGGCCACGCTAGTAATCAATCCCTCAAGACTCTCAATCTACGCTCCGATGACTCTGACGCTCGATCCTCCGTCTGCCAAATATGCAAGACTTGCAAGCAAGTGTCGACTCCTTTCAACCACAAATTCAAAAGGGTCACCGACCTTCTTGAAGCTGTCCACCTGGACGTGGTCGGACCTTTCTCCATCACCTCAAACTTGGGGTTCTCCTATTTCCTCTCCCTCACAGATCAATTCTCCGGTTATTGCTCCGTGGCTCTGCTCAAACAGAAAAGCAAGGCTTTTCCCGCCATCAAGGACTTTGTGACGCGAGCCGAACGTCAAACTGGCCATTCCGTGAAACTTCTGATCTCTGATAACGGCGGCGAGTTCATCTCCTCCGAACTTCACGCCTACTGCCTTGAAAAAGGAATCTCTCAACACTTCTCTCCCCCTTACACTCCTCAGCAAAACGGACTGTCTGAAAGATCAAATTGCCTGATTCTGGAGAAGGCTCGCTGCCTGCTAAACCAAAGCAATCTACCGCTCAAGTTCTGGGACGAAGCCGTCAACACCGCCACCCACATCCTTAACGCTCTCCCCTCTAGAACTCGTGGCAACACTGTTCCTTACAACACCTGGCACGGACAACCTTTCAATCTCAACTGCTTACGACCTTTTGGATGTGCCGCCTTTGCTATCATTCCCAAAGCTGTTCAAACCTTCAAACTCCTCCCCACCAGCAAAAGAGCGATTCTGCTCGGGTACGTCAATGACTTTTCGTCATACAGACTGTTGGACCTGGACTCCTCCAAAATCTTCATCTCCGCGAACACGTCGTTTGACGAGCTCTCCTTTCCTTCCCTGCCCGGCTCAAAACCATTGCATTGTCCTACCAGCTCCGACCACATACTGACCCCCTTCTCTCCTCTTTCCCCTTCCACATACAACTCTTTGAATCCTACCTCTGCTCCTCTTCTCTCCTCCCCGAATTCCCTTGTTGTCTCCCCCGCCAACTCAACCCCCACACCTGTATCTTCTCATAACACCCCTGGCTTCACCATTCCATCTGCGATCAATCCCCCTCTCTCTGCTCCTCAACTGTCACACGACAGGCTAACCCACGACAACATTATCTCCCATCCACGTCGTCTCAACTCAAAAGTGGGCCTTCCCGCCATCTATCTCATTGTCGACAACGGCTATTCGGATCCCAAGTCAGTCCAAGAGGCCCTCAACTTGAAATACCGAGAAGAGTGGCTTGAAGCAATGAGGCACAAGGAACTCAACTTACTCAACTATCAAGTCTGGGAAGAGACCAACCTCCCCGAGGGCAAGCTGGGACTTCAATGCGTATGGGTTTTTCGGACAAAGCGAGACGAGCAAAACCGGATCGTTGAGTTCAAAGCCCGCCTATTTGTACAAGGCTTCAGCCAACAGTATGGCATTGACTTCACTTCCACCTTCTCGCCCACTGGGGACAAGACCTCTCTCCGTATGCTCATTGCCCTGGCAGCTCAGCTAAAACTCAAATTCCACCAGGTCGACGTAAAGGCCGCCTTTTTAAACGCCCCTCTTCGCGAAGAAGTCTACCTCACCCCTCCACCCTATATCTCCATGGCAAGCGGAAAGTATCTCAGGCTCAAGAAGGCCCTGTACGGTCTCAAACAGGCACCAGTGGCCTGGTACGACACACTGAGCAGCTGGCTTGTCGACCTTGGTTTCCACAAGAGCAAGGCCGACCAATGTGTCTTCTGGAAAGATTCCACCTACCTCTACGTCCATGTCGACGATATTGCAATATTCAGTGATTGCCCGGACATTTTTGTTAACCAACTCAGCTCCAAATTCAAGACAAAGGACCTGGGACCGGCCTCCATACTTCTCGGAATGAATGTCACTCACCTTTTGAATGGATTCAAGCTCTCCCACTGCTCGTACATCAACCAAATTTGCGGACAATATGCGCTTCCGCCGCAAAAGTCATTCTCAACTCCCTTCAGGCCTCATGGAAAGCTGTATGCCTCAAGCGAGGAAGACCATCACGAGTTTCTACATTCAGGGGCAAATTATAGAAAGATCGTTGGTGAGCTCAATCATATCAGCATATGCACAAGACCCGACATCACCTTTGCGGTCAACTACCTGGCTCAATTCCTTGTCAAACCTAATCTTCACCACTATCAGGCGGCGCTGCAAGTGCTCCAGTATCTCCAGCACAGCTCTAGCCGAGGAATAACTTTCACTTCCTCCTCTGCTCCCCCCGGCCTTGAAGCATATGTTGATGCCGACTGGGCAACCTGTCCCACCACAAGGAGGTCTGTCTCTGGGATGGTCATCCGCTGGCTCGGCAGCGTCATCACCTGGAAATGTAAGAAACAGCCGACTCTCTCACTATCCACCACTGAAGCCGAGTACAAAGCGCTGGGCGACGTCATCAAGGAAATAAGCTGGGTAAAATCGCTCATGAGCGAATTTCTGCCGGAAGAAGCAATCAAACCGTCCATCGTCCACGAGGACAACAAGGGCTGTATTAAACTAGCTCTCAACCAAGCTAATCACGCCACGTTTCACACCAAACACATGGAATTGCGATTTCACTATGTTCGCAATGAAATTCTGAAAAACGCGATCAAGCTCCAGAAGGTGTCCTCCAAGATGAACCTGGCGGACTTCCTCACCAAACCGTTAAGCAGGATAGCGCTTCATCGTGCGCTAGACACTCTAAACATCTCAAATTGATTTGAGCAAGGGAGGCTGTTGGTATTCAAGTATCTGCTCAAATCAGTCTACCTTATTCTGTTCCATGTTATTCAATTTGACCCTATCTCTTTTCTATTTTTCTCTGTTCTATCTCATCCTTACCTTGTTTCCTATTCTCTACCTACTACTTTGTTCTTTATAAGTTTACCTCATTTCCTATAAGCTCCCAACCTGCTGCCTTCATTTTCTCTTCCTCCCGTGCGCCCCCTATATTCAACTGCTGCCAATACTCCATTTCTGAAGGCTCGCAAGACTGCTCCCCTGGATCTCTCAAACCTTCATCCTCAATCACCTGGACGGGCAATCACTCTTCAACCAACTGGAAGCTTGACATCAACCAGCTCACTCACCAGCCACCGCTACAGCTCAAGCTCAAGCTCACTCAATTACCAACTCCCAACTCCTGGAGCGCTACACCGGATCACTCCTCAGCTATTCCTTCTTTTCCCCTTCTTCTTCTTCACCGCCTTGTCTAGTCAACACGCCATCTGGTCCTTTTAAGGTGTCTACTCTACTATGTTTTCTTTCTCTCTGATTCTTCCTCTCTGACCCTTCCTTGCTGAAATCAAACGTCCTTTTAAGTCTCTTATTCCTTCACAAGGTTGGGTTTGAATCCTCAATCAACACGGAAGTAGACGTTTTTGGAGCTGATTGCGTTTGAATATCCTCCTTGGCATTGGATGGGGGCAACTCATAGGTTCTTTGGGGTAACCAACTGAATTGGATTTTTGGGCATCAAAAGCAGCTAGGGGGGTGATGTTGGTCTTCTTTCCAAATATTTAATCCATTTGAATATAAAAAGGACAAATGGAGTCCAACTTATCAACCACCAAGTTGATTCCCTTGGCTATGTCAGAGTTGGTGATACCAAAGCCAGAGGAGATTGACATGGAGTGGGCCTTTGTTTACTTGGCTTGATAATTCTTGAATCATTCCCTCATCTGTTTGGATGAAAGATCCAGCCTACATTTTGTTTTTTTCTTGAGTTCATTGGCCACCAGGAGATAACCATTGACCTAAGAGGATGGAGGTCAGCCAAGACGTGTTTCATTGTCCAATCACAAGCAGGCATCATAGTTGGAGGGAATTTTGAGCCAGTTGACCAGGACAATGTGATCAGCTCTCTTGAGCTGACTTGATCCCTTGGAAGCTGATGGGGGAGTATTGTTTGTTGTGGAGTTCCTTGAAAATGTTTGCTTTGGTGTGTTGGACTTTTGTGGGGACTTGCAGGGGGAGGTTTGCTGAGGGGAAATTTGGAAAGAGTAAGGGCAATAAGGTGATGAGAGGGATAAATTGAAAAGAAATATAAATTGATGAGAGATATGAAGTGATGAGAGCAATAAAGTGACAAGAGCAATAAAACAATGATTGGATTCTTTGGATGAGGTTGGAGGTACAAGTTCTTGTTGGAGGTAGAGTGATGAGAGCAATGAAGCAATGAGAGCAATAAAGTGGTGAGTGATCAAGTTATGAGGGTGATAAATTGATGAGAGTGATGATTAGAGTGATAAAGTGATGAGAGTTCTGAATATTTTTATGATGAGGCTGGAGGTAAAAAAATTTGCAATGAGGTTGGAGGTAGAAGGAGGTGGGAAGCCAGGGGTGGATGACGTGCACAGGTGGCGGAAGCCTTTAAATACTTTATTTGAAAAAACCCACTTATTTCATGTTAACTTTGACATGTCTGATGTGAAATAAGTGGGTTTTTTGATTTTGAATGGTGGTTTTGAAATGGCGGATTTGAGTTGAAACCCGCCATTGAAAATGGCGGGTTTGGTTAACTTTGATAAGCCCTAATAGGCCGCTTTGCTCATGATCTGGAGATTCCAAGATAATTGCATTCACTCTTTCATGTAACTTAGGAATTCTTAGCATTTCATCAAAATTGAACTTGAAAAATTCAAAAGAATCAACCATTAGTGAATTAGGAAACATTAATCAAAAAGCATCAATCATATAGTGATTTGAACAATCCAACTTAAGCCAACTTACAGAACTACAACTGCAAGGGTCATAGTCCAACCTCCACTGAGGATGAAAATCTTCAGGTACCACAGATCCTCTGAATGCTAGATGGTCACCTATTTGGTGGGAACAGGGCAAACCCATAGTCTTGCAATATGACTTGGTCCACACTTTGCCATCATGATCACGTTTGAATTTCTCAAATTGTTCCCTAATAAGATTAATTTCCTCTAAAGACAATTTGTAACCCAATGGTAACAGTTCAGGTGGAAGAACTGTCCCTAATTTAATTCAAGAGTTGTAAAGTGACGCATGAACCAATTTAATTTGATTCAAAACTGTTCCGTCAAGGCTTTTGCAAACATCCAACAGGTTTCCCAAAGAGTTTGCAAGGAATTATTTGAGAGTTGCATGGGCCCTTTCAACCCAAGATGTTGTTTTGTTTCCAAAATCTGGGTTTATACAAGTCCAAGCTGTTACAAACGTCTCTTTGATAGGGAAAATGTTATTTTCCATATACTCAAGTACATCCTCATAGTCTTTCAAGAAACACTATACAAGTCAAAATATCAGAACCCAAAATTAGAAAGAATAAGGAGCAGTGATTTGGATCTAATCCGATTTCTGCATCATTGACCTCCACCTCCTCCTTGGTCTTTGAGGCCCCAAACTTTTCCCACAGAGTCATAAAGCTTTTCCCTCCTTCAAAATCATTAAAAAAGTGCGCTTTACAGTTTGCTTGTACATTTTTGGACAAGTGCCCAGTGAAAAATTTTCTTGATGACTCATGGAAACTAGATTCAATAGCAAAAATCAGAGCTTTTTCATGGTCAATCACAAAGACTTTTGGAAGTCTCTCAGGATCATAAGCCAACTCATTAAATGCATTTACAGATCAACTGTAGAACTCAAATGTTTCTTTTGTTATAAAAAAAGAGCTTTTGTGAAATTTTTCCAATTTGCTGTCATTCCCACAACATTCAATAGCGGGGTTTTGTACCTATTTTTCTTATAAGTACAATCCAACATAGAAATATGATGGAATGGTTTTGAAAGCTTTAATGCCTCAGGATGTGCTAAGTACAGGGCCTCCAAGTGACCCTCTCCACTGAACTTTGACTGGTGAATCCAACTTGTTTCATCAAGCTGTTGATAGAGTACCTCCATAAAACTTTTACCCTTTAGTTCTGCAAGTGTTACATTCTGCTTAGTGTTATAGATTGTTTGGTCATCAGCATAATCCCTCCAATCAATCTTGCTCAATTTTCTATTAAGTTGTAATGTATTGAGCCCATCTTTCACGCCTTCCTTAAGTAGATCCAAGGCTTGCCCAGAGATTCTCCTCAGTTGATGATGCACAGAGGGATTTTCAGATGGTTGATGGTTAAGTTGGGTTTCTTTATAGGAGATTTGTCACAAGGGGTCTGCCTTTGTGCAACTTTCATGGATTAAAAACTTGCACACAACCTTCCTTGTGTGAGTTTTTCTAGACCATTTGGTAAGTAGTTTTCCTGAATAGGAACCATGGCAATCACAGGCCAAATCCACATATTTATATTTCTTCAGGTTAAAAATGTCAAAGCTTAACCATGCTTTATAGCCCATTTTTGAAAAATGTTTTGTGCCTCTTCCCTAGTAGGGAAAGCTCTCACAGGAGGTGTTTTAAGTGGATCTGTCATAGTGACATAGTTATATTGATGTTATGCACTCCATCAGTTTTAATCAAATTAAATACGGAAAAGAACAATAACATAAAATGTTACTCACAACCAGAGGTCAGATCCCACTGTGAAACATTTTGTTCCTCCATTGTCACCCTTGATGAGGATGCAATTGGGGCTTCCAATTTTTCATTAACCAAATACTTTTTTTCTTTTTCCAAAGCTTTTTTGGTGGCACTATCAATGTAGAACTTCCACGCAGCCATGTCAGAAGAAGGAGGGCTTGCCACTGTTCCCATGAAAAAAATGCAATGGTATATACTTCAGTATTCAATCCAAATTTCAATTGAACAAACAAAATTTGCTCACTTTTGAGTTGAGAAAGAATTGTTTACAGATTTTTATAAATGATTTCAATTTTCAATTTACTTTCACTTTGGTTTCACTTTACAGTCACTTTGGAATTACCAGGTGTGAAAAAAAGTCCCACAAAGTATGTGTTGATCCCAAATTTGTGTTGACGGAACCCAAGTGTGGTCCAGGGGGTGCCCAAAATTCTGGCACAACTTCTGGGGGGTAAACGGCTCCTACAAAAACCCCCGGGGGTTGCGCGTGTTTGAAAAGGCCCTTTGTAGTCGTCTATGGGCCCCCACAGCTCATTTGAGCTGTGTAGGGCCCTACACAACTACCACACGGTTGGAGACGTGAGTTTAACATCACCCTAAATATAATGAGGGCTGGTGCAAGTTTTAAAGTGTTTTGGTTAAATGGTTTCCAATATGTTATAAGAGGGGCCACAACTTCTACAAATCTGGGGATATTCACTGCTTTAGAAACCTCTTCTCAGGAGATCACCTTGGAATGTACAAAACACTGTGACAATGGGATCCTTATGACTTAACAAAAAGGGGACACACCCTAAGGAATGGTGGGTATGGCTGGGATAAACAGCAAACAGGCCTGAGAATGGAGGAAATAAATTACTTCTAAGAATTTTCTCACAAGGGTTCTGCAGGAATTCACGGTTTAAAGGGTCTCAGATCAAAGGTTGGGGTGTTTTTGATGATTTTCTTCAAGGGAATAATAATGGTGTTTAGAATTAATATTAAAACTACCCAAATGAGGCCATATATCACTTGCTTATCTTTTATAAGAAACTCATAAAGGATGAAAAAGGGTCTGGATTGATAACTGAAATTCACTATAATTTACAGTGGTTAAAAAATCCAAAAGGGTACTGTATATATACCTTTTTGAGGTCAAGAAGCCTTCTCAGGGCATGTAGATAGGGTAGTGCTTGTGGGATAATACTATCATGCTGGCCAGGGCTAGTTGAGCACACATTTTTAGTTCTTTAAATTAGCTGTACCTGTCTCTTCAGTATTAATTGGTGATTTATATATCAAGACCTGTTTTAATGGAAATTTGTTATTTTTACAGTTTAACATATATCCTATTTTTGTACTATATTTATTTGAAGTATATGATCAGAGGTGAACATGAGTAGATGCCCTGTCATCTTCAAATCATTTTTGTAATTTTGAATAATTTTTATTTGAAATCCTTGGTGAGTTTTGAGGTCCATAAACATTTGTTAATGTCATTTTTGTGAAAACCTTTATTACTGTTTTATTTAGGTTTTCTACTTTATAATTGGATTTTATATGATTTTATTTAGTTTTCTCAGGTTTCAAACCGTCCTCTATCCATCTTTGAGCTTATTAAATATGCATGGAACATTCATAGGGGTTGTAGCAGTTTCTTGAAGTACCTTGTTGTCAGAATTTGTCCTGGCAGGTTTGATTCACGCGTGCTTGACATTCTGCCTTCTACGGATGCGGGGCTGCGCACGGTAATTTTGACAGAACATAAATACAGCAATAAATCCTAAACTAAAAATAAAACTCAAATTCTGACAGAATTTTTTTTGTGAAACCCACACATGACAATACATGTGAAATATTAAAATGGCCAAAAAGTCACTTGTAGTGGTGTTGTGTTTTTTTCCCATTTGTATTAATTCATTTAAAAGTATAAGGAGTTAGAATTGCATAATGGGTTCAGTGAGTGACCCTACCTTCTTTTGGATGGGAAGTCCAAATTTTCAATAATATTTTAGAATTTCCCAATTTTTCTTGTAGTTTTGATAAGATTTTTGTTTTAAATTTGACAGATTGCTCTGTAAATAGTAGCATACTGACACTTGTGCTTGTTGACTGAAAATTTTTTTTGGAGCATTTCATAAATAAAAACGTAAGGACCTCAGTCTTCCTGGACCCTGGGGATTAATTTCCTGCAATGATTGAGTGGCTTTGTGTTGAGGATTCCCAGTCAGAAACTAGATAGTAATAAAAGAGCAGCATCCATAAATATTTGAGTAATTATAAATTTCACATTCATTTGCTGGAGGACTCCATAATTTCCTCTTCATGCGCTCAAATATGAAAATCAATACAGATTTAAATTTCTTCTAATAAATAAATAACTCAAAGCCCCAGGATTGCTTGCTGTAAAGAAAGGGAAAAGGGTTAACCCACTGCTTTCCCATCCTAGTTGGCATGCGTACTCCCACATACACAGTATAGGTATTTGCGCCCTAGCACTCCCAAAAGCATTTTGTAAGAATACTAGGTTCAAATATAATTGAAACAATTTATCATCTAGAGGTAATGGTGATCAGAATAACCATAAAATACAGATGGCACAGAAATATCATGTTACAATATGGATCAATACAATGGAAATAAGTTTTTTGGTGTTTAGAAATTTATTAATGAGAAAATTAATTACAATAAATGATAAAAATAGGGTAAAAATTATGACTGGGGTTCTTGAAAACATCTTCTTTGGAGAATCAAGATTATGATTCATAATCCTGGAATTTTTGGAACCTTGATTAATCAAGAAAAGAAAGTATCAACCCTGGTGATGGGTGAGACCAAGCTAGCAGACAGCTGAGGAATCATGGGGAAACTTTCTGGGTAGATAATGATGGAAAAGTACCTGTAAAAGATAAAAAAAGAGTAATTCAAACAATGGTGCAGTATTTGGGGACTTTCTGCAGTGAAAAGTGGGTTTTAATGGTGGAAACTGTCAGATACACAGGCAAGACAAAATTCATTAATCAAAAAATTAATTCTTACAAGTCTTTGATTCCTCATGAAATGGTTCTCTGGTATTTATAAAATTGAGTCTGCAGAAAATAAAGCCTGGAAGGGGCCTGTATCTAACCCTTTCCATTTTATCAGGGGTACCTTTGATTTTTATCAGGGTAAACAGAGGAAGGGTTTTTTTAATGAGGCCAGTAATACAGCCAGGCATAGCCCACAGGTTCCTTTTTATTGTTTAGGCCCAATGGAAATGTAAAAGTTAATTTAATATGTTATTTATAGCATTTATTGCAAGATAATTACAAGGAAAATGATCCTTTCATGCATATATACATCCTCTTTGAAAGGTGTAATATTATTTTTTAAATGATTAATTAATTATTAATTGTTTCAATGTATCATTGTAGAAATTTATATTTTATTTATTTTGGAAAGAAGTCATGTATTTGGACTTGAAGATCCCATGAGATCTCTTTCTGTCCCTTTTTGGTATTTTTGGAAAAATAATCAAGTGTATTTTTTGAGAGGTTGTCACATGCCTTTCTTAAAATTTTAAAATTATCTTGGGTGTTTTTTGAAAGAATAGAGGGATTTGAACGCATATTTGATATAAATTCCTTCCCAATGTCTTTTGTAACAAAATTTCTGGGGCTCTTTGTGATAAGTTTCAGCTCTGGAAGCTTAGTTCCAAGATTTCAGCATTTCTACTGGCCATGGAATTTCCTGGCCATGTTTTTAAATGGGAATTTGAGATTGAGGGAACTGCAAGCATATCTCTGGACTTTAGTGTTGTGCAAAGCTGCATGCAGGAATTTTCACAAAACTATTTTTAGTAAATAAATCCTAAATGATAAACAATGACCATTTTATGGCTTAATTTCAGTCAGGTAACATACATACATTTTTTCATGTGAAATAATAAAATGGCTCAAAAGTGCTAAGTTAGGGTCGTGGGTTTTTTGGCAAAAGTGATAGTTAATTGAGGAGTGGGATTTCAAGGGTGGGGTTGGTGAGTGAAGCTGCCTAGAATTGGTTTGAAAATTTGAATATTATATAATATTTGGGATATTCTTATTCCTTATTATAGATTTTGTTAATAGGGTGTATCAGAGTTAGCAAACCTGCCATTAGAAACCTGCAATTCTTTGACCAAAAACACCATTTGAATGGTGTGTTTCTGAAATGCAAATAACCACTAACTGGTGTATTTAAAGATGATGTGCTTAATGGAAATGGTGTGTTTCAAATACCAAAACTTCCATTTATGCATCATCATCAATCCATCCTCCCTAGCATGCAAAACACCAATCCACACCTCCACATAATCTAATCCGTAAACATCCCATCACCCACTATGCTTTCCACATGAATCACCAAATTCATCACTCCATTCCACCAGACCATTAACCCATTCCTTTGCATCAAATTTTCATCACTCTTAAAATATACAAAAAAAAGTTCCCAAGATCATTTTCAAAACAAAATCAAGCTGACTGAACTTTTTTTACTATTTTCCTCTGATTCAGACCTTGAATTGGAACCCAATTTTTTATCCCTGAATGATCTATTGGAAAGGAAATACATTGTTTCTGAGAGATGGAAAATCCACCATCCCATTTATGAAATGAAAAAGTTGCATCTCATCCCAGAATTGAGCTTCCACCAACATTTCCAAACTTCTTTGGTTTCATTAAAAATAATTTTGTGCACAATTGGAGATCACCACATCTTTCAGAATGCTTCTAGTAATCCACAACATGATTGAGCTATAAAACTGGCAGTTGCTCTCTTTAGATTGGATCAAATCAAAATAGAGCAGCTATTCATTTATGAGAAAATCTCTTCTCAGTTGGATATGGAACCATTGAATCATACACCAAAAGAGTTATGATTGCTATTCTAGGATTCCATATCTCAGTCCTTTGCTTTCCAACCAATTAAGATGTTAATGAGATATCTCAGTTCATGGAGAATTAAAGTTTTTCTGGTTTTATTGGATTTTTTTCTGGCACCACCATCCCCTTGAGTCAAAATCCCAAGCTTGATGGAAACCACTATTTTGATTGAAAGAAAAGTCAATCCATTCTTTCATTCTAAAAAATGTTTTATGGGACACTGAATGAAAATAATTCCCTTTTTAAATTAAATACCCTGTTGCTTTTCAACTAGTTTTTTACACAAAAAAGAATTTTATTTTGGTACATGCTGGCCTTCCAGGCTCCTGTCATGCTTAATATGTTTTCAATTGGATTCAAATTGCACAAGAACCACATAAATAGATGAAGATCAATCAATTCTGTCAGATTAAGCTTATTCTAGCCAAAAACATGTGGTACCACCATACCAGAATTTTTCTTCCAATGATCAAGGACAAACCAATTTCCAATATCATCTTTCTGAATCACAAGTTTGGATTGAGCATGCCATAGGAGTGCTGAAGGGAAGATTTTCCAGCTTGAGAGAAATGTGGAACCAGATAAAAAATTGCAAAGAAATGAAGATACTTATAAACTGGAGTGTCTGCTGTGTTATTCTCATAACATATTGGCTGACATCAAAAATCAATGGGATGAAATATTTGAAAATTTCATCCCCAATCCTCCTTAAGCCATTCCAGCCTCATCTCATAATTCATCTTTTGAAATGAGAGAGGATATTCCACCTCTCAATCTTGCTCAGTTTGAATTGTGAATTTTTTTCCTCAAAGTTCAAACATAAAACCTGCACCAACCACTTGCACCACCTCCACATAATAACCAACTGCTGTCACCACCTCCTCACCATCAACCTCCACCGCATGGCCATTAACCTCCTCAGTTCATCAACCTGCACCAGAAATCTTTTCCAACCGCCCCAAACCACCACCAATCTCCAGGTTAGTCCCCCCATTTTTTACCTCCTTTATGACCCTTGCTGATCAACCTCCATGTGATCTTGACCAGAAGGCCTCTCTTTGTTTGTTGATCCTTCCTTGAACTCTGTCCCATATAAAAAAAATACAAAAGATTACTATTGATTGCTTCCCATTCAGATTGGTGAAAAATTTCACAACAATCAATACCTTGTAATCCCCAAAATTGGATGGGGTAACTTCAGAACATTCTGGCTTGCACAGGACACTAAGTTGAGTACTTGTGTCCCCACATTACTATCCATTGGCATGCTTGCTATCCCATTGAACCCCATATCCTTTAGCCTAATACCCCTAGCCACCTTCCCCCCACTCATGCATCCATCTCAAAAATTGATCAATCAATTGTTTTTAGAATGATCAATTGATAAATCAATTTTTCTACAAAAAATCAATTGATAAATTGTTAATCAGTTTCTTATAGAGAAATCAATAAACCAATCATTCAATCAATCAGTCAATCAATCAATTTTGTAAAATTGATTGATTTCTCTAAATTTGATTGAATTTTCTAAAATTGATTCTTTGTTTTACAATTTATCTATTATTCTACAATTTATCTATTGTTCTAAAATTGATTTATTGTTCTACAATTTATTTATCTCATAAAAATCAATTGATTGATCAAGTTTAGAACAATCAATTGGATTGCTTGTTGAAAAAACAATTGGATCTCTTTTAGAAAAAACAATTGAATAATTGATTGCTTGTGGAAAAATCAATCAATTCTTTGTTCCAGAAGTGATAAATAAATCAATTGATTGATTATGATTGTTTGATTTTTTTTAAAAAGGTTTATTGATTTATTTATCTAAAAATGGATTGTTTGATTGTGATCAATTTTTTTTAGAGGATCAATTTATTTTTATTCATTGCTTGTATAGGATTGATCAATTGTTAATGATTGTTTTCAGAGGATTGATTGGGCAAGTGAGTTAAGTGACAATTATTTATCTTTTCTTTTCCTTCATTTTAGGGGTGGAACCCCATTTTGATTGTGCAAGCTCAAAATTTTGATCCTTCCCTATTATATTGAAGCAGTCACTGGACCACATCTGGGTGTTTCCAGCTCAAATTTATGGTCCTTCCCTACTATAGAAGAGTGCGCACTTGAAAACTTCATTGATACTGATCTCCTTGATTTTTTTATTAGTGTTCTCATGTTTTTTATCTTCTTTTATTCATAAAATGGTCATCATAACCATACTGATTGTCTTCTTTTTATCTTTTCATTCCTGGTGGTCCTTGGTTCTGGTAAATGCGTGTTTTAATTGTTTCAATTAATAAACAGATTTTTTTTTTCATTGTTGATGAAGCAACTCAAACATTAGGGAAGATTAGTTGAAAATTGAATCCAATCAGTTAAAAATTGATACTAAAAATCAAAGCCATGCCAAACTTAAGGGGAAGATGGAACAAAATAGGCTCCCAGAAGTTCCACTTTAAATTGAAATTGATGGCTTTCAATCTTCCAACTCTATCACCTGGTCAACCCGGAATATAAAGAAATTTCATCTATACCCAGCCATCCATGGTGAAAACAAGAAATTTCCTTGAGTTCCGACCAATGTTGAGCTCCAGAATTCTGAAGCTCTTATCAAAAATTCTTACTTATTCCCCAAGGGAAACGTGTTTACTGCTGATTGGTTGGAACCAGATTTGATGGTGGCCATGATTGAATGTTTTCCATTGGATCAAATCACTCAGAAAGAAAAGAAAGAAATCAACTTTTTGTTGGATGTTGGATCTCTAACTCATCTTATTAGCATGCTCAAATTAGTCTTTAAACTTGTGTTCACTTTCCTTCTGTTTCCTCCTATATTCTTTTCTTTCATTCCCTTTTCTTTTTCCACTTCTGCGCCCAACAACCACTCCGCTACAAATGAATGACTTGTGGGGCTGGCTGCAGATACTCCAATCCCAACAACTCTAACACGCTTGCCTGAATAAATTGTACCCCTGGCTCAGATCCTGGGGAAAGTCTTCCTCATGCAACCACAAGTTTGCACCACTGACCCCAGGTCTCTGAGTCAGGTATTTTTACCTTTGAAATATTGTTTCTAAATATCATTACCTCCTGATCCTCTTAGTCTAAACCTACTCTTCTCATCTCTCCCATAGCCTTGCTTTGCCACACATAACTGCCAGCTAGAACCTGTGTTTTACCTTGAACCACAAAGAGCTTGTTCCTACCCCTTTTCATCTATCAAACCTCTCTTTTCTGTCTCTGATCCAGTGTCTGACTGGTCCTTTTTAGGTAATTTTGGCTACAGCTGATATGTTTCCTTGGTCATATTACTGAAATAAAGAATTCTTTTTTAGTCTCAAAAACCAATATATTTACAGTTCCAATTGACTTCAAGGACCAGCGGACAACCAATCATGTCTAAGACCAAAGACAGCTCACAATCCAAGTTGAATATTCCCCTCTTCAACAACAAAAACTTTCCTGCTTTGCACCTTTGGATAAGGAGCTACCTTCAAAGGAAGGGATTCCTTGAACTAACCACCAAACCTGCTCCTGCTCCAATCTCTGCCCCCAACAGAGAAATCTCTTTGAAGCGGCCAACATTCTCATCCAGCATCCAGGAGACTCAGCCTTTGAAGCTGGTTTCAATTCTGACAACAATGGAAATCCCCATGAGATCTGGTTAGCCATCCAATCAAGATATGCCTCCCAATTTTCCAATAATTGGGGGAGAATTTTGTTGAACTTCATTCAATCCCAATACAAGGGAGACCCCAACTCATACATCAAGGATTTCCAGAAGCTAATGAACAAATTGGCTGTTGTTTGTCTTGATGTTCCCTCTGACATTCTAAGCTACACCATCTTGGCCAAACTGCCCAGCTCTTTCTTTCACATAGTGGACACCATTATCCTCAACAAGAACTTCTTCTGAATTCCACCGGAATTCTCAACAAACTTTGTGAGGTCACTCATCTGGAATCCTCTCAAGCCGGGAACAAAAATCCTCCTTTGGAACTGAACCCTTCCACATCTCTCCTCAAATAAACGCAAAAAAGGAAGATGAAACATCCTTGCTCCAAGAACCACCACAACCCTCTAGAAGAACACTTGGAGGACAGGTGTTGGTTCCTTCATCCCCTTTGAGACCCAACTGGAAAAAGCTTCCAAACTCCAACCTTCACACTGCGGCCAACAATACTGAAACAACCACCGGCAATTCCCAAATCCCCAGTGCTGAGATAAACTTCAACTCACAAATCTATCTGACGCCCAAACCCAATCTCTCTTAACTTCCTGGTCTGGAATTGGGTGACAGTCACCATATTGCCAAAAATCCTTGATTCCTTTTTAATGTCTCACCAGTGAAGATGGAAGTTGGCACTGGCTTGCCCAACAACTCTCTCACCGCCATGCACATTGGGTTGCATGATTGATAAATCACCTCTGAGCCATGATCAAGCTGACCAATGTTCTTCTGATCCCAACTATCAATCAATGCCTCATCTATCTCACGCAACTCAAGGCCAAGAATACAGTCTTCACCAAGATTGGTTTCTCTGGATTTGAGGTGATTTGTGACAACTTCCAATTTATTGGATCCACCTCAAATCATCTCACGGAACTGTGCAGCACTAGATTCTCAGTCAGTCATCAACCAGAAGTGCTTCTCAGGGAGTCCTCAAACACCTGGAAGGCACAACTGGGACATCCTGGACCTCTTGCCCTCAAGACTAAGAATCTGTCTGGTTCCCCAAATCCACTGTCCTGCAAAATTTGCCGTAACTGAAAGGGAACTGAAACCCCTTTAGATTGCCACTTCAAACCCATTTCAGAAACGTTGGAAGCTATCCACCTTGACTTAGTTGGACCCAACTCAATCACCTCAAACTCAGGTTTCAGTTACTTCCTCTCACTAACCAACCAACATTCTGTCCAAAGATCTATTGCCTTGTTGAAGAACAAGAGCAAAGCCACCATGGCCATCAAAGAATATTTAAGTCAAGCTGAACGGAAGACTGGAAAGATTGTCAAGAAGTTGATCTTGGAAAACAGTGGTTAATTCATATCTTTGGAGCTAGGAAAATATTGCTCCAAAAAGGGTATTGTCCACAACTTTGCTCCCGCCTACACTCCTCAACAAAATTGCATGGCCAAAATAACCAACTGCCTTATCCTTGAAAAGGCTCACTGTCTCCTAAACCAGAGCAATATTACTCCAAAGTATTGGGATGAAGCTGTCAACTACACCACCCATCTCCTCAACATTCTTCCCTCAAAAACGCGCAGGAACGCCATACCCTATCAGCTTTGGCAAAATCAAAAATTTGACTATAATTTTCTCAGACCCTTTGGATGTGCAGCCTACAGTCTTATTCCCAAAGCTAGTTGAGTGTTCAAGTTTCAACCCACATGCAAAAAGGCAGTCATGCTTGGGTACGCCAACAACTTCTCATCATTCCGCCTGTTGGATCTGGACTCCTCTAAAATATTTTTGTCTGGAAATGCTACCTTGAATGAATCTGTCTTCCCTTCTCTTAATTCTTCTATCAAACAAACTGATTTCCTTGACACTTCTGACTTACTACCAATACCATCTGTCCCAATCACCCCTCCAATCACTTTTGAAGCCGGCTCCAATTTCTTACCAACCAATTCCACTGTTTCCAATCACACTACCGCTTTTCCTACTCCTTCCCTTGACAAACTCTCACACAATAATATCATTCAACAACCTTGCAAATTTGGTTCTAAAGTTGGCCTACCCGCCATTTACCTGATAGTCAACCACACCTATGTGGATCCTAAGAATGTGCAGGAGGCTCTTCAATCAAAATAAAGTGAAGAATTGTTAGAAGCCACGAAGGCAGAGGAAGTAAACTTGATCAGCTTTGATGTGTGGGAGGAAACCACAATACCTGCTAAAAAATCACCCCTCAAGTGTATGTGGGTTTTTAGAACCTAACAAAACAATCAAAATTGGACCATTGAATTCAAGGCCCACCTCTGCATGCAGGGTTTCTACCAGAATTACGGCTTGGAATTCTTTGACACAACCTCATTAAGCCTGCTGATTTCTCTATCCGCCAAAAAGAAGCTGAAGTTTTGACAAATAGACTTCAAGGCTGCTTTCCTCAACGCTCAACTCCAAGAAGAGGTATATATCAACTCTCCAAGCAACAACCATGTCTCTCCTGGCAAGTTTCTTTGCTTGAAGAAGGCACTCTACAGCCTCAAGCAAGCTCCCCTTGCCTGGTACAAGACCCTATGCAAGTGGCTTGGTGAAGTTGGCTCCAATTGTTGTGAAGTAGATCACTGCGTTTTCTGGTCCGGCTCAACATACCTGTATGTTCATGTTGATGAAATTGCTATCTTCAGTGACAACCCCAACCACTTTGTTTGACTCATCTCATCTTTTTTTAGGATCAAGTATCTCGGTCCAGCTTTCCTTTTGCTGGGGATGAATGTGGAGCCTCTTGCCAATGGATTCAAGATCCATTAACAATCCTACATCAAGAACGTATGTGCGCAATACTCACTAGTGACTTACAAGACACACTCCACAGCCTCCAAACCCAATGGAAAGCTGTACCCATCCAGTGAAGAAGATAAAAATGACTTTTTGGCCTTGGGGGACAACTATAGGAAGATTTTTGGTAACCTGAATCACATTAGTGTGAGCACACGACCTGACATCACCTTTGCAGTGAACTACCTGGCGCAATTCCTTGCTAAACCCAACCTTCATCACTACAAAGCAGCGCTACACGTCCTCAATTACCTTCAGCATACAAGCACCACTGGCCTTATCTTCTCCTCTTCTACTAACTCGGCACATACTATGCTCACGTAAGTCAATGCCAACTGGGCCACATGTCCAAGCGCTTGCCGCTCAATAATGGGTCTGGTGGTCCAATGGCTAGGAAGCTTAGTGGCTTGGAAATGAAAGAAGCAGCCAAATCTGTCCCTGTCAAAAACCAAGGCAGATTACGAGGCTCTTGGGGACGCCTTCAAGGAGGCAAAGTGGATCAAATCTCTGCTCATTGACATAGCCCCCAAGGAGGCTAAGAAACCAGCAACAATCTTCAAAGACAATGAAGGCGCTATAAAGTTGGCGCTGAATCAGACCAATCACTCAAGCTTCCACACAAAGCACATGGAGCTAAGATTCCACTTCATCCAAAGCAAACTACTCAAGAATGAAATCAAACTGCAGAAGGTATCCTCAAAAAGGAATCTAGATGACTTCCTCACAAAACCGGTAGCCAGAATCATGCTACAGCATGCACTTGAGAGCCTAAAGATTGAAGCATAATTAAAGCAAGGGAGGATGTTGGATGTTGGATCTCTAACTCATCTTATTAGAATGCTCAAATTAGTCTCTAAAGTTTTTCTCACTTTCCTTCTGTTTCCTCCTATATTCTTTTCTTTCATTCCATTTTCTTTTTCCACTGCTGCACCCAACAATCACTCCGCTACAAATCACTGGCTTGCGGAGCTAGCTACAGATACCCCAATCCCAACAACTCTAACACGCTTGCCTGAATAAATTGTATCCCTGGCTCAGATCCAGGGGAAAGTCTTCCTTGTGCAACCACAAGTTTGCACCACTGACCCCAGGTCTCTGAGTCAGGTATTTTTACCTTTGAAATCTTGTTTCTACACATCATTACCTCCTGATCCACTTATTCTAAACCTACTCTTCTCATCTCTCCCATAGCCTTGCTTTGCCACACATAACTTTCCTCTAGAACCTATGTTTTACCTTGAACCACAAAGAGCTTGTTCCTACCTCTTTTCATTTATCAACCCTCTATTTTCTGTCTCTGATCCAGTTTCTGACTGGTACTTTTTAGGTAATTTTGGCTAAAGGTGATACATTTCCTTGGTCATATTACTGAAATAAAGAATTACTTTTTAGTCTCAAAACCCAACACTTTTTAAACACTTACCTTAACCAATCAAAGAACTTCCTCAACCATATTAGCCCTTCAATAACATGGGGTGGACATATGTGGGCAACTGGATGGCAAAAGTAAATTCACTATTATAAATTGTTTGGTAGATATGTTAAACAGGGGGATGTCCAATCCTTTCTTTGAGAATAAAAGTACTTCACTTTGAAATCAGACTGGGTGGCCCAGATATTGGGTGGAGTCTTTTGAGATTTGGCCAAGATACCTTTGAATTGAACCAAAAAATCATTAAGGAAAACAAAACTCCCTCCTTCTGATCCTTGGAATTTGGCAGCAAACCAACTCTTTTTATTTCTCAATATTAATTTTAGCTCTGGTGGCTTCTAAAATGCTTCCCATATTGACCATTGGGATATTTCTTTGCAATTTTTTCTACTGGTGGTTCCAAAAAAGAAGGCCAAGGTACAAATAATTAAATATGTTGATGAATATGAAGTTTCTGAATGTCCATTTTTCTTTCCTGACTTGGTTTTTGGCATTGATTTTAAGCAAAAAGGTATCATCAAAATTCTTTGAACTTCCAACAAGTATAAGAATTGTACGCTTCCTGCTATTGAATCTGCCACACATAATAAAATGGATATTTCCATGAAAATCAATCAAAAGGACTAGTAACACAAGCAAGGAATTGGGTTGTGGGGAGATCTTTTCTGGGGAAAAAAATTCTAATAAAAACAAAAAGTATTTGTTTGTTGGTGGTTTTAAAAATACTATTGAGCATGTTTATGAACATAAATCATATTTTATTTATTAGATATTAAATTTTTCAAATTAATTTGGTGACAATCAAATTATTTGAGCCATTCAATCCGTTTCCCCAACAGGCATACTGCTCCCCATAAATTAAACAGCTAACCTTTTTTCACCTGCAAGTAAATCCTTCTCCTTCTGCTCTCTTTGAAACTCTGTATCAGTTTGTCTCAGCTTCAACTGAGAATCAAGCTTTTTGTCTTCAAACCTTTGTGAACCTATTTTATTTTCTTTATCTATTTCAAATTGGAGGGCCCATTATTCCTTTTCAAACAAAACACGTTTGTTTTCTACTCCAATTTTATCACTTTTGATCTTGGAATTAACTGGTTTGAAAGGAATAAAAGTGAATTAGCATGTATAAATTTGTTGATACTGGTTTAATTTTCTCAGATAAATCTTGCTTCCCAAGGCTCTCTTCAAAACTTCAAAAGCTGAAGTTGTTCCTAGGTTTTGGATGGCTTTTGGGTTGATGTTGCTTGAGTTTGATGGATTTCTCTTTCAATTTACTGAGGATTACTGCAGCTGGCCCTGTTCACTTCAATTGGAAAGCAAAGTTGTAGGCCACATTGTTCTGAGATTTTGGTTTCCTAAAGAATGGTTGGGCTGTTTAGAGAACATCAGATATATATCAATATAAGATCTAATATAAGAAATACTTAATGTTGATAAAAAGGTAGTTTTAGATGGTTGGGCAGGAGTTCATTCCTCAAATGAATTGTTCTCAAGTTTTATGCCATCAGGAACTGCTTGGTCCAAGTTAGGAAACATCCAACACAAAGAGGCAAGTTTTGGGTCCAGGGTTGGATTGGAATGGATAATTGATACCAATGTGGACATCATTAGCTCTTTTCTGGGTGTAATATCTTCCGCGGCACCAGATTTTGGCCAATCCAAGGGTTTCTCAAGAAAGTTTTCCGTTTTATCCTTTTCACTTGGTTGAAGATAGGCTACCATCTCCCCAGCATCAATGGAGTTGGATCTTTGAGAATTTAAATCAGCTAGAGGGGTGAATTTGGAATTATTTACAAATATTTCATCCATTTGAGCATAGAAAATACCAATAAATTCCAGTTTGTCAAGCAAAGAGTTGATCCAATTGGCTTTATCAGAATGATTGATATCAAATCCAGTTGTTATTGACTTTGAGTGGGATTTTTTATACTTGGATCAATAGTTCTTGAACGGCTGTAGAGACTCCAAGGGATAATGGGATAATTTATCAAATAGCTTTCTGGAAGTCAGTTGAAGGGGAATTTAGTATTACTACTACTGAGGAAATAGAGGTAAACAAATGTGGTTTTGAATTGCTTGCCCTTCAGAACTATAGTAAGTCTGCACAATAATTTTCAATTAGTGGCTGGTTTATTTGAGACTTAAAATAGGCCTCTCTTCAGACCAAGATTGATTATTAAGAGAGATTTTTTTTTCCAGGATTAATAAGGCTATTCCCAGATGGTTTGGATTATTGGTTAAGATTGGCCAAATTAATCAATCAAGAAATTTTGAATTTTTTGACTATTGTTTTTCCAATTCCAATTAAAGGGGGTAAAGGTTGACTAAAAGGTTTTTAACCAGTAATAGGACCCAAAAATGGGACTTCCCATAGGGAGCTGGGCGGAAAAAAATCTTGGTTGGTGGTTCTGTTGCTCTCTCTCTTTTCAATATAAGTTTAATAATTGAAAATAAGGGTTTTTCCTTTTTAATAATAGGTGCTGAATAACAGGCTTTTTCTCAAGAACCCTACTTCAAGAGCACCTGGATTTGGGTCAAATGATCAATTATAATTTTTTTTATGATCCTTTATTTATTTTTCACTTGATTATGGTTCAATGATAACTGGGCACTAGGTAAGTAACTGATTGGGCAGATGCCATAATTCACATCCAGACACGCTGGGCAGATTCCATGCTAGACAACTTGGATAGGGGAAAAGACCCATCCTTAAATAGAAAAATTCTTCCTCAGGGGATGCTCAAGGCTTCCCTGAGTGCGGTTCTGAGCCTATCTCTGCACTTTTGAAGCACAGGAGGGTATATTTACATGAGACAATAATTCTGGTGAGAAGACGTGTAAATCAGGCTGAGATAACTGTATTTTTTAATTTTTTAGAATAATATTTGATATTCAGGCTAAGATAAGAGATATATGATAAAATTTTTGAGATTTGGACGCTTCTGAGTTCTTGTCTTTCATAGGATTTTTCAGTAGTCCTCTGCAGCTTAATTGAGTTCTGCTGGTTGGTAAATGCATGAAACGTGCTTGGCAGCTGCAAGCCCTCCTTGGTAAATTAAATGGTGAAACATTCAGAGGTTTAGTGGTGGAAATACTTATTCTGAGTGTTTCTGAGGAAGCTTCTGAGCCCTTATCATGTATAAAGTGTTTCAGGAGCT
The DNA here is from genome assembly GCA_025617555.3 of Puccinia polysora. Classification (NCBI taxonomy): domain Eukaryota; kingdom Fungi; phylum Basidiomycota; class Pucciniomycetes; order Pucciniales; family Pucciniaceae; genus Puccinia; species Puccinia polysora. The sequence continues at coordinate 20,786,810 of CM062645.1, read as the reverse complement.
ACCTGCATGCTTTTTCAATAGAATTGGCTTTAGAGATATGAGGTATGCTGTGCTACCACATGCTCCCTTGGATGACTTGAGAGTGTGGCTTGTAGGTGTTTTGTGGTTGGTATGGTGGCAAAATGAGTATCAGGGTGCTTTAGAGGACGTTTCTGAGTCCTTATCTTGTGGTGGAAGTTCCAGAAAGGTCATTTTTACCAAGTTGTTTTTGCTGGTTGGAAGGAAATGACACATACTTGGCCACATAAGCCCCTACTTCTGTTGGTGCGTATTTGGGTTTTGTATGGTTGAATTGGTGGAAAATTGAGTATCAGAGTTCTCCAGAGGACGGTTCAGAGGTCTTATGCGGTGTTGAAAGTTCCATAAAAGTCATTTGTACTGAGTTGTTATTGCTGGTTGGTGAGAATTGAGATGTACTTGGCTGCATGAGCCCCTAATTCTGTTGGTGCATATATTAGTGTTGTAAGTTGGAATGGTGGCAAACTGAGTATCAGAGTGCTTCAGAGGAATTTTCAGAGGCCCTAAATTGTACTTAATTATCCAGGAAGGCAGTGTAACTTGGTTTCATAGTACTGGTTGTGGTGTAACATTGGTACTGGTATGATTTAAGTCCTGCTGGTAGGGGTATGTTGTTTTGTTGGGGTTTATTTTAATCAAAATATTTTGCCATTATATATTCAATTAATATTTTATTTATTACTCCTTGTGACATAACACCGCCTGTGCCAGGATTTGGGTTGTTTTTGACAGGTGTTTGATATGGTTGAAGGGGGTTATCTGGTGATGGATTTGGGGCCTTGAGGTTGGTTTGAGTTCAGGTTATAGTTTATGAGGTGTTTGGAATTGATTTTTAAGGTTAATTTGATAAAAGGAACAATAAAAATGATTCTGATGGCTATATAACAGGTTTGGTTTACCACACCACTCCCTCATTTTTCTTGGTAATAGATCAAGACTGCCTTTTGTTTTCTCCTTTAGCTCATTGACCATCAGGAGATAACCATTGACCTTGGTAAATGGAGGTTGGCCAAGACAGGTTTTGTTCTCAACCACAAAACAGGAATTATAGTTTGTGGGAATCTCTATTCAGTTGACAAGGATAAGATGATCAGCTTTCTTTAGTTGACTAAAAAATTTTGAAGTAGATGGAGGAGGAGGTTTGAGTGTTGTTTAAATTTTTTTGGTTGAGTTCCTTGGAAAGGTTTTCCTGGGAGATTTGAAAGGGGAAGCTCTCTGAGGAGCCATTTAAAAAGTGGAAGAGAGATCAAGCGATGAGTGCAATAAATTTATGGGTGCAATAAAGCAATGAGTCTAAGGAGATTGGATGTGGTAAGTTTTGATTGCAAGGTGAAGAGTGATTGATATATTGATGATCTTGGAAGTAGATAGTAGAAATGGAAAGATGAAGAATAGAGGGATGGAATATCCAAAAATGATGGTGATGAAAGGAAGTGGGAAGCAAGGAGTGGATTTTGTGTCTCGACATATGTTGGATTTTGCATGAACCTTTAAATACTTAATTGTAAAAAAATATTTTTTTTGAAGTAAAGCTGACATGTATGATTTGAAATAAGTGGTTTTTTTTGGATATTTAATGATGTGTTTGAAATTGGGGTATTTCACTGAAACAAATAATTAGAAAAGCTGTGGGTTTTTTAACTCTGATACACCCTAATATTTTGTTTTGGAACTGTTTTCATCTGGCTCTGCAAGGTTATCTGGCTGGCATGGATGAAAAAATTACCACCAAACAGAATAATCATAAAAATTAAAACACCCAGAAGGAGAAGAATTTCTTGAAATATTATCAGAAAAAAAAACACCCTGAAAAATTTTGGATAGGGTCACTATGTTACTCCATCCTTGAAAAAAATACTCTTCATAATATTTCCAAAAGAAACTCAAACTATCCTGACACAGGTAAAACTTTGTGGCTAATTTAATGCCTCAAATGATAATTCACAAATATGTTACTAAACTTGAATCAAGGCAGGAATATAGAGTCCTGTTTGGTGTACAAGATATTGACTATTTTGTTTTGAGATTCCCACATACCCCCATGCATCAAACATTTCCCTCCAAAGCTTCAATATTTTTCACAAATTTACCTATGGATCTTGACAGCTGTGCCTTCACAAACTCAAAATTCGCACAAAGCCTCAAGAAAAATGTCCCAGATGCAGCCATGTGACAGAAGGACTCACACACAACCTGTTCAGGAAAAATCCATGGAGAAGGTAAACTTCAAAAATACTAAAACTAGTATTGGGAAAACATGTTTGTGTAAAAATTATCACCATGCATATTCTCACACAACCACACCATGTACTTACAGGGGCCGAGATGAGATGTATTTACTGAAAATTAGAAATAACAAGTCTACTAGAAATCTCAAATGGCCAATGTTAAATTTTCAACCCTGTGGTTGTGAACAGGCGCAAAACGCCATTTTCAACCCATCTGAGTTGTGTTGTTATAATATATTTACAATTTTTTTTTTTTGAACATTTTTTTTAATTTTTTATCTATTATTTCTTTCTTTGATTTAAATAAAAAAACAAATAAAAAACAAATAAAGAAAAACAAATAAATAAAAAACAAATAAAAAAAATTAATCAATTAAATTAAAAATATAAATATATAGAAAAATATGAATCAATAATATGAAATAATGAATCAATAATAAAAAATAAATTAATTGATTAAATTGAAAAAATAAATACAAAAAAATTCAAATAAATAAAATAAAATGAAATGAAATAAATAAAAAATAAATTAATAAATAAAAAATAATATAATTAATTAAAGTAAAAGGATATATATATATACTAGTCTTTTGCCCCCAAATTTGGGGATGGATTTAATAAAAAGGGATGAACATGAACAGATGTGATATTTTTTTAATTAATAAATAATTTTAATCAATTTTAAAATTAGTCAAATGGATTAAAAAGAATAATGAAATAAACAATTTTTCAAGTACTTAAACAGATAAGCAAGTAAAAAAATCATTGGTATGTGATATCAGTGGGTGATAGAATTCAACACCTCATGTGAAACCAATTCATTTCCTTATTTTTTTGTAACCTCTACTGTTTTATCAAATTTAAAGATAATAAGGAAAGGCTTTTACAATTACTTTTCCATGTTTTTGAAACATAATGAGGACCCTGTGATCTGTGATCCAAGAATGAATAAAGTATCCCACCATGAAATTGATGCAAGAATTGTATGGGAAAAGTTGGATTTCTGGCTGACAAAGTGCCAATATCAAACAAATTTCTTAGCTCAAGAGGCTGAATCTACACACCAGCTACTTGAATTTTCATTTCTAAATGATTTTTTTCCTCAAGTAAACACTTGCACAAAGATTAATCTAAAGTTTCATAAGAAATTCCATTACTTGCTTTAAATTATTAAATGATGTAGAATAAAAATAATTATTCAAAAAAATCATAAAAACTATGTTTCTGAATCTGCAGGATGAACAGTATAAATTCTCCTTATCCAATAACCAGTCTTTAAGTCCCCAAAATCTTTTCTGAGTGGATGGAATGTGAAATATTATTTAATGTATAAATATTTCATTGTACTTGCAAAACTATCAATTGAATTTATTTTGAAATAGGCAAATGTTAAATTGGCGACTTCACAACCCCTATTCACTACCTAAAAGGAGTCACGTGGCGCGACTTCCAAACAGCTGCTTGCTACCCTATACAGTCACAAATGGCGGCTCACAACTTAATTTGGCATTGCAAATGGGCGTTCACTACCCGTTTGCAAAAAAGAAAAAGAAATTGAAATTGAAATATAAAAAAATAAGAGAAAAAAAATAATCACAAATAAAAATACATAAAAATACATTAAAATAAATAAAAATGAATAAAAATATATAAGAATATATAAGAATAGATAAAAATAGATGAAAATTAAAAAACATGAATAAAGATAAATAAAACTAAATAAAATTAAATAAAATAAAATTAAATTAAAGTAAATAAAAATAAGTAAATGTTTTCATTTAGGCAGGCCTTTCATTTATTAAAAAAAAACACCCAAAAAGAAAAAAAAAGAAAAACTATGAGTACCAAAAAAGGGAAAAAAATGAAAAAGGCCTGAAAATATAAAAGTTAAACTTGACTAGCACCTGAAAAAATAGAAGTAAGTTCAACTTGACTAGCCCTAAAGTAAAATTCCCAAAAAATACAAGTAAGTTCAACTTGACTAGCCCTAAAGTAAAAGGGCCAAAAAATACAAGTTTAACTTGTGACTAGCCATAAAGTAAAATTTCCAAGAAATAACAAGTTTTTTGACCAGACCTAAAGTAAAAACACACAAAAAAAAAAACTTGAACTTGTGTTAAGCTGATTGCATCACAAGAAGTAAAAATACTCCTTATGGTGGGATCAGCCCAACACAAGTTAAACTGAATTACAATTAAAATGTCATTCAAAATACTCATCATAATGATGTTAACTGAAAACCTTCAGCATAATGGTTTTCAAAATGTGATACTCCTTTATATTAATAGAATTACAATATCAGAATCAGAACCCAAACCCAAATGATGAAATTAATCTATAAGTTAGAATAAAACCCAAGTTGATCTTTGAGGTGATCAACCCAACAATCTGCCTTTTTAGAAATCATGGAATGTGGTTTGGAAAATATGGGCGGGATTGGAATCACATCTCCCTTAAGTACAAGCTGGACCCAACGGTTATTTTTAACAAAGAAAATGAACATAGGATCTGATTTTTCTTTTCCACCCATTTTCATAGGTTTATAAGTACAACATGAATTGAATGAAATGAAAAATATTTGTCTTCCATCAGTATCTGCTATTATTTGACCCATGTCCAACTTTGAAAGCCATTTTGATTATGGAATCTTTTCATTGATGTTATTAAAACCTAGTCTTTTTTCTATCTTTTCAACATATTTAATGCACCCAAGGATCTTAGAATAGCACCCCTTATCTTCCCTCAATGTTTCAAGAAATTCCTTTTGTACATTAAACCATCCATATTTGTCATACCCAATTGATTTAGGAATGACTCTAAACCCACAATTTCCATCACCAACTGGATCCCAAACATCACCAAAGAACTTATTTAAGTTCTTAGGTATTTGATTGAGGTAATTCACTTCCTACGAAACAAAAATTAGTTAGCCACAATTATAATCTCATTATATAAATCAGCACTCACCAAAGATGAGCTTCTGTTTGACTCCTCAATTTCTTCTTTTTCATCCTTCAAAAAGGAATCTGATTCCAATGCCACCAACCCCAATTAAATTTCATTTTCTTTGACTGAGCTATGAAATTTGGATTCTGAGCCTAAAGACTATTAATATAATCATCATTTCCCATCAGGTAGCCAATACCAATGAAAACTTCTCAAAATAAAAGACTTACCGTCTTTGGTCTTTTTTATCCCCTTTGAATCTTCTTTTCAGTCTTGTCCGCTGAAATATGAGATTCAGATGAAGAGACTTCCTTGCGTAATCAAAAGAAATTTCCCATCAGTTCATTAAGCCTGAAAAAGGAACTTTTCTCAAAATTTGGTCTTTTGGGTCCCTTTTTAACCCTTTTTTCCCTCTTAATTTCTCTTTCCACGTGCTCAAATTTTGAAAGTGAAGAGCTGAATCAAATTAAATTCCTTGAACAACAGACTAAATACATGTGGGTCAACATGAGCTCTGAGGAATTGACAGGAATGAAAAAAAAAGAATGAAGAAGATTATCACTCTATGCGGAAATGAAGAGAGTGAGGCGCTTGAAAACAATGATGTAACAGAGATGAGAGGAGAAAGGAAGAAAACAGAAATCTGATATTTATCATATGCAGAAAAGTATGTGAGTTGATGGTCATTCCATATCTCAGAATGGGGACAACCTCACATATGAACAATAAGGAAAAAAAATCCGTTTATCTTTGGGTGAGGTGAGTGTTGATGGAAGGATTAGTGGTGGATTGGTTTTCAGTATGAGCGTTGATGGTTCAAGAAGTTGTTGTTGATTGTTGAGTTGAGGAGAAGTCAATGATTTGGGCGGACAACTGTGGTGAGCTGAATGTGAAAGGTAGCATAGATGATAAGTTTGAAGTGGTGGTCAATGTGAAGGATTTGATATGAATAATGGAGGGATAGGAAGTGGAGTGACAGATGGAGGGAAGAGGCAAAGAGGAGGTTGAAGGGGAAGGAGAAAAGGATGAGTGGATGAGAATGAGGATGGAAAATTGGTTGGATCAGAGCGGGATGAGCAAACCAGGCGGGTGAAAGGGAGCAGGATGAGAGGATCAGAAGGAGAAGAATAAGTGAGGCTGGTGAAAGGTGGGTAACAGGTTAAGGCAGTGGTGGAGGTGCGGAGGTTGAGCTTGAGAAGGATTTCCTTTCAACAGAAATTTCACAAAAGTTTGCTTTAAATTTTGGTTGAATGCAGCTTGAATTTCACAACTTTGGCTCAAGACTTGGCTTTGAAATCAAAGAGGTTGTATTCTTGAGCGCTGGCCTTAGAATCTCCAACCTAACTTCTTTATGTTGTTCCCTATACATTGAATTCTGCTTGTTAAAACATATGAGATTCTTCATCAAGCCCTGCATCTGCTTCAAACTTCCAAAACCAAAATAATTATCAATTTTTCAATCCAATAATTTATCTTTCAATCCAATAATTAATCTGTCAATCCAATAATTGGTACCCTTCAAAAAAACCTACTTACTTCATTGGCAGGGTCATATCCTAACTTCCACTGAGGATGAACATCCTCAGGCACAATGGATCCTCTTGATTCTAGTATTTCAGCTAAAATGTGGGAAAAAGGCAAGCCCATTTTTTTTAAATGACTGTGAGCACATCTTTCCATTGTGGTTGCGATTTAACCTCTCAAATTGTTCCTTAATGACTTTAATTGCCTCAATCAACAATTTTTAACCCAAAGGTAATAGCTCTGTTGGAAAACCTGTTTCCAACTTTATTCAAGAGTTTTTAAGTGCTGCATGGACCAATTGGATTTGACTTTCAATAGTTACCTCAAGGTGTTTCCACACATCCAAAATGTTCCCCAAAGATCCCACTAGTAAGGGTTTGAAAGTGGAATGGGCCCCTTCTACCCAAGACGTGGTTTTATTTCCAAAGTCTGGGTAGACACACGTCCAAGCAATTACAAACTTCTCTTTGATAGGTAAAAATTCTTTTCAATATACTCAAGTACATCCTCATGGTCTTTCAAGAAAAAATGCATACAATTGCAAAAGTAAACACTCCCAACAGAGATCAATGCCCAAAAGATATCAATAGTCAATAAATTGACTTAATCTTGTTGATTCTTTCATCCATTAATTTCCCAAACTACCCGGTCACCCCATGGGGCTCCCTAATTCCAAATATTCTTCCTATCACAAGGGGGCAGATGAGGCCAACCCTTCACCTTGATACTTTGACTAGCTACTTGCATCAAATTCCTTCAGCGCTCATCTACCTCTCCAACCCAATGACTCAATCACCATGCTTCAAGAATTACTGTAGGTTCATCAACTCTTTTCAACTCTAAATCAAAAGCTTACACTCAGTCAAAAACACTCCTCCAGGTCAATTCTTACTCAGGTTTGATCAGTCACGGGTTATCAAGAGAGTTCCACAACAGTGCTTAGTAAATGGCTATTCAACTATTCTGTCTACTTTCCATCATTCTCATTTTCTTTCTTGGTCTCTACTATCAGTATTTGTCCATTCAGTTCTGCCTAGTCACTCCATTGGCCACGATCCAGCCTGCAGAACTTTCATCCATGTTGGTGTTTTCTTCCTTCCCAAACTATTTTTAGGTTGATCTTGTCTATTGTCTGCGTCTGCTCATTTTCTGTTGCTATCTCTAGAATATCAGCCTGGTCCAGGTTTATCAGAAATGGTTAAATTTTACACGGTTAAAAAGCAAAAAGATTCTCACAGCTCAACCACCATGGCTCACTCTTCTGAATCACCTGGACCAGGCGGAGAAGGCAACTTCAAGGCTCTTGCGCTCAAGTCTCTCATGGAATCAACTCCTCTTCTCACCAAATCAAACTATTCAGTCTGGAAGAAGAAGATGGAGCAATTGTTCAAAATGCACGGCATTCTTCATCTAATGAACTCAGGAGACCCTCTTGAGATAATTCCCAATGACAATGAAACTGCTGGCTACCTCATGTCTAATCTTGATCCAGCCACTAACACCAACATAATCACTCAAGAAAACAAGGACTTGTCCAAACTGATCTGGCTTGCAGCCAAGGGTCACTTTGCCTCCAGTCAAGCTGCCAACAGGGCTTGGATTTTCTTCAATTTCCTGTACTTAAACTTCAACCAAAATGACATAGACGGCTTTGTTACATCTGTAAAACTACACCTAGGCAAACTTGACAAAGTTGGCATAGATATACCATCAGACATCCTGAGCTATCTTATCTTGTTCAAACTGCCTGACTCTCTCAAATCAATAAGGTCTAAGATCATGCACTCAGGCGCCAATATAACTGTCACTCTAGTCCTTAACCACCTGGTACAGCATCAAAATGAAGTACAGTCCAAAAACCAAGATTCGTCAGACACCTCTTCTGCGCTCTATCATAAAAACTATTGAGACCCCAACGCGCCGAAGTGTGAAAATGGAAAGCACAATCCCTTAGTTAAATCACACCCCCAGTCCTCATTCTGGGTAGAGTTTCCAGACCTGCAACCTGAGCACCCTCCAAATAAAGCCAGACGAGGAGCTAAAAAGAAGGAAGAAGCTCACTTCTACTCATTTTTTTGCGCTTTCAACCATGGAGGTCAACTAGAAAATAATCAATTCATCTTGGACAGTGGCTGCTCAATCCACATGATCAAAGACAAAACTCTTTTCAGCAATCTATCTATCCAATCTGGTGAAGAAAAATCAAAACTGGTAAGAAGGGAGATGGATTGGCAATCCTAGGATTGGGAACTGCCAAACTTTGCACAAAAGACAAATTAATCCACCTTGAAAACTGCGCATGGGTTCCTGGAGAAACAGTAAACCTCATCTCAATGGGTGCATTGCTGAAGAAAGGCTGTATTCTAGTTGTTAACTCAAAGATCAACAACCCCACCTTTGGAGTAAAACTCAAAAACAAACTCATCTTTGAAGGGACCATTTGCAACAACTTACTTGTTCTGGACCATATGCCTGCTCTCTCTGACAAAAGCTGCTATCTGAATCAATCTGAACTCTCCAATCTTCAAAAGAAACTTGGCCATTCCAGCCTTGGAAGGATGGAGAAACACCTAGGGCTGAGGTTCAATCAAGAGATCAAGGACAAATTCAAATGCGTAGCTTGCAAGAAATCCAAAATCACCAAATCCACCTTTGAGGAAAAAAAAATTCCCGCCAACAGGGTCTTTGAAAGACTCCACATGTACTTAATGGGGCCCCTAAACCCTATAAGCAAGGGTGCCATGAAATACTCTCTCACTGTTGTTGAAAATAAATCTGGCTACCTACCAGTTTTCCCCTGCCCTCCAAGGATGCAGCATCTACAAAAATCATGTTCTTGATTGATAAGAAAGCCAAGAGGCAAGGGCACTACCCAATAGAGGTGATCACCAACAGTGGTGGCAAGTTTGTTAATGAATCCCGGACCACATAATTCAAGTCCAATTCAATCAATAATCTAATCAGCAAGCCTTATCATACTCAACACAATGGGAAGGAAAAACGCGCCAACAAAACCATCATGGAATCCCTCAGATCTGTCTTTAGCTAGTCAGCCATCCCCAAAAGCTACTGGCACGATGTCATTCAAAGCTTCTGTTTTGCACTGAAGCAAATCCCAGCAATTAAAGGAGAAAAAACCCCCTGGGAACTGATGCACAAGGCCTGCATCCCTGCAAACTATCTCAAAACCCTTGGATCCAAGGCTATTTATCTTCTCAGAAACTCCAAAATACCCTCAAAATAGTCAGAAAAAGGCGCTGAAGGAATACTAATTGGCTACAATCCTGGGCTGCTATCCTACAAACTGATCTCAATGTCTGGAAAAATTATTGAAACAAAACATGTAGAGTTCTTGAAGTCCAACAACCTACCTCTGAAATCAAACAGCAATCTTGAGACTACAATCCCCAATTCTTCTGCTCCGTCTCTGTCTCAATCACCTCAACCTCCTGTACATCAAAACTCAACTTCTCCCAAAGAGATAAAACCCTCTATCATTGACTCTCCTGCATCCTTGAACACTAAAACCAACAACTCTGATCAGACAATCCAAAACTCTCTCCATCCTCAACTGAGAGAACAAAATTTTCTCAAACCTCCTGACAGATACGGCTACTTTCATTCCAATGAAGTTCCCTCCAACATTCATGAGGCTCTCAAATACCCCAAATGGATTCCTTCAATTGGCAAAGAGCTGAATACAGCCAAGGACCTTGAAGTCTGGGAAGAAGCAAATGAATCCAAGGTAAGCAACCCCCTAGACAGTACATGGACATTCCAAAGCAAGCAAGAACTGCACACTGGCGCTTTCACTCTCAAGTCCAGGGTCTGTGTCCAGGGTTTCAATTAAAGGTACGGTATCAAATACCTGGAGACATTTGCACCCACTGGAAAAATTGCCTCTCTTTGAGCTCTCCTAGCCTACTAAATAGATAAGCAACTACCTATCCTGCAATTTGAAGTTAAAGGCGCCTTCCTCCACGCTCCTCTTGACAAGAATGTCTATATCAAAACACCTTTTGGATCCAAGAGATCTTGCAAATTCCTTAATTTAAAAAAATCACTATACATCTTAAAACAAGCACCTCTCAACTGGTACAACACACTGGCCAGTTGGATCAAAAGCAAAAGTTTCAAGGAAAGCAACTTGGACCCCTGCTTATATATCCATGAGGACTCTGTCACCAGCCTCTTCTTCCACGTTGACAATCTCATAGTTGTAGGTAATGTCGAGAAATTTAAAGCAGCCTTCCTTGAGAAATTCAGAGATTCCTCTGCCCACAACGTTGACACACTTCTAGGCATGAAAGTCAACCGCAGCAAAGACTTTATCAGTTTTTCACTTCCCAATCACATCAAAAAAGGCTTGGAAGAACTGAAGCTGAACAATTCAAAACCCCTAAACAACCCTTGTACACCTGGTCTACATCTGACTCCAGAAACCAACAAAGAAATTGAAAAATTCAAGGAACTCAACATCAATTATTGATCCCCTATTGGTCAACTCAATTTCATTTCCAACCTTTCCAGACCTGACATTAGCTTTGCCGTGTCCAGCTTGGCAAGATTCTCCAAACTTCCAGGCATCAGACACTGGAAAGAAGTTGTTCATGTCTGGCAATACCTACTGAACACCATAGACTTCAAACTTTTCATTAGAAGCAAGTTGGCTGCCAACCATTTGGTCATTTATAGCAATGCAACCTGGGGAGATGACCCTTATACCCGCTTATTGAAATCTGGGCTTCTATGCCTTTTCAAGGGCAGTCCCATCTATTGGACAAGTCGGCGCCAACGCAGAATAGCCCATTCATCCACCAAATCCAAGTGTAACTCACTCTCAACTGGTCATCTCAAAGGAAAATGGCTTCACCACCTACTAAAAAAAATATGGCGAAATCCTTTGGATCCACTGGTACATCTCATAGACAACAAGGGTCTTGAAGACAAGCTCTAAAAATTCGGAACCAAGTCTCATGCAAAGCACATCAACATCAAACTCAAAAGCCTTCAAAACAACCTAAACAATGGTATAATCAAGGTGAGACTGATTGTCTTGCAAGACATGCTGGCTGATTCACTCACAAAAGCCGCCAGCAACACAGCTGTCAAACGGCTGGCAGAGTATGTCAACTCATAAAGCCTCTTGATTTAGAATTGAGCCGGCGTGTTGATTCTTTCCTCCATTACTTTCCCAAACTACCCGGTCACCCCGTGGGGCTCCCTAATTCCATCTATTCTTCCTATCACAAGGGGGCAGATGAGGCTAACCCTTCACCTTGATACTTTGATTAGCTACTTGCATCAACTTCCTTCAGCGCTCATCTACCTCTCCAACCCAACAACTTGATCACCGTGCTTCAAGAATTCCTGTAGGTTCATCAACTCTTGTCAACTCTACATCAAAATCTTACACTCAGTCAAAAACACTCCTCCAGGTCAATTCTTACTCAGGTTGGATCATTCATGGGTTATTGAGAGAGTTAAAAAACAGTGCTTAGTAAATGGCTATTCAAATATTCTGTCTACTTTCCATCATTCTCATTTTCTTTATTTGTCTCTACTATCAGTAGTTTTCCATTCAGTTCTGCCTAGTCACTCCATTGGCCGCAATCCAGCCTGTAGAACTTTCATCCATGTTGGTGTTTTCTTCCTTCCCATACTATGTTTAGGTTGATCTTGTCTATCTTATGCATCTGCTCATTTTCTGTTGCTATCTCTAGAATATCAGCCTGGTCCAGGTTTATCAGAAATCTTTAAATTTTACAACTCTGAGTTCTGAATCATTTTCTTCTACCTCCCTCTTGGTTTTAGAGGCCCCAAACTTGCCTCAAAGAGTCATAAACTTTTGCCAACCTTCATTGTTATTACTGAAGCGCACTTTACAGTTTTCTTGTATGTTTTTAGACAAGTGCCATGTAAAACACTGTCTGGATGACTCAGGAAAACTGTGTTTAATAGAACAAATCAGAGCCTTTTCATGGTCTGTCACAAAGACTTTTGGAAGCCTCTTTGGATCATAAGCCAGCTCCTTTAATGCTTTCAAAGCCCAACTATAAAACTCATATGTTTCTTTTTTTTATAAAAACAAAAGCCTTTGTAAAAGTCCTTTTGGTAGCAGTCATTCCTACAACATGCAATAGAGGGATGTTGTACCTATTTTTTTATAAGTAAAATCCAAAAAAGCAAGGTGATGAAATGTTTTGCATGGTTTAATACACTCAGGATGATCCAAGAATAGGGCCTCTAAGTGAATATCTCCACCAAATTTGGACCTGGAAACCCATTGGGATTCCTGGAGCATTTCAAATAGAGCATCCATAACACTTTTCCCCTCCACTTCCGCAAGCTTTACCTTTTGCTTAGTGTTATAAATTGTTCTATAATCAATGTATTCTCTATCATCAATGTTGCTCAATTTCCTTTTGAGTTGAATTGTATTTAGCCCATCTTTCATTCCTTCCCTAAGTAAATCTAATGCTTGACCTGATATTCATCTCAGTTGAGGATGCACTGAAGGAATTTCTGATGGTTGATGATTGTTTAGGCCATTTCTAATGGAGAGATACCACATGGGATCCACTACTTTCCTAGTTTCACGCATCATGGATTGACACCCAACCTTCCTAGTGTGAGTTTCCCTTTGAAATTTGGTGAGGCATGGCCCTTCATAAACCTCATATCTGTCACATGCTAGATGGACGTATTTATCCTTCCTTTATTTGAAAGTTTTTAATGCGTAGCCATGCATGGCTGCCCATTTTTGACAATATATCTTGGCTTCTTTCCTACTAGCAAAGGTTCTCACAGGAGGAGGGTCAAGCAGGTCTGGCACCCCTTATTTACATTGGTATTTTTCAAGCCAAATCATTCTCAGTCCAATGACATATGAAATGTCACCCACCTTCTTTAGTCAATTCATGTTGTGATGGAACATCTTGCTCCTGTTGTGAAGAAAAATCTTGTTCCTTGATTGTAACTATAGATGAGGATGAAATTGGGGCTTCCAATGTTTTCTTTTCCAAATCCCTACCCAAATCCCCAGATTCCAACAAAAATTTGTTAAGTGCACTTTTAATTGAGTCCTTTAACATAGCCTTGTTTAATCTGGGAGGCCTTGGGATTTCCACTGTTCCCATTAAACAAAAAATAAAACATCAACGTCAATTTAGCATTCCATGAAATATTCAATCCAACAACTCCAAAATTTAGCTCACTTTTTGGTTGAGAAAAATTAATTTATCCAATGGGAGTGTGGTGTGTGTGTACAAGTTTTGTGTCAAGGGTTTTTGCCAATAGGCAGAGTGTTTGATTCCCAAGTTTCTTTTTGTGTTCCCATAATAGTCCCACATAGTGTGTCACATCCCCAAATTTGGGTTGATGCCACTCAAGTGTGGTCCAGGGGTGCCTAGGTACCCCAATTCCCCCCACAAATGGCCCATTTGGGGCCATTTTTCCCCAAATGGGCCTGGAAAAAAGGCAAAACCCCGCTTGTAGCCAATTATAGGTTGTGCCAGTCGGAAGCAACCTGGATCATGCTTTGTTGGGGTGCAATCCAGCGGTTTCAACTGCTTATGGTTGTGAAAGGGCATTCACAATGGTTTGAAACCTTTGGGTTGCAAATTTAACATTGGAATTTCAAATGTTGTGTAAGAATATTTTTTCGTTGTGTGGATATTTGACAAACTTCATCCAGCGCTTCATCTGGTTCAAAAAAGACCTGTATTTGGCAAATAAGATGAATATAAAGCCTTAAAAAAGAAGGTGAATTAGCAAAAAAATTTAAAAGAAAAATCTCTTCAACATGTCTCTGGAACACCTAACAACCTTGAATCCCTAAAAAAGTAAGTATGATTCAAATGAGCACCAGAATCAACAGTATAAATATCATGGCCCTTATAAATTTATTTTTGGAGATATTTAAAAACCAAGATACCTGAATATATCTCTGTATTTAAGTTGAATTGGTACTTTCCCAAAATTTAATGATTTGAAGGAATACCACAGCAATTATCAATTTCAAATTTTGTATTATTCCTCCTCAGTGAAAGGGTATTTCCATTCTGGTGTCTTCTATATTTGGAATAACTGTTTTTAATGAAAATAAAGGCCGGATAGAAAATAAATTGAATGAAAAAACTCCCAAAAATTCCTCTGGAGGAGCTTACCTTCTTGAATTCCTAGAATAGTCTATTTCATCCAAATCTGCACCAAAATCACCATTAAAACAATCATGGGCCTTATAAATGTATTTTAGAGAAATTAAACAGCCAAGATACCTTAAAATATCTTCAAAAATATGTGGCATTGGTTTGTTGTCAGAAGGTAAGGATTTTAAGGAACAATCCATGAATTATCAATGAGGAACTTTATATGATTCCTGCTCAGTGAAATGATAGGTACATTCTGGCATCTTTTAAATTTTGGAAAACTGCTTTCACCCACAATTGCTTCAGGATAGAAGAATTTAGTGTATTTCTTCTTGCATCTGAAATTATCCATGCAAGTTGATTTCATTTTTAAAGAAACACATGGCCCAGGTGTGATTTTTTGTTTCACTGATTGAAAAGGTTTTGGTCTTTTAATTGATCAGGTCTCTGCCCAAACAATCATTCCAATTTCTTCAGATGTTATTGGTTTGTGATCATGGTAAAGAATTATCATGATGTGCAAATGAGGCAGACCTCTCTTCTGGAATTATATAAAATGAGTTCTTCCCATTGCAAATCCAAATATTCCATCAATGGGTTTTGATTTGAAAACCTGTGTTACCATTTCAGGATATTTCATAGAGTGGTTTTTCCATTTAACCGATGAGATGGATGATGGTTCCACTACCAAGAATGTGTGGATTTAATTTTTCAGGTATTTCAATGGTGAAGCAATTCAAAAAAAATATATATAATGTAAATCTTTGAATTTAATTTCAGTTCTGGATAGTGTTCCATACCTCATGAAAAATATGTTTGAATTTTAAGATGAGACATGTTTGACAGTTTTAGTTTCAACATATACCCATATTGAACTTCTGGATAAAAACCTTGAAAATTCAACATATAACTGCCCATGGGTCAAAGCTTGATCTTGAAAAAATTCAAAATATAACTACCCATGGGTGAAGGCTTGATCTTGAAGATAAATACTAATATTTTTAATTTTCTGAACTGTTGATTTCTTAGTCACGAGGAGAAAACTTTGGAAGAAATAATGGATTAGGAGACTGTTGTTGGTGTAAATTATGACTTTTTTCCCTAAGAGAACCATGGCAGAATTCCCCAAACTTTCATAAACTATTTGAGGATGTGTAAACTTTTGCAAAAAAGTTAGAATTTGCCAAGCAAAACCACCTTGAAAACTTAATTTTCTTCAAAAAGATAAATCACAATTCATTAGGGCTTGAAGGATTCTGTCAACAAACTCAAGAGTATGATTATTAGTCATAGATGCTTCATCTCACCCACCAGGATCATCAAGAAATGATTCAGAGGGCTGCAATTAGTTTTATGAATTTAAAAGAGCTCAAATATATTCCTATTTCTATTATTAAGAAGATGAATATTTTGAAAATCTGATTCATTTATAGAAGCAATTTTTCTTATTCAAGAATTAATTTCCTGTTTATTCTTGTAGCCTCTACTGTTTCATCACATTTTGGATAATCAGGAAAGGTGTTTCCAATTTTTGTTCTGTGGTTTTGGAATATTATTTAGTTGATTCATTATCTGATATTTTGTTTCTTGAGGACCCTTTGATCTGTGTTCAAAGAATGAGACAAAGCCTCCACCATGAAATTTAAGCATGAATTCCATGGGAAAATTGAGATTTATTGCATAAAAAGTGCCAATAGCATTGCAAACAACTTTCTTGGCTTGAAACGGTGAATCTCCTCATCATATTTTTGCATTTTTGCTTCAATATGATTATTTTTCTCGAGTAAAAACTTGGACAAAGATTCATCTCTGTAAATTTCATCAAAAATCCTTTTGAATTGCTTTAGGTTATTGAATGAAGTAGCGCCAACATAATTTTTCAAAAAAAATCTGAGAACCTAAATATCTGAATCTGCCGGTTGAATTGTATAAATTCTGCTGATTCAATAACCAATCTGAGAGTTCCTGCAATATTTTCTCAGTGGATGACATGTGAATTATGATTAAAAGTCTAAATATTCCATATTACTTGCAAAACTATCAATTGCATTGATTTTGAAGTATTTTGTAAAAATATTTTTTACTTGTGTTGATTTTTGAAGAAATTCATTCATCTCTTCATCTAGTTCAAATAAAAACTTTTTTGCACAGGAAGATGGATATTCAGCCTTAAAAAAGAAGTTGAAGTAGCAAAAACTTTGAATCAAAAACCCTGATAAGTGTCTCCAGAAGAGCTACTCATCTTGTGAATCCCTAGATTAGTCTATTTAAGCCAAATTTGCATCAAAATCAATGGTAAGAATAGCATAACCCTTATGAATTTAATTTTAGAGGTATTTCACAGCCATGATGCCTTGACATATCTCTGAATTGATTTGGAATTGGTAATTTTCCAAAATTCAAGGCTTGTGAGGAATCCAAAAAGTAGTCATAAATGAAAAGGTTTTTATGATTCCTCCTCAGTGAAAAAATTGGTCCATTCTGGTTTCTTCTATACTTGGTATAACTGTTTTCACTGACAATGAAGGTGGGATAGAAAACAATTTGAATGAAAAAACTCTCCAACATGCTTCTGGAGGATCTTCCCATCTTTAATCCCTAAAATAGTCTTTTTCATCAAATTCTTCACCAACATCAACATTAACACAATGATGGCCCTTGAAAATGTATTTGTAGAAGTATTGAACAGCCAAGATACCTTCACATATCTTCACATTTAGGCGGAATTGGTGCTTTGCAAAAAGGTAAGGATTGTAAGTAACAAACCACAAATTATCAATGAGGAACTTTGGATGATTCCTCCTCATTGAAATGGTAGGTCTATTCTGGAATCTTCCATGTATTGGGAAACTGCTTTCAATTGCAATTGTTTCAGGATAGAAGGCTTTGGGGTATTTCTACTTGGGTTTGCCATCATTGATGTAAGCTTCTTTGAGTTTTAAGTACCACATGGGACAGGTATCATGTTTCTTTCAATTGCTTGAAATTCTTTTGGCTGTGTGAATTGATCAGGTAGCTCTGAAAAAACAATAATTCCAATTTATTCAGGTGTTCTTGGTTGGTGATCATGGTAAGGAATTAGCCAGATGTGAGCATGAGGCAGATTCACCCTTGTTGTCCAACCGACCAACAACTTGACTCACTCAAAATTCTCCTCCTTCAAGGGTCACCAGCAGCAGTCAGTCTAACCTCAACTCCAAAGATTTACCTTTTGTGGACTCAAGATTGAATGTGAAACATTCTAGGAAGCTTGTCCTTCAACTCATTGTTGATTTTGGAATGCCAAAACAGTATTGCAACCCCAAAACCAAGAACTCTTGAATATCACTATTGACTTGACTTGAAAGGATTGGTCTACTGTCCAACAACTTGCCCTGATCACCATAAACCTCAACATTGCATCAGTTTGTACTGGGAGGATTTGACTACAGTTAGCCTGATGCATTCATACTGTGTATACCAAATTTTCTTTCATCAATCATCCATCAATCTATTATGTATTCCAGTACTCAAATCCATAAGTCAAGCAACTCAATTTTGCTTATGAGTTCTACACAATCAAATACAGCCTTGAAAAAATCCAATGCATCTGAAAAGTCATTCACTTTTTGAATTGAAGAATTTTCCAGCAAATATTAGAAATTATACTTTGAAGATAGCAGTTGTATTTAAATATGCCTCAGGAAGTATAAAGGTCATTCAGCTCATCTTGTTAATAAGTCACTAAACTGTATGTAGAATTATTCCAGCAGTTAGTAGAACAAAAGTTAATTGAATAAAAAGAGTTAGATTCCTTTTTAGGACAGTAACTTCCTCAAGTGCAAGTCAAGCGGGTGTGTTAGAATTTGAGTTTATATATATGTGAATTTCACTGGAGTTTGAAGTATAATTGATTGGATTGATTTGGTTTATATTGTTGTTGTTACTGAAGTATTAAAATAATGGTTGAAATATAACTAGGCTGTGTTTTTAGTAGTGATTGTCAGACTGTCCAAGCATAACATTTCACTTACCATCTCACTTAAACTGCTTATGTTAATTTTGCCTTATTCATTTTGTACTCAACCACTTGTTAGCCAATCATGTATTTAGTCTATATAAACCATGGTGCTCTCAAGTGGAATTCATCATCTGTTCAGCCAATTACATCAACTAGAGTTTCCTTTTCCTCCTGTCCTCAGGTCCATTACGCTTGATGTTAAAAGCTCCTTTCATTCTTTTCTCATTTAACTTTTACTTCATCAGAGCTTAAGCTCTCTTTATTATTACATATATATAATGAAATAAATAAAATGCACATTTTTTTTGCAATTCACTACCAAGAATGGGTCACATGGCCCGGTTTGCCACCCAAAATGGGTGGAAAACTGCCATTCACAACCTGCCTCAGTCGCAAATGGCCGTTTTCAACTCAAATGGGTTGCAAATGGCTGTTTGCGACTCAAATGGGTTTCAAATGGCATTTTGTGTTGCAAATTGCGCCACGTGAACCGTTTTGGGTAGCAAACAAGGGTTGCAAGTTCACAAATTTAACATTTGCCATCTCAAATATAAGCCTTAGCTTTGAAATTCAAAGTTTATGTTTGAATTCAAGTGTAAGATGCAAGAGGAAGTTTTTGAATTAATGAGAATGAGGTGAATATTTATTCAAACAAGGCCCAGTCTAAAATCATGACAAGAAAATCAATAAAATCATGCCAATGATTTTAAAAGGCACCATTCTAGCAAAGAGATTGCTAAAATGATTCCAAAAGGCAACATTGGCATGATTTTAGTAATATTTTTGCCATAGAAATAATAGCATCAACTGGTGTGCTTTCCCACCCCATAAAGGTGCGGAGCCTTTGGAAGGCATCATCGGCATGATTATATTAATATTTCTTTACTATAATCATGCCAATTGGCATGCTTTCCAAACCCAGGGAGGTGTGCGTAATTTTTGAGGTTGAAAGGCGTGCCTGGGGCAGGAGGAAGCACAATTTTATGGTGTTAAGGACTCCAAAGGACTTTAAAAATTATTTGAGGCCTTAAGGGGGGCTAATTTAAAAACCTCCAAGATACCCAGAGGGTATCCAGTTCAAAACTCAGTGGAGAGGATCACTTAGAGGCCCTGTTCTTGGCTCATCCTGAGTCTATAAAACTTTGTAAAAAATTCCATCATATTGCTTTGTTGGATTGTACTTATAAAACAAATATTTAGAACATCCCGCTATTGAATTTTGTAGGAATAAAAGCCAAAAGGAAACCTTTTCCAAAGGATTTTGTTTTTATAAAAAAAGAAACATTTGATTTCTACAGTTGGAAGTTGAATGCACTCAAGTATTTGGTTTATGATCCTGAGAGGCTTCCCAAAGTCTTTGTGATGGACTGTGAAAAAGATCTGATTTCTACAATTGAAAATAGTTTTTCTGAGTCATCCAGACATTTGTGCTCTTGGCACTTGTCTTAAAATATTCCAGCAATTTAAAATTTTGCTTTGGTAATGAAAACAAACAATGGAGAAGTTTTATCTCTCTTGGGGCAAAGTATGGGGCCTCCAAAACCTAGGAGGAGGCAGAAGTAAATTATGCAGAACTCAGAGTAGGCCAATTTATTGCTTCTTCATTTCATCTCTGCTGGTATGGCTTATGTTGAAACTGTTATACAGTTTTTCTTGAACGACTGTGAGGATGTGCTTGAGTATAGGGAAAATAAAATTTTCCCTATAAAAGAGGCATTTATAACTGCATGGAATTTTTTCAAACCTGACTTTTGAAATGAAAAAATGTCTTGGGTAGAAGGAGCCCATGCTACTTTCAAACAATTAATTGCAGGATCTTTGGGGAAAATTATGGATGTGTGGAAACTCATTGATCAAAAAATTGACAGCCAAATCAAATCAGTGCATGCATTGCTTAAAAAATCTCAAATAAAGTTATTAACCCTTCTTCCCACAGAACTGTTATCTTTGAGTTAAAATTTTCAATTGATGAAATTCAAGAAGTAAAAGCATCATCATGATGGAAACTTGGGTACCAAGTCATATTCCAAGAAAATGAGCTTGCCCTGTTCCCACATATTGACAGAAATACTAGAATTCAGAGGATCAATTGTTTCTGATGATGTTCATCCTCAGTGGAGGTTAGACTATAAAACTTCCAGTTCAGTAAGTTGGATTGTTGGATTTTTTGAATTTCTTTTTGATGAAGGTGTTTAATTTGTATTTTGTTTACTAACGACTGATGCTTTTGGTTTTTGAAAGGTTGAAAATAATACAGTGCTCAACTCTTCTCAATTGTTTGAGAAGTTCAGTTCAATTTTTATGGGAAAACCTGAAGAAGTCAAAGTGCAGATTTTGAAGTCCTTGGTCAAGCATGCAACAACTTTGGTTTCTAGGCCAAGGCTTGAGCCAAAGTTCTTACATTCCAGCCAAAGTCAAAGCAAATTGAAAGACACCTTGCATGAAATTTCAAGATTTGAGCATGCAGAAAGGGAACTTAAGAGGGAAAGGAAGTTTAGAAGGTAACCAAAAAGACCAAAAATTGTAATTCTTTTATTTTGAGAAGTGATAATCCCAATGTTTTAACAAACTGATAGTATTCAATGTTTACAGTCCAAGTCCTCAGGGTCAGAGTCTGAATTTCATAGTTCAGAGGAAGAGACTACAAGAAAATTAGGCTCCCTTCATTTGGAATCTAAATTCTCTTATGAGTGAGAAGAAGAAGTGGAGAAGTCAACCAGAAGCTCAGCTTTGGTGAGTATTTATTTCATGAATTTATTTAGAATGTTTGCTAAGTGAGTTTTGATTTTAGGAAACAAAGGTGAAATACCTCAATCAAATACCTGAGAACTTACATAAGTTCTTGGGTGAGGTTTGGGATCCTGTTGGTGATGGTAATTTCATATCTAGATTAATTTCTAAATCACTTGAGTATCATGGAAACAGATGGTTCAAATTGAAAAGGGAATTGATAGAAACATTGAGGAAAAATAATTCATGCTATTCTAAGATTCATGGTGGAACTAAAGAGGTTGAAAAGATTGATCAAAGACTTGATGTTGAAGAAATAAATTAACAGAATCCATCTTCAAAATTGCTTTCAAATTCAGATATGGTTAAAAAAATAGCACATACTCATGCAAGGCCAATTCAATTCATTTCATTGGTTTCATTTTGTGCTTAAACTCCCATAAAAATGGGTTTGACCATCAGATGCCATCTTTATTTCCTTTGTTAACAATAACCACTGGTTTTTCTTATCAATTGAGGTATATATGATTCCAATCCCTCCCCTTGTATCAAAAAATTCTTGTTTGAATTTAAAGAAATATTCTGTTTGGTTTGATCATCTCAAAGATCAACTGAATTTGTATTCAAATTTATAGAATTCATAGAAATCATATCTTTCATCATTTGGGTTTTTATTTCATCATTTGGGTTTTTATTTCATCACTTGGGTTTTTATTTCATCACTTGGGTTTTTATTTCATCATTTGGGTTTTTATTTAATCATTTGGGTTTTTATTTCATCATTTGGGATTGTTCTAACATGTACTTCTGATGCTGATCTTTTACTTTTACTAATATCAAGGTTTATCAAATTTTGAACATCATTATGCTGACTGTTCTGAGTTAACATCATTATAAATGATATTTTATTGATTATTCAGTTCAAATTGTGTTGGGATGATCCCATTGTGAGAACTATTTTTCCTTCTTATGATGCAATTGCATAAAACAAGTTGAAATGGTTTTTTGGTGTTTTTAGTTTAAAGCTAGTCCATTCCATTGAGGTGGACTTGATATGAGTCAGCCTCAATGTACTAGCCCTATCTTTTTTTGGGGGGTTCATTCAGTTTTGCACTAGTCCAATAGAACAAGTTCAACTTGTGTTGGACTGATCCCATCATAAGAAGTAATTTTACTACTTATGATGGTATCAGCTTAACACAAGTTGATTTTTTTTTGGTGTTTTTACTTCAGGGCTAGTCTATTGGGGTGGAATTAAATTCCTCATTTTTGGGTTTTAATTGATTGAATTTTTGAAATGATAAGATGGAATCATATGAATTGAAATTTTTTTAGTTGAATTTTGCTTTGACTTAATTTGATTTCTTTTATAATATACAATCAAATGTTTGTATTTTATTGTACTTTATTCAAACATTATATTATATTATATTTTTTTTTATTTGAGGTCTTTAGTGTATGTATATTGTTTCTTCTTATTTTTATTTTCCATTTTTTTTATTTTTTTATGGGCACAATTTTTAATTTTCATAGAATTTTTAATTGTTTATTTTCATTTATTCATAGGGCCCATGAATGCACATCCATGGCCCTGGATTTCTGAAATTTTTACAATTTTTTTTGTTTATTTTTTTGTTTTTTATATGTTTTTATTTTTTAATTTATTTTTTCAATTGTTTTGATTTTTTTGAACGTTTTTTGGTGTTTTTGTTTTGTTTTGTTCTGTTTTTGTTTAATTTTTAATTTTTAATTTATTTTTATTTTAATTTTTTGCTCACAACCCTGGAGTTGTGAACACGTTGTGAACAGCATGCCACAACTCAAAATGGGTTGTGAATGGCTGTTTGCAACTCATCTGAGTCATGAATCGTGCCATACAACCCAATTTGAGTCATGAATGGGTCATGTAGGGTTGCAAATTTAACACTTCCCTATGAATTAATGGCCCCTCTCAATTATTTATTATATTTAAATTGGAAACCATCTGACCAAACCACCTAACCTTGCAACTTCACCAATCATATATATCCTTTTTGGAGGTTGGTTATCCTTCATTTTTAAGAATATCATTTTAATTACTCTTCATACCTTCTAGTAACTAAAAGATTGCAAGGGTCTTGGAATCTGGAAGCTGACAGCTCATAGCCTACTGAGACTGTGATAATAGCTCTTCATCACAGAGCCTGGTTTCTGGAGCAAAACAACTGGATCAGGAGGCAGGACAAACCTACAGATGTAGGTTTGAGAGAATTGGAACGAAGAATGATGGGAAATAGAAACATTAAAACGCGGTGGTATGAGGAAAGTAAACCTAGCAGTGGTTCAAAATATTTATCAATACCGGATGAATTAGGTTTCAATACCCCAGACCCTGTGCTGCGTTATCATTGTTACCGCATCCCATGGATGTAACCGAAATCAGTTTATGGATCCCATTTTTTCGTTGGATTGTACCCTTATCTTTCCGATTCATATTTCCAATTCATTTCTTGATATGTCCGATTCAACTTTGAGCTCTTGAACCATCGATCGATTTTCTCGTCTTGGAAACCCCGCTTTAATATTCTCATCATCCTGCCATAAATTTTAAGGATCCCGAGTTTTATCTGCCTTGATCCGCGACTTGACGTACTGTTTCATATAGCAGTTTTCCGTGGGGCTTTTAAGAGCGACTCGATAATTATTTGCTCGTTTTCAAACAATAATCCTTCCCGCTTTCTAAATTCTGGATTATGGAAAATGGGTATATATTCTCGAAATTCTTCTGTCGCCATGACATGGTTCATAAGTGCAATCGAAGTTATTCTGGCTTGAGAGGTGAAGGCATTGGGATGTTCAAATACTTGGTTAAGCATTTGAACAGCTTTTGCCATGTTTTTCGAACTTCCGAAAGCGAGTTTAATAACTTTCTGAAAGAAATCGCTTTTACTCGTCAATTTACTCAATTGTCCGGGGTAGACTGTCCGTGATATTCAACAAAAGATTCATTCATCAGGGATCAAAAATGCTGAAAGCGAGGATCTTTGGTTCGGAGCTTACTCAAGCTTTCACTAAAACCCTTCGTCGGATTCAGAAGTTCTTAGGAAGTGATTACAGATTTCAACAAGATGATGTCAACGATTTTCGGAAGTGTATGATTAGGCAACGTGTCACGGTAAGGACGGACCTTGTCCCCATTCCCACTCTGCTATCGGTATATCCTGCCCACCCTTCTTGAGATGCCCAAACAATTCTTCCAGTGCGTTTTCGATAGGTCGCAGGATATCAGGAAAGTTCAAATTCTTCAACATCAAGCTCCGCAATCCGTAGATAATTTCTACTTTCACCTTCAGATGGGATTTGGGACCCTTATCTGTCAGAATCAAGTCCTTGAGCTTCGTGGACCATTCAATCAGTTTTTGGGCAGGAATCGGTTCAGTTAGCAACCGGGCCACAGCCATCCGCACTAGTTTGATCGCTTGATCGACACTAGCGTCCGAAGTTGCCCTGATGAGGGGTTGAAATGTTTTGTGAAAATTTTCAATAAGGATAGACTCTGCATCCGGCTCTAGATGTTCATCCACGTCCCCCATTGTTACATAACCAAAAACAAAAACGTTGGCCTTTTTGAAGTAGATGAACAGAATTGAAGATTGGAAGTCTGCCCACTGCGAGTGTTTTTTTTTGAGGAACCTTTCCAGAATGTGCTGACCGACAGAAGCGAAGTCTTTTTCTTTTCGGCTTGAATGTCGTTTGTCGATGAACCGGAAGAAAGGCTGGAAGAACTGGGACCGTTGATTTCCTCGCGGAAACGTGTCCTGTCGTAATAAGGCAGGCCCGGAAGCCAAACCTCGGGCTCAAAGTTTCTGTGTCTGCCCTGGGACGAGAATACCAGAGGCTCGCCGGTCTCGACTATCTCGCTTTCGATCGCGCTAAAGCAAGCAAACCTTTGGGCTGTGAGCACAAGACTGATCAGCCTGAATGAACGAAGCATCTTGAAGAAGGGACACCCGATGTGCTCGAGAGAACAACGGCGGAATCTAGGAAGGTAAGATAGCGATGACCTGCGGTCACATATATGGTCGGTACAATTGGCCTCAAGAGCAAGTTAGGGAGCCTGCTTACACAATGTAAGACTTGTTTCGGTCGCCGACAAGGCTCAAAAGTCTAGACCATGATTCTCAGAATTTCTGCGGAAGATGCAACCCAGCATGCCACAGCTCAACAAGCCGATCGTTCATACAGTCAGGAGGAAGATCGGCCTATCAGGTAGCACCAATGAATCGGATTGGGCAAAGCGCAATAGACTGTGTGAGACGTTCGGTGCCATGAACGCTAGATATATTTATTATTAAGGACATGGAAACCAGATTGTTTCCTTGAGGAAAGTAAGGTTCGAGAAAGACAACCGCTCATAGTGAAATATGATTAAGAAACCACAAGTAGTTCGAACATTCGGGAATGGTATTGAACCCGGGAGTAGGGCTGGTAGTGAGAAAAACTGTAACAAACTAAGGCGTATTTCTTCCAAGGGTTCCTTTACATAATCCTGGCAGCAAGGGTCCCCCTCACTCCGGGAAATGGAGAAAAAATGAGTCAAAAGATTAGTGTTGAAGAGCGGATGTAGTCCATTGAGCGAGGGACAAAGTTCTGACCGGACCGCGTGAATTCCGAGGAGCTCCAGGATTTTGAAGTGGCCGATGGAACGCGCATCCGGCTTATCGAAGGCGCGTCTTGTAGCGAGGTTTTTTGGTGATAGGATTGTCCTACCTCGAGTTTCCGCAAGTCCCCCGGGGATTGATTGTAGTCAGGGTGCTTGTCAGGCCGGGCAGCCCACGGTCTAGCCCATAACAGACGGGCTGGGTGTCGGGTTTGGGCTAATGTCAGGGATTTAACCTCTACTGCTATACTTGGCCGTGGTTAAACATGCAAAATTAAGACAAAGACTACTATTAAAGTCAGTCTTTGACTCAAATAACCCAAACAATCTCTAAAAGCTTACAAACTCAAACAATACCAAGGTATTACGAGTACAAAAGCCACACCTTAAACCTTTATAAAAGGCAAGGGGCCTGGCTCCAAATAAATCAAGCTCAAAGGAGCTTTGCTTATAAATAAGCTCACACCCTTTGTATTAGTAACACACAAGGGTTACTACTCCAAATAGGACCTTCCACTCAAAATTGGAGTTGCCAATAAGATTATTAGTTGAATATAATACTAAAGTTGATAGCCCCAGTCAATCTCTTCTTGAGACTAAGTTTGATGGGCTTGTTAACTCTTTCCGTATTTTCTGAAAAATTAATAATAATATATAACTGGTGAGGAAGGGGGTATAGGGTGAAGACCCTCCTCTTTTAAGGTAACAGGGGCCCTCAAGGCACTCAAGGAATCATCAGGGGAGTGCTAGTATCTCCCTGGTTTTGTCCTCAAGGGCTCAGAACCCCATCACATCCTGCCCAATGAGAAATAGGGTACTAGTACTGATTGGGGGGATTTTCAATGTAAAAGGTCCTATTTACATACCCAAAAGGTATATACTCTACAACTAAGCTCAAAGCCCTCTGAGTGGACGCTCTCAAGGCTCAGGAAAGTATATTAAAGTATATTAACATCCCCAAGGGGGATAAGATTAAGATTATGTGATTTGTTTATACAGAGTGGAGAGTATAGCTTAAATTAAATACTATAGCTTGCCCCCAAAAGAATAGAACTTATTGGGAAGCTATATATCAATAGTTGAGACGCATCTGAGCCCTCAAAAATTAATTTAAAGTTATATTGGATCCCCATCTGGATAATATATATTATCAAGGTTTTAATTCTATAATCAATACTCATAAAAACATACTTATAAAGTATTATAAAATATTGTCAAAATTGATTAACTAAGCTCAACTTGTCAATCAATCTTCTGTCTTGGCTCTATGGTGGGTTGAACTAGTGACCTTGATGTCAGACAATGGAGGGTGAGTCCAGCACTTAACCACTATAACAGCAAGACATATGAGTTGTGAAGACATTTGGACAAGTTGGTTTGTCTCATGGCTGACAGCTAATGTCAGCCATGTGACAAATATAATTGTCCAAATGTCTGTGAAACTCACACATCTTTTCATTAAAGTGGTTGTATACTGGGCTTACCCTGGCATTATCTGTGTCAGCTGGCTACTATTCAGAACCAACTGACTAAAGCCTAAAAACACATAAAATATAAATTAATTATAAAAAAATACGGAAATAATAAAATAAAATAAAATTAAGGAATAAAACCTTAAGTTGTAAGAAATCCAAGAATATTATAAAAAAAATGGATTTGTGGAGCCAATTCAGGTAGGGTCACCCACTGGCACCACCCCCAAAATCCCACTCCTTCAGGTAGAACCATGGTTCACCTGTGCACCCTCCCATCACATCCGCAGGTATAGGTTTCTGACCAAAAATTCGGTCAGAAACCCATAATTGTGTTTAGTTTAGGAGTTATGGACAAAAACTGGTTTCATCCATAACCCCGCGCGCAGCTGCGGGTCATTTTTTTGCAGCTAGGCGCACAGCTCCTAGGAGCCATGGCACAACCAGCCCCGCGAGTAGTCGAGCGACTACCTTGCGCAGGACCAAAGATGGCCCCGCAAGTAGTCGCCTGACTACCTCGCGCAGGACCAAAGATGGCCCCGCGAGTAGTTGCCCAACTACCTTGCACAGGCTCTAGGCGGCAGCTACCGACCAGCCTTGCGGGTAGTCGAGCAACCAGGCTCGCGGGCAGTTGAGCAACCAGCCTCGCGGGTAGTTGAGCGACTACCACGCAAGGCAGTTGCCACTCACCAGCCCGCGGGTAGCCAAGCGACCACCTTGCGCGGCTGCCGCTACCTATTGCCGGCCCCGCAAGTAGTCGACCGACTACCCTGCGCGGGCCCCTAGTGACCAACCAAGCCACTGCGCAAGGTGACTGGCCGGCTCACTGGCCAGCCTTCCCCTCTCCCAAAACGGAAACTGGGCTGTGGGGTACCTCCAATACACCCCATAGCCCTGTTCCACATCACATGGGGGCCAGAGAGCGCCACCATGTGGTGGGGAATAGTATGAAAGGGGATAAACAACCCAAAAATCCGGAAAAATGGGCCCTGCACCCTTTTTGGAACTATACCAAAGGGTTGTCAGGGCCTCTGTAAAAGGGCCTGTACGGAAGATTTGTACCTAAAAAAGTATCTGTGAGTTACTGTAACACCCTGAGAGTGTGTACTGAGCATAAAAAGGGGCCTAGCTTTGTGCTAGATGGATCACAAGACACCAGGAATACATACAACACTCTCCATACCCCTTATAATTAAAACTGTACGTAACTAGTCACAACTAGGGGTGTACTGTCCAATTAAGGAACTGTAAGACACCCCAATATGAGAAGAAGAGCCTCAGACTCGAAATGTCCTTGAAGCATAAGGTCCCCATAGCCTGTGTTCAAGCCCCTGGCCTCAGGAAGCCATGGCTTATATTTATAAATATTAATTGAATACAACCTCTTTGGTCAATACAGTGAGGTCATTAAGGGCACAGAAACGTGTATCAAGCCCAAAGCATGATGACATAGGGCTTCCTGTACCTCTTTAGTGACTAGAGCAGGTCCACACGAACACACTGATGGATCCCTGGCCTCAGCACTAGCCTGGGTCACCCTCCTTTGGCTGGTAAAAGGACTGTACCAAGAGGGGACCCAAACGATATAAATAAAGGACCTTCCCCCAGCTATTTATACCACATTCATCCAGTTATATAGTCATTATTGCTTCAGATATTTTCGTCCTCAAGCCATCAAACCCTTATAAGAAATAAGTGTGTGATCCTGGACCACTTTCTGATAAAATTGCAGACCATAATTCTTGAATCCTTGTTTTTTGGCCAAATTGAACAACCAACCATTCAGCCTGCCCCAGTACCAACTTCCAGCACCCTGAATCCTTGAATATTGGCCCATTCATCAAGAATAAGTCCGGATCTAGACCTAGTAAGTGATCCTGCTGACTTATACCCCTTTTGTAGGTTTTGCATAACCTATTCCCCAAGGAAATTACACACACCCTTCTTGAAAGGAATCCTTGTCAAC
This sequence comes from Puccinia polysora, assembly GCA_025617555.3. NCBI lineage: Eukaryota > Fungi > Basidiomycota > Pucciniomycetes > Pucciniales > Pucciniaceae > Puccinia > Puccinia polysora. Next base: position 20,757,137 of record CM062645.1, on the reverse strand, counting down.
CCACAGGCACCACAATTGCTCCTATATTGTCCTTAAAAGACATATACCTGTGTTCCGGAGGGCTCAACAACCCCATTAAGGTCTTGGACCCTCCATTTAAATTTATTTTATAAATATATAAATAAATTTAACCCTTTTAGCCAAATCACATACCTGGCATTTTATCTTATTTTTGATCCAAACTTTCTATCAACTCTAGTAGCTAGAATGAGTGAGGTCCTTGGCATCTAGTAGGCTGAAAATCTGACACCAAGGTCACTAGTTCAAGCCAACATAGAGCCTAGACTAAATAATCATGCAGCATTTAGAAATTGCATCATAAATTTTGATAATCTTGTATAAGCATATTTTTACTAGGATGAATTATGGAATAAAAACTTGATAATGCATATCATCAAGAAGGGGATCCAAAATAACTTTTAACTAAGTTATGAGGACCCAGATATGTCCAAATGAATAGAATATAGATACCCAGAATAGCTCATTTCTTTGGGGATAATTATTTTCTAATCCATATCCCCTTAATCTTATTCTGATTTGATATAGATTAACACCTTATTAAGTTCAACATTTCTTGAAAATTTTTCCATACAGAGAACATTGAGCTTAAATGTATGGCATTAACCTTATAGGATTATTTCCAAGAAGTAAAGGTACTTTATATGTATAATTATAATGCTGCAAGGCCCCTTGAACATCCATCTGATTGATATGTCACTCATAAGATTGATCAAATAACCTTCTGAAGTGTAAATTAAAACCTTACATTTGAGATCCACCTCATTGAATATTTGTCCCTTATTTGCCATTGAAGATGATTCAATGGGGTTTGAGCCCTTGATGAAAATACAAGGCATATCCTTGTAGTCCCCTGATGATCCACTGAGTTCCCAAAAGGTTCCTGCTAAATTTTGGTCATCTAAATAAAAATTTTACATTTAATATCCACCCCAAGGAGTTAGTTGTCCTTTATTTACCATTGGGGATGGTTCAATGGGGTTTGAGCCCTTGAGGACAAAAACAGGGAGAGCAAAGCACTCAACTGATGATTTCCTGAGACCTCTGAGGGCTCCTGCTACCTTAAAATAGGATTTTCTTTACACTATAACGCCTTCATCAGTTATTTATCATTTATTATTGATCCAGGATACAGCCAAATTTAACAAGCCCACCTAACTTAATCTCAAGAAAGAAGGGTAACTGGGGACCTAAAATTTAGTATCAAGACCAAAAAGAAAATCAAATAACCAACTCCAAGTTTGTTTTGGAATTCCTTTGGAGTTGTAAAATTTATTGTTACTATAAAGAGTGTGGGTTTACTGTGGTAACCAAGTCTCATTTGAGACTTATTAAGTTAAGGCCAGGCCCCTTATCTTTTCAAAAAAACCTAAGGTGTGTATTTATTAATTTTAATACCCTTTATTATTTGAGTTTATTGTTTAGTAACATTATTGCTGTTATGATTAAAAATACTGAATTTATTATCTGTTTTTGTGGTAATTTTTGCAGTTTAAACCATTTCCCAAACTGTGATAACCAAAACTTGACTCTCTACTCAGTCTCCTCATGCAATTACTCTAAAGCTGCAATTCCCATCTCCAATTGGATCCCAAACCTCACCCAAGAACTTATGGAGTTTCTTGGGTATTTGATTGAGGTATTTCACGTTTGGTTCCTATCATAAAAACTAACTTAGTATTCATTTTATTAATCAGATCAATGAAATAAATACTCACTCAAGATGAGCTCCTGGTTGAGCTTTGCTGCATGTTTTCTTCCTCTGCAGAGGATTCTGATTCCAGATTAAGTGATTGCAATTCACTTTCAGTCTCTTCCTCTGAACTATGAAATTCAGATTCAGATTCTGAAAAATTTGACTAACAATTCATCATTAGTTATTAACTAAGTTCATTAAACACCCGCTACCCTTCAGAGACTAGGACAAAAGATTACTTCCCGACCAGACCCCCAGATGTGGAAACAAGAGAGAAATACTCCCCTAAATTTTCCTCAAGTTTGGAAGTTATTGGTCCAAGCATCTGTAAGGAGGTTGAGTGCTGATGGTTCTTGAGGATAAGAGATAGTTATAAGAAAAATATGGATAAAGAAAATGATGTTGTATATTCCTGTCCTGCAATCCTCCCTGATCCTTTGGTGATAAGATATGATGTGATGATGTGATGATCCTACAACCTGGGGTTGAGAGTGTTACCTTTTGAATATTCTCCTCAATGGTATTAGGTGCAATGAGGTAATAAACCTGCACTGGCCTTGTTTGACCCATTCAATGCAGCCAATTGACTGCCTTTGCCTGGGTTGTGGGGTTCCAGCAGTGTTTCTATGTAGATAAAATGAATGGAGACTAATTAAATGGCAAGATTCTAGAAAGTATTGGGTGCTTACCATGATTAATAAAACATTGGCTGATGTGATTTTGATTCCAACACCAGCCACCTGAATGGAGGCAAGAAGCACATAAGTTGTGCTACTTTCTGAAAAATGCTCAAGAATTGATTCTTGCTGTTTTGCCATCAGCCCTGCATCCAGACAAAAGGAGGAGATTCCATATTCATCTAGTGTCATTCCAATCCTGCACATGGGGGGAGAAAATGGACTTTTGAGTGGGGTCTGATTGGAAACAGGAGAAAAAGACAGTCCGCTTACAGATCAAGATAGTGTGTCCAACACAAGAAGACCACAAATTTATTCTCAAACCTCATTACACTCAACCTCTACCCCTGGATCTACTGGATACACCTCCTGAAATATCTCCCTGCATCCCCTGCAGGTCTTAGGCAATCTACCAGGCTCACTCTCTCCTTATGGCTTGGTACATCCTCAATCTCTCCTTCAATCTAATTGATAAGAGAAGTACATGCAGATCACATACTTTATTTCTATAGTATCACATACTTTATATCCATCTTATAACATGCTTTATATACATAGTATCACATAATTTATATCCATAGTATCATATACTTTATATCCATATTAAATAACCCTGGCTGGAAAACCCATACTTCCACTTCAGTACATGTCACACCCTCCTGGACAGGCCAATTACTCAATCTGTCAAGCCACCACCTCCAGACCAATTGGTCAACATGTATACCATTGGGAATCTCAGCTCCAGTACCAGTCACCCCTCCTCAAGATCTCCTCTAAGCTCTCACATATAATAGAATCTCCTTCCTTCCTGGAATAATTTCCCCCAAGGAATTAGCATACTAGTTCTCATTGGTTAGTCCCTTCCAAAAGGTGTCATCTCAGCACAATAAAGTCATCCAGCCTACCTTAGTCATATAACCTACCCCTTTGGTGCTATTCTTATAGGATTCAGTCAACCAGTACCTCTTTGAAGAGCCTCAGTCCCAGATTCATCTCATCTTCTATTCCATTCATCCCTGTACTTACTTCATCCCTCATCTTTGCAATAAATTCAATCATCCCTATGCTGATTTCTGTGAGAAGTAGTGCCTGTGCCCTCAGCCCGTTGCATGACAGGGGAGGCTGTGGAATCATAATAATTCTTTCCCCTTAATCCTACACCTCTATATATCTCTTCAGTTCTACACAATTCATTCAATCCCAAATTAAGGATATCACTGCCTACACATGTTTGGACCAGTGTGTGGCCATTCCCATTTCTAAGGGAATTTCCTGCAGAAATGATCCATCTCTATCTGAGAAAAATATGGTTGGAAAACAAAGCCAAAGCTATAATCCATTTCAAACATGAAGAATGAGTAATAGAAAGATGAGTGTTTGAAAAAAATATGAAAGGAGTCAGAAAGAAAAATAACCAATGGAGTTATGACTTGCTAGATTTAGATTTCAAGTTTAAAGAATCATAGAAATGAAACTAAGTAAGATATGACAATCTGATAAAGAAGTGAGTCACTGATCTGATGGCTGAGACAGGATGAGACAAAGGAAATGTACCGTGAGCCAGAAGTGGGTCCGTCAAAGCCAGCAGTTGATGAATCAATAAGTTTCACTCAAGCGCCTTGAACAACCTGTAAGAGGGAGCAAGTAAGCCTTCTGGTGAGGAGTTTAGAACTTGCTGTTCTTACTTTGGTCAAGCTGGCTGCTGAATGGATTGAATTGACCATAGTTGCTGATATCAATGGGTTGAGCGTTGAGATGATAGATGGTTGTTTTGTAAAAAAATCAATGAAGTCTAGATGGTTGCACTTGATCAGGAATGATAGGATAGAGTGCAAGAGTTGATTGAAAATGAAGTATTCTCAGCGGGAATCAAAGAGTACCGCCGCGCGCCATTGAGTTGAGTTTAGTAATGAACAAAAATAAAAATCCAAACATGAGAAAACAACCAATACACACCATTTTAAGGTGAAAATCATAGCATAGAAACAACATCAAATGATGAGGCAGATAACCAGTTGAAGAGATCTAAAAAGTTAATGAAATGAATAGAAAGTTAGAACACAATTTAACACGCCCCCAAAACTCCAAAATCAATGATAAAGAGAGTTAAAAGAATTTGCAAGTCTGGTGTTCAAGGTCTTGTTGGCAGCTTTGGTCAGAGCATTGGCGGTCATAGAAAGAGATGATATAAATTTGAGCTCAATCAGACCCTGTTCATAGTCATTTTGAAGACTTTTTGTTTTGAGATCAATATTTTTAGCTTTTTAGATAGAATCAAAATTTTTAATTTTGTTGTAAAGTCCCTTATTTTTAATGAGATGAAGAGGACACTTGAACTGGCTTTGATAAACTTCTTTGATGATTTTATTTAACCAGCGCGCTTCTAGATGACAGCTTGATAGGGCCACACATTCCAATTCTGTGGAGGAGTGAGTTATTTTTTTTTGTTGTCTGCTGGTCCAGTAAAGAGGAATTCCTTTGAAGGAGCAGATAAAACCGCTTTTAGATATCCTCAAAACTGGGTCATTGCCCCAAGTGGCTTTGCTAAAGCATACAAGTCTGTTTGAGATCAAACATTGTCCAAGAGTGAGACTTAGATTCTTTGTTTGGCTGAGATATTTCCAGACATGGCATATTTTGTTCTAATGGCTTAATCCGGGTTGTTTGCAATATTTTGCCAGACTAGATACAGAAAAGCTGATATCTGGGCAAGCAAGACCGGCAATAAAGTTAAATTGACCTATTGGAGAAGAATAATTGATTTTTAAGTCTAGGAACTTTTGATGATTGTTGTCATTTGCTTGTGAGAGATGTGATCCGGGAGTAAGAGGAGTAGAAAACGCTCTACAATTAGTCATATTGAGTTTTCTCAGACCCTTCTCAATGTGAAGTGGTAAGGATAGGTGAATGAGAACATCCTGGCAAATGACCTTCATTCCAAGCAGTGTGTTTGGTTTGTGAGCAGACAAGTTTTTGAATTTTGTTAGAAAGGTGTCCTTTAAGTGATTGACATCTCCTGCAACAAGAAGATTGTCCACATGGAAGAAAACAACCAAGCATACATTGTTGCCGATGTACAAGCAGGGATCACAATTGGATTTGGAAAATCCCTGTGACTTGATCCATGTAATCAACATGCAATACCAGTTTCAAGGGGCCTGTTTGAGTCTGTATAAGGACTTTTTCTGTCACAAGTATTTTGATTTTTGATTGCAGCCATAGGAAGTCTTGATTTAGACTTGTTAATCAAGGTCAGAGTTTAGAAATGCGCCCTTAACGTCTAGTTGTAGAAGCTTGAGACCTTTATTGGCTTCATACGTGAGAACTGCTTGAAGAGATGCCACTTTTCCTGTTGGAGCATAGGTTTCTAGATAATCAAGACCATACCTTTGGTTTAATCCCTTGATGCATAGTTGGGTTTTTTAGGTTTCAGGCTCGCCATGGGCATTGTGTTTGATTTTGAAAACTGGAACAGTGTTGAGAGGGTTTGTTACTTTGTTGTCATCAGCTTCTTCCCAGACCACTTGACCTTCTATGGTGGCAAATTCTTTTGCAGCTGATTCTTTCCAATGAGGAATTCTCATGGCCTTTTTGAGATTTTTAGGTATTTTGTTGGCTAAGAATATGTATAAATTGGGTTTGGAGATTTTGTCTTGATTTCTTAATGTTTGACAAAGATTGCCTTCCACCAAAGATTCTGCATTGGAGCTAGTTTCACTATTCAAGTCAGAAAGTTCAGTTAGAGGCTTGTCCTTAATTTTGACGGTTGATTGAGTGGGAAGTGTTTTGGTGGAGACTGTGGCAGAAAATTTTGGTGATTTGTCAATTTCTTATTTGGATGAGATTTGAATTGGATCTTGATTGTTGAAAATGACATTTTTGGAGTTGATTATCCTCCCAGCGGAATTGATTATCTTGTACAGTAGATGATTTGGATTAAATCCAACCAAGATACAAGACGCTCCTTTTTGGTCCAGTTTGGATCTTATTTTGGTTTGATTGAGTTTGTAGATGAGAGAGGACCCTATGTGCTTGATTTAGTCATTAGGAAGCTCCTTACCGTGCATTTTAAACCATGGTGAATCTTTGCCTTTGTGTTTTGGAATTTGATTGAGCATAAGACAGCAACCTTTTACAACTTTGTGCCAGAAGGATTTTGGAAGTCCAGAATTGGAGATAGTAGCTCTGGCAGCTTCAATGACAGTTTGATTTGCCCGCTCAACTCAACCGTTATGTTGTGAGTGATAGGGTTCACTAACTATCTGATTGATCTGATGGGCCCAATAGTAAGCTTGAAGTTTTGAGTTCAAAAAATCTCCCCCACCGTTGGAGCAAACATCTTTGGGATAGTAGTTGGTTTTTTGGTGTTGATTTTCAATGACAAAGATGACAATGTTGGCCATGTTGCTTTTTGATTTAAGAGGGAAGCTAGCTATATACCCTGAGTAGGAATTGATCATATTGAGTATGTATCTGAATCCACCTTTCAAGACGGGATTGATTGGGCCAATCAGATCTAAGTGTATTTTATCAAAGAATTTAGAGGTGATGGTTTGTTGATGAGGAAATGGATTGCGGGTGATTTTTGCTTTATCACAGCTGAGGCATTCAAAGTTGTCCTTGTCAGCTGACTGAATAGTATATTTCAGAAATTTTTCCATCCTACTGAGACTTGCATTTCCTGGAAAGCAATGTGTCATCATAAGATTGGCCTGCAAATAGTAAGCACCTCGTGCTTCAGCCATCATAGCAATGACAAATAAGTTGTTGTTGATCTTCCCCAACAATAGAATTTTTCCGTCTTTCCGGAGCTTGGAGAGTCTGGGCTGACATTTAGAGTTGACTGAGAGTGAAGCTCCCTTTTTCATGAGTGCTCCTAGAGAAATCAGGTTGATGGTTGACTCCGGTACCCATTCGGCGTCCAAAAGAGCTATATAGGTGTCCTTGGTGGCCAATGCCACCTCTCCTCTTCCCTCTATGGTAATGGCCACATTCTTCTTCCAGTTCAGAATTTTATCATTGCCGTTGCTGAGCTTGATATTTTTGAAGAGATCTTTGTAGGTAATCATGTGAACCAAGCAGCCAGAGTCTAGGATAAATTGACTGGGGAGAATGTTGGAGCCGGTATTCATGCGGCAGAAAAACAAATAGAAATGGCATTCATTGGGAGGCTCCTGTTTGGTCTTCTTACCCCAATTGTGAAGATGATCTGGCTTGATTTCCAGAAATTCAAACCAGCATTAACTGGCCAGATGCAAGGTGATGGCAGGGTTATGCTTAGCATTTTCGCACCTTGGTCCCCAATAGAGAGCTACACTGACGGGTTTGGCGCATTCATCTTGAGCGATTAACTTTTTCTTGTGTTGAATGAGATGATTAAGAACTACTTTGATTTGCATTTTGGTTGTTGTATGCATGATTTGATATTTCATGTTGTGCATGGAGGTTGGAAACTTGAAAAGTACCAGGTATGCAATGATGTCCGTAGGGAGTTCTATACCCACTTTGCTCATTTTCTTGAGATAGACTTTGAAGGAGGTGACAAATGCATTGATGTTGGAGTCCCTAGTTAAATGAAGGAACCCGTTGAAAACCCTTGCTCTGTTGGCCGACTGGAAGAAGGCAAAATGATTTTGCATCAAAATCCAGATGAGCTTAGCATTGTCTTTGTTTGCATCATTGATAACATTGTTGTAGGTGATGGAATCCAGCTTAGCAATTATATGGGCTACAAACTCCTGATTGACCTCCTTTTCCAAGCGTATTGACTCATCAGGATTGTTCACTATGTTGAAAATTCCTCAAAACTTGAAGAGTTTCTCAATTTTTTTCCTCCACATACTGTAATTGTCTGCCGTAAGCAGCGGAATGGATTTGATTAGATATTTGATAGCAAGGGACTTGTAATTGAGTTCCCCCGCTGGTCCTGGCATTGTTGATGGTCCCGGTTGATCCAGAATAGAGCAAGAGGCTTTTAACCGTGAGAAAAATATGGCTGGAAACCAAGGCCAAGCTATAATACATTTCAAACATGAAGAATGAGTAATAGAAAGATGGGTGTTTGAAACAAATATGAAAGGAGTCAGAAAGAAAAATAACCAATGGAGTTATGACTGGCTAGATTTAGAATTGAAGTTTAAATAATCATAGAAATGAAACTAAGTAAGATATGACAATCTGATAAAGAAGTGAGTCAGTGATCAGATGGCTGGGACAGGATGGGACAAAGGCAATGTACAGTGAGCCAGAAGTGGGTCCGTCAAAGCCAGCGGTTGATGAATCAATAAGTTTAACTCAAGCGCCTTGAACAACCTGTGAGAGGGAGCACGTAAGCCATCTGGTGAGGAGTTTAGAACTTGCTGTTCTTACTTTGGTCAAGCTGGCTGCTGAATGGATTGAATTGACCGTAGTTTCTGATATCAATGGGTTGAGCATTGAAATGATAGATGGTTGGTTTGTAAAAAAATCAATGAAGTCTAGATGGTTGCGCTTGATCAGGAATGATAGGATAGAGTGCAAAAGTTGATTGAAAATAAAGTATTGTCAGCGGGAATCAAAGAGTACCGCCGCGCGCCATTGAGTTGAGTTTAATAATGAACAAAAATAAAAATCCAAACATGAGAAAACAACCAATACGCACCATTTTAAGGTGAAAATCATAGAATAGAAACAACATCAAATGATGAGGCAGATAACCAGTTGAAGAGATCTAAAAAGTTAATGAAATGAATAGCAATTTAGAACAGAATTTAACACTATCAACCTCCTTAACTGGCCTTTTTACACAAATTTGAAACTTTGATGGAACTTCAGTGGATTTGATGGAAGTCATTGGCACTTTGACAGTTTTGATGGAACTTGTACAACCAAAATGAAACTTTGACTTCCTTTGAGGCCTTTGACCTTCTTTGAATGCTTTGAACTTCTTTTTCTGCTTTGAAATGCTTTGAACTGCTTTTAATTACTTTGAAGCACTTTTAAAAATGTTGCAGACCCTTCAAAACAACTTTTTATGGACAATCTTTTCCTTCAACTCCTTCCTCTGGATAGTTCTTTTGGTTCACTTCCCCAAGGCATAAGTGAAAAACCATGCTTCCTCAACATGGGAAAACTTCCATCAACACCTACCCACCTCTAACTAGGGCAGCCAGAAGATGTGTCTCTGTTCTAGATTTTCAAGAACATGATAAATCAACTCCTCAAGCCCATGGATTTGGGAGGATCTTTTCCAACCTCCCAGCGCCATCTTAATCCAATCCTATGGATACTGGTCTTCTTCCTCCAGCTACTTCAAGACCTTCCCTGTCCCCAGATCCTCCTTTTTTCAGGCCATTTTCCAATTGTGTAATTGATCAATAACCCCAACCAGGCTATGGATTAGATTCTCAATTTTAAAATCCCAAAATGATCCCTCTCCCTGAGGATGTGGACAAGGAAGAAGGAAAAGACTCAGGTTTTGATTTGAGGATCCTCAGTAACCATCACTCACCAACCAATGGACCTCACAGAGAAACTTCTTAACCATCTGATTCTAATGGAATCCCTGAACCCCCAATTAAATTTCATTCTCAACCACCTGCTGTGGACCCCACTCTCCTAGCCCTGATTCAAACCTTGCCTTCAGCTGTGGTTAAACTCTCCAATCCTGTAGCCACTAGTAATTCCCACTCTGGAACCTTGAAAGCTCCATTGATGAATTAGGCCAAAAAATTTGAAAGCAATAACCCATACAAAGATCAGACCTTTCTTACAAGATTTCAAAATCATCTTTGCCAGGGACAAGGGAAACTTTTGTGTGAATTGTGTTAAAAAATCACTCACCACCTAAATTCACCACCATGATTTGATCTCCTACTTCTTTTTTCTCTTTTCTCCCCTTTCTCTTCCATGTCACAGGAGGCATCCTGAACTGTGCTTCCCTACACCATCACTTCCTCAGATCAATCCTATGAGAAGAGAAGGAATGATTGATAGATCATCATCAATCAATGTTACCCTAGAATCTCCAATTCTCTTCAGTGATCTTCCTCAGTCTCCCACTCTAATCTATCACTCTTTCTCTTTCTTTCCTTGTACTCTTTGTTACTACTCTTTCTTTCCCTTTTCCTCTTTTTCTTACTTTCTCTCTCAATGTCTACTCAAACTCCAACATACTTGAAATAACATCCTCATATCTTTGGCCTAAACTCCAGTAAGAATTTTCTGGTAAGACTTACAAAAATATCTTGCAAGTTCTAAATTATTGCGTATCAACTATGATTATGTTTGATTCTCTACAAAAAATCATCTGTCTACCACCAAATATTTTATCTTCTCTTAGCCTCTGATCAAAACTCCATCAACTTATGCAATCATTTACAGCATCTTGAGGTTTTTTTATACTATCTCTATTTTTATTTTCATTATCCTTTCTTCATGATTATCATACTGATTGTTGTCCTGTTTTAGCCCTCTTAAAATCTTATTTTCTTTTTGTTACTTTTTCAGCCTCAGAAATATAACATGGTTAAAAGCCAAAGGCCAACCAAACTACCCTAACTGGACCAATGGAGGAATCAAGCAACAATGGATTTGATCAAAGTATTCTCAAGACTGCTCTTGAAGACGTTCCTGTACTCATGGACAAAAATCACTCAATTTGGAAAGACAACATGACAATGCTTCTGGATCTCAAAGGTGTAAAAGAGACTTTGGAAGACAATTCTAAAAATCTTGGCTCTACTGATGATATGGAAATTTGTGTGATCTTACTTTCTTGTATCCAACTCATTACTAATAACAAAATAGTAAATCCCTTCAAGATATCCTCTGCCAAACTCCTTTGGCAAACCATCAAGGAACAATTTTCCTCATCACAAACTGCAAATTTTGCTCAAATTTTTAACAAATTTCTATATCAACAGTTCAAACAAGATGCAATAAACTCCTTCATCACTGATACTAATATATCTATGAAGAAAATTACGGATGTGGGAATCAATGTGCCTGATGATATACTTCTGTATATAATCCTTTTTGAATTTTCATTGTCCCTTCATTCTCTCCATCAACAAATTATGCACTCAGATAAGAATTTCACTGTAGATCTTGTCCTGAACCACTTGATCCAACTTGACAATGAATCCAAGTCTAATTCAAAGGAAATAAAATCCAACAATACCGCACTTGTTGCTCCTTGAAACACTAAGAAGCCAGTTCCTTGTGAACTTTGATGCAAAAGAGGCTTTCACCATCCACTATCTCCTGATATTTCCAAGGAAAAATGCTGGAACAAACATGAACATCTTGCTCCAGGCTGCTGAAAGAGGCTCAAGATAACTGAAGAGTGCAAATCAACTTGAATCCCAAAGGCAAAGAAATTTCTCACTATCATGCATTGCTGACAACTTGGATCAAGGAAATCATCCTTGACTCAGGAGTCTCCTGTCATATGTTCAATTCTACAGACTTCTTTTTCCAACTCAATGACTGTTCCTCAGACAAATTTATCAACACCGGGAAAGAAGGAGTGAAACTTCCTATTAAAGGGAAAGGGATCTTCAAGCGCATTTGGAAAAATTTGGTAGTCATGTTAACTGACTGCTTTTTTGTTCTGGATCTTTTTGTGAATCTTATCAGTCCTGGAAAAATTACCTCTTCCAAAGGATGCTCTCTTGTGCCAAATGGCTCCCAATTCCAACTTCATTCCAAGAAAAATCCCATATTTTTTGGCTTCATTCAAGGAAATCTTTTTGTTCTCAACCTTCCTTCTCTTGTTGGTGCCAATTTCAAACTCTGCTACCTCACCCAAAAAGAGTTGACTGCAGAAAAAATCAAATACATTCACAAATCTCTTGGTCACTTGAGTCCTTATTGTCTTAAAAATCTCTTTCCCAATCATTCTTCCAAATCTCTCACCAATTTCCAATGTGAAGATGATTTCTTCTCCAAAATAACAAAATCTTCTTTAAAGAATATTCAATTGCAGACCTCTCAGCCCTTTGAAAAACTTCATATCAATCTTATTGGTCCCATCAATCCCTTGTCTGGAAACCATATGAATTACATCATGTCAATAGTTGACAATTTCTCTTGATATATCTCTGCCATTCCTCTTCAACATAAATCAGATGCGGGTCATCAGCTAAAATCATTCTTAATCATGAGCAACAAAAACAAAACTGCTTCCCTGCAACCATTTGTACCAATGGGGGTGGAGAATTTTGATCTTCTAATCTCAAATATTTCTTCATTACTAACTCAATTCAACATCTCTTTACTGAAAATTATCACCACAAGAACAATGGAAAAATCAAAATAAAAAATAGAAATCTTACCAAATAAATCCTTGCTATCCTCCAAAGTTCCAAGCTTCCTCAAAACCTGTTGGCCAAAATCTCCAAAACAGCTTGCCTCACCTTGAATGAAATTCCCAAGAATCTTCATTCCCTTTCTCCTTATAAAATCTTTACTAAAAAAACAATCCCATGCAGCTACTTTCATGCAATTGGTTCCATATTTGCTTACCTAAAAAAAAAAAATTGCTTGCTGCAAGAAATTCAAAGATCCCGGACTCACTGGAACTCTTGTGGGTTACAACCCCAGTTGATTATCATATCAAATTCTTACTCCTGACAATGAAATCATATCTTCCAAACATGTCAAGATTATCAAAAATACTTCTTCTTTTTCTCTTCCTGCTACTTCCTCCTCTTCCATTCAAGACAAAATGCTTCTAATGAAGTTGGAAAATGATCTTCCTCTTCCCCCTTTATCTACTTGTCTGTCTCTCAATCCTGACTCTCCCAATGAATCTCACACTACCAATTCTCCTTCTTCTACCCCTACTCCTGTTTCTCCTCCGCTCAATGAACTCTCTTCTGGTTCATCTTTAGACTCTTCTGATGATCTGGCTATTCAGCTAGACCACAGATATAGACTAAGAGATTTCTCCTCACTCAATCCTCCTCAAAAATATGGTTACCATCGCTACTATGCCACTAGAACTTACAAGCAGGAAAAAAAATACTTCAACTCTCTCAAATGGGATGCATCAATGGACTATGAACTCAATTTTGTAGAAATTCTTCCAGTGTGGAATGACTAAAAAGGACCCAAACCCATCAATCCTCTTAACAACACTTGGGTCTATTGACTAAAGGAAAACTGTCATGGAGACCCACTTGTATACAAGAGTTGCTTACGCGTTCAGGGATTTGATCAAATCTACAGGATAGACTATCAAGAAACTTTCTCACCCACCGGGAAAGCAGTGTCTCTTTGAATGGCTCTTCTCTTTTTTTTATAAACCTCTCTTCCTATCAAGAAATTTGACGTCAACAGTGCCTTTCTCCACGCACAATTATATTACAAGGTAATTATAAAAACGACTAAAGGATCTAAAAGAACATCCAAATATATTATTCTAAAGAAATCTCTCTATGGACTCAATCAAACTCCAGCAAACTGGTTCCAAACAATGACATCCTGGATTCAAGGATTCCACAAATCAATTTCCAATCAATGTCTATACATCCATTCAGAAAGCAACTCAGTTTTATTTTTTTATGTTGACAACCTTCTTCTTTTTGGCTTGGGAAACAACTTTAAAACTGCCTTCCTCAATTGATTTCCTAACTCTAGTCACCACAAACCCAACATAATCCTGGGTAAGAAATATGAGTGAGCTGGTAAAAAAATCTTGCTTTCCCAGCCAAAAAAGATCAAACAGGGAATAGAAGAACTAAAAATGAGTGATTGTAACCCATCCTTTATTCCTCTCACCATCAATGCAAATCTCACTACTGCCTTGGATGAAGATCATGAGGAATTTAAATCTCTAAAAATCAACTACAGATTGGCCATATTTCCTATGAATTACATAGATTGCCTCACACAAATGGGAATCAGTTTTGCAGTCTCAAGCCTGGAAAGATTCTGTGAAAAACCAGGAATTTGTCACTGTAAGGAAGTCAAAAACTTTTGGAAATACCTCAAGACTACAAGAAACCTCAAACTCACTCTTCAAGTCCATACCATAAAAACTCTATGAAATGCTTTAGCAATGCAACCTTGAATGATGACTTGGAAAATCAATACTCTTGATTGGGTCAATTTTCTCTTCTTTTTGGTTTGCTTATAGAGAAGCTAGCAACAGAGAAAAGTCACTCATTTAACTGCTGAAGAAGAGCTCAACACTTTGGTTGATTTCTTTTTGGAAGCCATTTGGATGAAAGAACTGGTAGCAGAGATCTGGAAGAAAGAACTTGAACCAAGTCTTTATTATATTGATAATAAAGGTCTTGGTGAAAAACTCAACAAATTTGGATGCAACTCAAAGACTGGCCACATTGAAATCAAAGCCAAAGCCCTATGGGAAGAACTCAACTTAGGTAATCTTATGATTAATTTGATCTCCTCCCTTGGAATGAAAGCCAATGGCCTCACCAAGGCTCTTCCGTCGCTTACTCTAGAAAATCTACTCAATCTTATTGAAACTTCTTACTCTTTATTGTCTCCAGTCCTACCAGCCATGGGGGGTGTTAAACAATCAAACTCACCACCTTAATTCACCACCCTAATTTGGTCTCCCGTGTCTTCTTTCTCTTTTCTCCCCTTTCTCTTCCATGTCACAGGAAGTATCCTGAACTGATCTTCCCTACACCATCACTTCCTCAGATCAATCCTATGAGAATAGGACAAATGATCAATTGATCATCATCACTCAATCTTACCCTAGAATCTCCAACGCTCTTCAGTGATCTTCCTCAGTCTTTGAATCTACTCTATCACTCTTTCTCTTTCTTTCTTTGTACTCTTTTTCACTAATCTTTCTTTTCTTTTTTCTCTTTTTCTTACTTTCTCTCTTGAATTCTACTTGAACTCCAACATAATTGCAATCACATCCTCATATCTTTGGCCTAAATCCAGTCAGAATTGTCCATTAAGACTTACCACAAAATCTTTCAAGTTCTAACTAATTGCATATGAAATCTGATTACGTTTGATTCTCTACAAAAATTTATCTGTCTGGAACCAGATCTTTCATCTTCTCTTAGCCTCTTATTAAAACTCAATCAACTTATGCAATCATTTACAGCGTCTTGATGTTTGTTTCTACTATCTCTATTTTTCTTTTCATTATTCTTTCTTCATGATTATCATACTGATTGTTATCCTTTTTTAGCCCTCTTGAAATCTTATTTTCTTTTTGTAACTTTTTCAGCCTCAGAAATCTAACAGATTGAAGGAAATTTCTGTTTGCAGTACCCCACTTACCTGGGAATGGAAGCAATTGTATCACTTAACTGGCTCACCTCTAAAACCATGAGCCCTCCTTTTTACTCAATTCCTGGGTCCACTGCACAGAACAAATTCATAATCTTTTTGGAAATCAACTTTAAGTGCAAAAAGCTGAGAAGGAACTTATGAATTTTTAAACAAAGAACTCTGGCTAGGCTTCCATCCACATCACAGAATTCAGATATCCCATGACTAAATTCTCTGGATGGGGTTATAGAGACTTCTTCTTCAATTTCAGCCAAAGTTTCCCCTTTAGACTAATGGACCAACTTGCTGGCTATGATGGTTGTGTGAAAAACCTCCAAGATCTTATGGATTGAGTGTTAAATTAAAATAAAATAATTACCCCAAATGAGTGAAGGACAGAGTTCTTCCCATCCAAGCCACTCTAAACAGCAAAAATACTCTCAATACCAAGCCAAATGCTCTCAGTCTGAAAAGAGCAAAGGTAATGCCAAGAATCAAAAAAAATCTGCAAAGAAGAAAGATTCCTCAACCAAAACTACCCGTTACTTAGGTCCAGATGGCAAGCCCAAGGCTGAATAAAATTCAAGAATGGAAAAGGAGGGACTATGTTTGTATTGAGGTAGGTAGCACAAGACAGCAAAATTTAAAAAGAAGCCTGTCACCAACCCCACTCCCAACTCCAACTCTTCCACTGCTTCCAAAAATCCAAAAAAGAAATTAGGTGGTCCTTCTGTTGTAATACAGGATTATCAACCTGTTGAAGTTAGGGTACAAAATATTGAAAATGATTACTCTGACCAACTTTCTAAAGGCTTATGCTTCGTTATTTTTCATATGGAATTGAGTTATAGTGTTTAGATTGATTCAGGTGCTAATAAATTGGTGATGGCTAATACTATGGTTCTAAAGTATTCACTTCCAACCACTCCCTTGGGAAACCTACTCCTCTTTTCAATTTCAGTCATAATGAGTCACCCTCCTAACTAATTACCCACAAGAAATCTGGGGTGATCTCACTTCCTTCTTTTACTAGCTGTCAGCTCTCTGATACCAGGAAAGTTTCTGTACTCTAGCTATAGAGAGTGATGCAGAGAAAGAATCATAATATTCTTAAAAAAAAACAGGTTAAAGAATCCAAAAGGGTAAATATGATTGGGGTAAGTGAAAGGTTTTTATTCTTGGTCAAAAGGGTTTTCAATATTCTTTAAAAGAGGAGCCACAGTTTTATACCAACTTGGGGTCATTAAAATCTCTCTTCAGGATTAACTTTGAATCATGTAACCTGGAACAATGGTTTCCTTATGGATTAAAAAAAAGGGGGAACAAACAATAAGATGGTTGATATGGCTGGGGATTGTAGCACACAAGCCAAGTCAGCGAGGAAATGAATGAATACTTTCAGAAGTAACTTGCTGGTTACCTGCAATGTTTCACAGTTGAAGGGTCCCAGATCAACGTTTGGGGGTCTATTAATTTGTCTTCAATGCAAACCGCAATAATGGTTAAGAAATAACACTAATATGGTTCTTAATGAATTAATAAATCACTTTTGTATACCTTTATAAGCACTCAAAAAGTAATGAAACAGTGTATGATGATAAATAATAAGTTTAATTATAGTAAAAGGGTCAAAAGAGGTACTGTATAGTTGTGGATTGAAGAGAGCCTTCTTAGGGCATGTGGAGAGGGTAGGGCTCATGTGCTGAGGCTAGCAAGCCAACCAGAGCTGGTTTGGAATGTTATCTTTGGTATTTATCTCAGCTGATCCTGGATCTGTAGGATAAGTGCATGATTTTAGTGTCAGCATCTGTCTTTGTGTTGTAGAGCTCAAGCTTCAAAAGAAGATTGATTTTGGTGAGAAGAAGAAAAGAAAAAGAAACAGTAGTGGGGAAATAACCTTCAAAAGAATACTCAGCACAACAAATGGAGACACTAAGCATGGGAGATGGGAGGTTGAGCTCAGAAAGGCTGGCAGGTGAAATTCATAGCTGGACATAACTAAATTAAAAATGTGTTAAAAGAAGATGAGGATGAAAGCACTCAAGAGACAGAAGATTGAGAATTAAAAAAAAAAACAAAAATTTCCAGGCTCAGGTCCCCAGGAGGCAGGAGGTACAAGGTGCAAGTTTTACAAAGAGAAGCATCCTGGGTACTGAGCTGGTGCTGCTACTTAATGTGCAGGTGAGTTGAGTTTATGCATGCAGGATTATTTCAGAGTGCACAGGACATTTGTGCAGGCACGCGGGACTGCATGCAGGAAGTTTGACCAAAACTCATTCCACCTTTAACTCCTAAACTATAAAAAAGACTTCAATTGTTACTGAATTTAAGTTTTGAAACCTATAGGTAAAAATA
The DNA here is from genome assembly GCA_025617555.3 of Puccinia polysora. Lineage (NCBI taxonomy): Eukaryota > Fungi > Basidiomycota > Pucciniomycetes > Pucciniales > Pucciniaceae > Puccinia > Puccinia polysora. The sequence goes on along the minus strand of CM062645.1, from coordinate 20,739,143 downwards.
AATTTGATAGATTAAAAAGGCCAAAAATCATAATGGTGCTGCCATGATTTATGGGATAATTCTAAAAAATATTTTAAAATATAAAGGAGTGAGAATAAAAGGTTGGATGCAGTGAGTGGCCCAACTTAATTTTGGGCGGGGAATCAAAATATGTAATAGGGATTGAGTATTTACCACCTTTTCATTTTCTTTTCATTAATTATTATATTTTTGTTGTTGCAGATAATTTGAAATGTTTCTCTGTTCATAGTAGTCAGCTGAAATTCCCCCACTCCAAGGTATTTCTATATCTGAAAAAAAGTTTGGGTCAAGTGTCTCTTACTGGCTCTGTGATTTATCAGGTGTATAAGTACATCTGGTATGCTGTTTTCTGATAGCCAGATATCCTTTTCAGATTATTCAAATTTTTATCTAAATAGGTAGAGTCTGAACTATTTTCCTTGAATCCTTCATCTTTATCTTTAAGGATTTTGATGACTTTCAATTTTACTTTTCAGGGTCATTTTTGACAGGTCTTTCAGGTGAAAATAATTTTTGTCTATCTCTGGGGTGAAAGTGTTTGATCAGGGTTACTGGGAAGACTGGATTTTTCCTGGAGAGTTCATCACTTAACATTAATTCTACAGAATTATTTCCATGAATTTTCTTGATAGTAAATGATCCCACAAAGGCAGGTCTGAGCTTCCTGTTGCCTGCTAGGTTGTTGAATATGTTGGTGGAGACAAGGAATTGGTCTTCAATTTTGAAGGCAGGCTCCTTGTGAGCCTTGTCCCATCTCTGTGGTTATACTTGACAGAACCTTGAAAATATTTGGCAGAATGTCTTTTGCCTATATCTATCATGTTTTTTGAGTCTACAGAGGTTGGTTATATACTAGAAAATGGTTTATTGAGGTTTTATTTGGGTACTTTAGGGATCAAAACACTTTCTAGAATATAAGCGGCTTCTTTTGTTTTGGAATGCTTGCTACTGATGTAAGCCATTTCTAGTGCAGGCAAGAGACTGACCCAGTCATGGCAGCATCCATATGAATCCTTTCATTCTAATCTAAAGCAACAGAATCTTTTGAGAATAACCTCCAAGTTCTGGATCATTCTTTCAGCTAATACGTCTGTTTGGTTATGAAAAGCATTAGAGAAAGCTAAGGTAGTTCTTCAAAAATTGTTCAGATTCCTCCAAAACTCAGAAGTGAAATTAGGGTCCCTGCCACTTATAAAAACTGTCTGCTATGACTAGGACAGATTTTTAGGAGTAAGCTCACCCAGGAGGTAATCCTGTCACAAAGTCCACATTGATGACTTCCCATCTGTTTATGGGTTCAGAAATCTTTTTCAGAACGCAAAACCTTTTTCCAGTGGTCCTATAAGAAATTTTCTAAGTTTCACAACTGGAGACATATTTGATGGTTAGGTATCTCCAATTTATTCACCAGGCTTTTTTTTTAATATTTTTGAGAGTTATATCAGAAGATAAATGGCTAGAATAACAGTTATCATGAAAAACAGTTATTAGGTGTTTTACATGTTCTTCCTGGGTTAGGAAAAGGAAACTGGGGTGCTGGTGCCTATAGTATACAAAAAAATCCCATTTTTTGAACCTTCCAGATTTTTAAGTTTTAAGCAGAGGTTCAGGCAAGCTATTAGCTAGCTCAGTAAGATTTGAGGTAATTTCCATGATGGAAACCAAATTTTTCATATCAGGATTGTAAGTTTCCTTGATTGAGTCAAACAGAGAATTTTCAAGCTCACAGATATGTTTTTCCATGATTGGAACCTCAGGGTCAAAAATATTTAAATTGAGTATAGGAACATTTGAAGGATTGCTAGGGTCATTGGGTAGAGAATTCCTGGCAAGACTATCAGAATTATGGTGTTTTGCTCAAAAGTTGTGGAGTATAGTAATTTTTCCTCTGTACTTTTGTATAGCTATCTGCCACCTGAGCATATGCCTACTTGAAGTATTCATATTCAGTGGATTCCTGAAAGCATTGCAGTCTGTGATTACCACCCATTTTGTTCCTTCCAGGCAATAATGAAGATTCTTCAGAGCTCAGACCAGTGCAAGACATTCCATTCGGCTTGAAAGATATATCTTTTCTGTATCCTTGACTTGTCTAGATATAAAGAGTAAAGGCTTTTCCAAAGGTTTTTCATTCTCTACTACCTCTTGGTGTAAGGAATCCCCTGGTACATCCATAATAGCATCTCTATATAGATGGAATGTTTTAGAGTAATCAGGTTGGATCAATAATGGAGCTGCAATCATAGCTATCTTGGATTCCTCATAATTCTTTAGTCTTTCATGAATCATCTCAAACAGAGTTTTTTTGTTGCAGATTTCATACAAAATCTTTGTTAGTAGGGAAAGTTTGGGTATTTACCCCCTGCAGTAGCTGCAGAAACTGATGAAATATAGGAGTTCAGTTTTTTTCTGAGGCATAGGCCTGTTCATAACTGCTGCTGTATTGCTTTGGTCAGCTGTAAGGGTTAAACAAAAGACTATATGTCCTAGGAATTTTATTTCTCCATATCCAAAGTTGCACTTTTTCATGGATACTTTCATTCCTACATTAGAAATAGTTTGAAAAAATAGTTTTAGTTTGTATATTTTATTTTCCCAATAATCAGAGTATATGATGAAATAGTCAATGTACACCATCATCCATCCTTGTCTGATGAATTTCCCAAGAACAGTGTCCATAATCCTTTGGAAGTGAGAAGGAGCATTCTTCATCCCATAGGGAATCCTCAATTATTCATATATAACTAGATGGCATATATTTCTCATCAACTTTCTACCATATGGATTCATTTGTATCTGGTGAAATCCCTTCAGCATATCCATGGTATTTTTATACTTAGCTTTGGAAAAGTGGTGCAGAGCATGGTCAATTGTTGGTATTGGATAGGTGTCTGTTTGAGTAGAGTTTTTGAGCATCATAAAGTCTCCAACCATTCTTGAATTTTCATTTTGAAAGGCTATGATTACTGGTGTAGTGATTTCCACTTCTTTGTTTTGTCCTGCTCTCTTCAGTAATTGAAAGTCAATCAGCTTGTGGATCTGTGTCTCCAGGTATTCTCTAGAGTTTGTAATGGATGGTTAGGCAGACCTTCTAATTTCAGTGGGGTAAGGAGGTTTGATTGTCAGATTTAGGATCATATAATGCCCTTTTATGTTACCAATTGGGTGGTCCTTGGTACAGAAGGCATTCTGATTCTCAAAGGAAACAGTGAGTAGATATTTTTCTGTTCTTCACTAAGCTGAGAGTTCAATGCTGCTTGGTAGAAGTATTCTTGGTTGCAGGCTTCCAAGTGCTTTTCATAGGTTGATTCAGATTCTTGGTATCTGATGTGACATATCTGAAATTTTTTTTTACAGTCTCCTCCTGTTGTAAAATACCTTCCTGTACTTTGTAATAAATAAATATCATAAAGGCAAAGGGAGTCATTTCCCAATATGAATTAGTCACATAATCCATTCTGTGGTACAAAAAAATCTATCTTTAGTTTGAGGGATGCTTTATTATGGGATGGTTGATCTCTGTGATCCATACTCCTATAGCATTCAAAGAAGAGTTACAGCTGCTCAACTTAGCTTGAGGTCCTGGTAACGAGTTGTGTTTCCAGTTAGGGTCTTGGTTTTCAAATTAAGAGGCTCTATAACATGAGGAGAATGCTCCAATTTACATTAGTATCTTGACTGGGGAGCCTTGGATCAATCCAGTGGGATAAAAAGTTTTTCCAGAAGTGTAACTCTTACCAGCAGAAGGTTTCAAGGTAAGTGTTTTGGCTTCAGAAACATTTTGGATCTTCATTTTTGGATCCAATTGGTGAGTTAGTTTGGAATATCCATTAAGAGAGTTTATTTTGAAACAAGATTCAATATCAACTTCTATGCAATTGCTGGGGTTAGTGATCACTAGTTCACATTAAGAGATAGATCCATCTGTTTCATAATACTGAGGGTCAAGGTTCTGATTTTCTTCTCATTCTAATAGATTAATCCTTTTCCTTTTTAGGGGAAAATCTGGTCTGAGATGCCCTAACTGGTTTTAATTCCAGAGTAACTTTTCTTTGGAATCTGAAGGCCTCTTGGTTTCAAGATTAGAAGGTTTCTGAACTAAGGAGTCTCTGGGTTTAGAATTTTACTCTTCTTTCGTTCTGGTTTTGAGTTCTCTAGGTTTGGTTACTTTCTTATCCAACACATTCATATCTATGACCTCTTCAAGTACACCAATCAGATTAGGTAATTCAGAATCCATGGTCATCCTACATCTTAAACTATGATTAAGTTTTCTTTTATTCCAGCCACAATTTATGGGGTTTGTCCCTGGAGGGGTCAGAGTGGGATAATTCAAATTCATTGATCATTCTCCTTTTCCATATCCTGGTACCAAACTGTTACTTGATCAATTCTTTCCAAGAATACCAATTTGTAGAACCCACTTCTCTTTTTCTGATGGCCCAATCAAGAGCCACTCCCTCAAATAGTCTGGGTAATATGACTGCAGAAATTTTTTTGGTGAGTTCATAAGGAGCTAAGGTATATTCTATAAACTCAATAAAACTGAAATTGTTATATTTTCCTTCTCCAGAGAGATTAGGCCGTTAATTTGTAGTTGGGTGAAAATTAAAGCTTTCTCTACTTCTGGGGTGGGAATAGGCCTGTAAGTTTTACTTCTAAGTATTCCCAATCTGGGTGGTACACTAGAGTTAGCAGTAAGTCTGGTAGGTATTGGATATTCTTTTGTCCTTGTGTTTACTCAAATTTATCTTTAGGTATCTAAGATTGTTTTTGATCATACAGATTTCCAATTTGAACTTATGAACCATCAAATCTATTTTATTGGTTAGATGTGAAGAATATGTTTGAGTAAGGCTCTTAAGTTTTCCCTTGATGAAATTTACTGTAAGAAGAAGTTCTTCCTGGAGGTCAGAGAAAGCAGTTTCCATAGGCCAAAATTGAGATGCTTTTTTTTGACTTATAGTGTCTTTCAACTCATTAGAAAACATCTCAAAATAATTAGTCTTAAATTTTACAGGATGGGAATGGTATATCTTTGAGAAAGTCAAATTTAATGTTTCTAATCTCTCATAAATACCATCAAGATTGCTGCCAACAATTTTGAAATCCTGCCTTACAGTTTTGATGAAAGAAATAAAGGTAGTTACATCTAGTTGTGGCACAATTATTTCCACTTTTGGGCTAATTTTATAATTTTTTTCCAATCATTGGGGATTTTTAATTTCTGATGAGAAGAGGACGACTTCTTTTGAGGGTTCCTTCCACTTAAGAGAGCAAATTTATCTCAGGGATTGAAATTCTGTACATAAGATTCTACTTCTTTTTTTGTTATCATCTTTTGCAGAAATATCTGGAATTCTTTTGCCTGGTAAAGAAACACATTCATGGCTGGTACATCCACTTGGGACCAGAGAACCTTTAATTTTTCCCAAAAGCCCACGTGTTCCTTTATAAATTTTTTGATATTTTCCTCCTTGGCTAAGTCCATCTGGGGAGGGGGAACAGAATTGAAAGCCATCCAAGATGTGGTTTGTTGCAATTGAGAGCTCTCCAATGTTAAGTTTTTTGAGTTGGTTTCTGCGGTCCTTGGCTTTGGGTTTTTGACCGCTTGAGTTGTGGGTTCAAGCGCTCTCATTGTGCTTCAAACTGGAATTCTTGCAGGTGGGGGTTCTGTTGAGCAAAAATCCATAGGATGGTGATAAGCAGCCAAGAAGAAACAGTGGCTGGTGTTTCAGATGAACGATCTTTACCAGCCCTTGATGCAGCCCCAAATTCAGAACTGGAGGTCTTGGACAAGGAAATCATCCTCTCAGATACAGAGAAGTATGTTTGTCATCCTGAACCCAGGAAAAATTTAGTTCACCTCAATCACTCTGGCAAACTGAAATACTTGGATGAAAAAATATGGATTAAGACCAACAAGACTGAAAAACAGAGACAAGATTTGAATGAGATGGCTTGCAAGGACAAAGAAAGTTGACAGGAATGAGCAAACATGAAACAGCTTAGAAGAGATTCTTGAGACCCAACTGAGAGACAAGGATCATGTTTTCAAAGGAGATAAGACAGCTTGGTGATTGTGACAAGGATTGAGTGAGAGTTTCAACTGAGCAAAAAGGAGTGTTTGGAATCTGATAGAGGGTTGAGACAGTGACAAAGAGGAGTTGAGAATGATTGGGTAACTCTCACTAGTTATCAAGTAGGATTGGTTTGTTGGTGCTTGATGGACTTGAGAATGGAGGATGCAGGTCACTGGCAGTGAAATAAATAGACAAGAAGGGAAGAAAAGTGGAGAAAATGAAGAAAGAAACAAAAGTAAAATGAATGAGGAGCTCAGGAGATCAGAGTGATTGAGATTTTGTAGAAAAACTCCCAGATCCATTTGAACCTCACGTATTGGGGCCTGTCTTAGTCACCTGAACCATATTACATGAGCATGTTGCACAGGGACCAAGGACATTAAGGTGGTGAGAGCACAGTGAATAGTTAATACAAAAAATTACTTGGAATGATTAATACTGGTTCTGACCTGAATTTGATTTCAGTGCTAGAAGCTGAAAACAGGGTCTTGAAGGCTCATAAGAACGCCACTGAAACCATTTTAAACCTTGCACTGGACAATCAAATGTCACACACAATCATCCTTGGCCATTTTCTTGCGTTCCCCTTTTTGGAGCCAGGGTTGGTCCTGAGATTTGACGATGTCAATTGAAATTGGAGAGCTTGAGTGTACAACATAAAATTTTCCTCACTGACCCAGGTGTGGTAATTAATTAGAAGCAATATCTGTATCATTGCAAACAAGATCAATCCTCGCGCACTCTACTGCACCAAAACCTGGCTGCAGGCCACATACAAGGGTTGTCTAGTCATTATGGCTTTCCCAGTATGATCATCCCCAAGAAAAACCCAACTGCCCTACCTTTTTGGGTCTGTGATTACTGGTGTGGCAAACCAAACCTTTACTATAGCCATCAGACTCATTTTTTATATTAATTATTTCTATTCTCATCAAATTAGCCTCATAAATGAATTCCAAAAAACTCAGAAGCCATACTCAGAAGATTTGTCAGCTTGCTACTTGTACAGAGCAACCTGTCAAAGTAGAATAAATAAAATTAATAAAAAAACACCAAAGGAGTATGAAATATTCAAGTTTTGACATAGATTTGGGTTCCTCATCCAAAAAAAGGTATGGGAACTCACTGACCCCACCCTTGAATTCCAACTCCTTATATTTTTAAATAAATTTACAAGAAAATGGCCCAAAACCACAACACCACTTCAGCTATTTTTTGGTCATCTTTATATTTCATTTGTGTTTTCACGTACAAGTTTCACACCTAAAACTCACTCAGAATTGGAGTGTTGTGTATAGTTTAGGAGTTAAAGCCAGTTTTGTGTTCTGTCACAATTCCCGCATGCAGCCCTGCATCCATACAGTAAGGGTTGCAAGCGCCTGAAACTCAAAATGTAACCACCTCTCAGGAAAACAGCATGCAATATACTTCTGGCTGCGGATTTCAGATTCTGGCCTGCAGCTGTCAGGCATGCACGTTTCAAAAGTGCCTGCAAAACTTCTAACAGCCAGGTACTGCAGGCGCATGCTACAACCTCTATGCATGCATCATGCATATTTGAAAATGTTAATAAAGGATAGAACCATATTTGAAAAATACAAAAATTGAATAAAAAATATAAAAATCAAGCAATAAATTAGAAAAATTAGGGAAAACAATAATGAAGGTTGTCACAAAACCAATGATATCAAATATTTATGAACCACAAAAAAAATCAAAGAATTCCCTTAAAAATTATTGAAAATTAGAACCATTATCAGAATATGACAGAAAATCTACAAATACCCACTTTTGACCATGTAACTAAAAAGAATCTAATACAAAATAAAGAAATATGTCAGAACTACAAAAATGATCAAAAAAACAGAATTTCAACAGGTTCTGATAATTATTTCACACATAAATATGAAACAGACAGGCCCAGCTGAGTAAAATCACCAAGAATGCGTTCCAAAATAGCCCAGGCCAGCCTTCTAGCCTTAGCCCTCAAGCAAAAACCTCTCTATGTGACCGGAGAAAGCCTCTTCACCCCAAAAGGTATATATACAGTGCCTTTTGGTTATTTTTAAACCAAAGAAATTGTTATTATCAATCCAGACCCCTTTCAATCAATGATCAAGTGTTTTTAAGAATATATAAACAAATGTTTTATTGCCTCAGTCTGATAGAATAATTATCAATTCTAAACCCATTGTTAATTCCATTGAAGAAAATCAGCAAAAACCCCAAACATTGCCCTAAGACCCTTTCAACCATGAATTTCTGCAAGATTCTTTGAGTCACTACTTGAAGAAGTAAGTTATCTTCTCCTTGCATCATGAATTGAATGCTTTAAACAGCCTGTCACACCCATTCCCTTGGGTCAGCCCCTTTTGTGAATCATAAGGACCCTATTGGTCCAAGGTCTTTACATGGTAAAAAGTTACCCCTTAAAGAGAGGTTCCTTAGGCTGCAAATATCAGTTATTTGAAAACTGTGGCCACTATTTAAAATATATTGAAAAATTTTTGAACAAAACAAACTGCAAACCTTGCGATTTCTCTTACCATATCATTAATTTTGAGAATCTTACGTGCTTTCTTGGAATTATTATTATTCCATTACCAACATCACTTTCTGTAGCTAAGTACAGAAAGATTCCTGCCATCAGGAAGCTGAAAACTGAGGGTCTGGCTGGGAAATATCCCTGAATAATTAATATTTAATTATTTAAATTTTTTGGACCAGATATGCCACATAAAAATAAATAAAAATAATTATTATTATCAATTTTTTTGATTTTTTTTTTCCAGTGGATCTTAAACCCAACAGAGAATTAATTATTTATCATTTCAAACTTTTTAAACAGAAAAAGTAATCCAACTCACGTGATTTTGTAAACAATTACTGGAACCCTTTAACTCCTGATAAACAAAAAGAAATACCTCTGGACCATTAACAAGGGGAAATTAAAGAAAAAGAACTTGAGATTGAGAGGATTATAAAATTGAATTCTTTATTAAGGCAACATAAAGAGTGGAAACATTACAGAAAAAACCTCTTTTGCTGTAAAAAGAGACAAGAACGTGAGCCTTTAATAATTTTTAAAAAAATTATTAAACCAACTAAAAATATGTAAAAAATAAATAAATTAAATTAAAAATTATGATTAATTTTTTTGATTTTTGTAGTGGAAATAACTTATTTCCTAGCAGACTTTGTTTAACAAGACCTCTTGGAAGGACACCCAGAACCCTGATCTTTGGTATCAACAAAAGATCTTATTGGTACCCACCAAGGATTCTTTTAACCCAAATTTGGCTTTCGTACCCCTTACCTAAACTTAAGTGAGTTTAAAATAACAGTCAAAAAGATAAAAAAATATAAAAACACCATAAAAAATATTATTATAATTTTTTTTATTTTTTTTAAGAAGATTCAAAAAAATTTATATATATATTTTTTATACCATGTTCCAAAACAGGTGCAACACCCAAGCCAGTGGTAGAGCACCTTCCAATGTATCTCTGCCTCAAGGAGCGCATGCCTGCAAGGACACCAGTTGAAAGCGCAATGAAATTTCTCAAACCTGCAAACCAAGTTTTTCACAAGCCAAAGACAACAGCAGCCGCAGCCACCAACTCAAAAAACAGACCATTTGAGAGCATTCAATTTCCGTGTAATTCATACCAGGAGGATATGCCTCCAATTAAGCCACCCCATCTGGACCCAGAAAAGGATGAGAGAATAAAAAACCTAGCCAAGGAGCACGTAGGCCATTGGGAGTCTTTCAAGGAGGCCCAGTCTCAATGAGGCATGCAAGCCATGAGGAAAGAAATCTATCTGGTAAAAAACCTCCCAAATAATTCTCTGGAAGTTGATAACCCGAAAAGAGGTAGAAGCCTACATGAAAAGATGGAATCCTTGGGATCAGCTGGAAATCTTAAAGGGAAAGGACCCTCAAAAGAAGAAGTTCTCAAACCATCAGAGGCAAAGAAATCCCAAAGATTCCCACAAGAATATCTCTCTAGCTCAGAAATGGAAGAAAGTATAAATCAATTAGATGCTTTATCTTCCAATTATTTTACTCTAGATGTGGCTCATAATTTTGAAGTTTTGAGCAGCAGCCTTGAAATAATTTATTAAAAATTGGAAAAACTAAATTTAAATATTTCTAAGATACTCCAATTTCAGGAAGTGCAAACAAGAACCAAGGGTTCTGAAATAGAAAACATGAAAGAAACCATGAGTATGAATAATTTAACTCTGATAAGGTATATAGACTCTACTTATGCCTCCATCCAACAAGAAATTTTAATTTCAATCAATTATTCTAAAGAAGAAGTTGAAGGAATAACCAGAAACCCTTACAATCAAGTAATCCATAAAATTGATATGTTAATTAAAAAATTGAATTTGGAACTAAGTATGATCAAGAATGATCTTAGAGATCTCAAAGTTAGTAATACTGACCCTCCAACTAAATCATAAGAACCTCAACCAACCAGGTTCTCCTCAACTCCCAATAATAATCCCAGACCAAGTCTATTCAGGTTTGAGTCTTAAAAGCCTAGCCCCACCCCAGAAGCGGAACAAGCTCTAAAGCTACTTCCCCTTATAACTGAGTGGCATAATTTTTCATGAGAAGGAGATTATGAACATATGAAATTCTTTAAATTTATTGATTATACTCTAGCCTCTTAGCATCTCCCTAAAACCATTGCTTTAGTGAGACTACCAAGGTTATTCAAAGTACTAGCCCTTGATTGGTTTATAAATAAAAGAGAAGAATTAGGCTCATTGCCTTGGAACTCTTGGAATAAACTTATCAAAGAACATTTTGGTACCAGGATGTGGAAAAGGAATATGATGAATTCTTTTGAACCCATTTCTCACATATTCTAGCCTATCCTTCCCTCCTGGACTAATCCCCCCAAATTAATTAGTATAATCCTACTTATTAGTTAGTTCCCTTCCCATATTTTTCATCTAAGAACAAGAAATCCAATAGAATCATCTTACTTTTACCTCTGCTTTTAATCTTATAGGATTCAGTGAACAAAAATCCTTCAGAGCTTTAATCTTGGAATCTCTTCATATCTTCATCATTAAACATTGTTCTTATTCCATTCCTCATCCTTATCATTGAAATCCATACCTCCTCATCCTGATTTCTGTGAGCAGTATTTACTTCCCCATCTGCCTCTTGAATTCCAGATGCACTTGCAACAGTTATCTATTCTACTTTAATACCTCAGGATGTTGCAAGAAATAAAGAGACAAGGCCTAACCAAAAGGCTATGAGACTGGCTGAAAGATCAACCCATTTACATTCTTTATAATGTCACATGCCTCAATGTGACAGTTTTTTTAAATTCTTGAACCATTTCAAGATGTGATAGGACAAAGAAACAATACCAAAGCTACCTTTCAAAACCTTTTATTCCTTTTTTTCCAGCTTTGAAATCAGAACAGTGACAGAAATTCATCAAAAATGTATTAAAGAATTGTAACAGTGATATTTTTTTGTGTGTGGATGGAATTGGCTTTTTTGGATGAATAATAGTTATCCACATGGAATAACTTCTCAATTGATATTTTTATGGCTTCAGGAAATTCCAAGGTGTAGCCATTGACTTGGAGGTTGGGGTTCAGGCCTTCTAATACCCTCTTTTACTGAAACTTCATCTGGGAAACCAATTCCAAGGCCGCTTCCAGGAGATTTTTGATTTTTCTTGAGATTTTGGTCAGCTTGGATACCATGCTGTTGGATTTTTGTTGGGTCGAAAATCAAGCCAAGGTTTTGTGGGTTCTATTGCCTGATTTAGCCATTTCTTTCCCCTGGAAAATCTTCCCAGACCACATCCTTGATGCCAGGTGTGCCAGGAAGTACTATTGTAAAATAAAAAAGAGTATGGATGTAAAAAACAGAGAGCTTATCAGACAATTGGCAATACCAAGAGGTAAGTTGTTTTAAATTAGTGATGATTTTAGTTGAATCTATTTGAGATCCTTGGGGTGATGCTAATTGTGTGTAAAAAGTATTTTAACCTATAAATATATTTGGATAAAAAATTTGTAATATATATTTCCCCCAGATGATAAAACTTTCCAGAGTAACTTGAATCCTCTTTATATATACATGTGTAACTTTCATAACCAAAACTAGACAATATAGTCTCAGTTAACTCATACATCCTCAAACCTCAGTAAATTTAACCATCTAACCCTGTATCTACTGGCTCAAGCTCCCATTGATCTCCCTGAATATGCTGCAGGTCCTAAGTGATACCACAGGCTCTCTCCCTTTCTATCTATGGCTTGGTGTATTCTCTATCTTTCCCAACCCAGTTGGCATGTGTGTTAGTAAATATCACATAATTAGTATATAAATGTTAAATACTCCTGTTTTGCCAGTCAATCCTTGCAGGGCTTCCAGATCAGCATATTTAAGAATTTCCTGGAAAGTCTTATCAAATCAGTCAGCTAAAGCCACCAGAACAATGAGTCAAAATTTAACATCATGGGAACCCCAACTCCCAGGACAAGCCACTCATCTCTCAAGGCCTCCTTCTCTCATTTCTCACATATAATTTCTTTTCCTTCCCTCCTGGAATAATTCTCCTCAAGGAACTAGTATACTACTTCTTATTGTTTAGTTCCTTTGCAATAGGTGGAATCTCAGCACAAGAAAGCCAACCAGCCTTCCAAACTCATCTTATGTTACCCTCTGTTGTTTCTTTTATAGGATTCAGTCAACCAGTCTCCTTCAGAGCCTACTCTTGGATTCATCTCCTCTCCTCATTCATCAGCCCCTTTCCTCCTCCAATTACTAATCCTTATCATTGCAATAAATACTTTTAGATAATGATTTCTGTGGGCAGTAGTGCCCGTGACATCTTCCCCTTTCAGGTCAGGAGAAGTTCTAACAGTAAGATAGTAGGTGTTTTTGTGAGAAACTGGGACAGATAATGGTAAAAATTTCCATGTGTTTTTTTGAATATCCAATTCTCACCCTATTGCATATTAAATATTCCTTGAAGTGGGACCATGCCTGAGAAATTACTGGAATATGTACAAAACAACCAAAAATAAGATTTGGAGGAGATTGGGACAGAAAATTTTTTTTGATGATGATGAAAACAATGATATAAATGCGGCAACAAAGAGGTGTAAGATATTTCAGCTATCCATCTATCGACTTTGGAAGTTTTCAGGAAAACAGAGAGCCTCAAAAGAAAGGAAATATAAGCAAAAGTAGGACCAAAAGAAAAATATGAAATTTTATTGAAGAGAAAAAACAGGAAAAATACTGGGAGTAGTTGTTAGAAAATGGAAAAATAAGTGTGACAAACAGAATTGAATGGAAAAGTGATTTTACAAAAGAAAAGGGACTCAGATTAGAAAAGAAAATTTATTAATGGAAAAAACGGAAGTGGAAGTTGGGATAATATTAGTTGAGAGAAGTTTCTGATTATGAGAAAGATCTTAATTTTTGAATTTTGACATGAAGCAGAGCCACAAATTGTGAAATAATTTTTTAGTTTCAAGAGAAGTTATGTGCATTTTCTAAAAGAACCCATTTTTTAAGGTTTAATTTGAGAAGCCCTTTATGAAATCAATAATTTTTTGGAAATTCTATTGGGAGATTTTAAATGTTTTTTTTGGGTGAAACCTGCAAATAAAAAATGGCAGGTTTTCTCAACTTTTATAGGCCTCCTAATTTCCCACAATTTTTTTTCATTCTATTCCTGCTCTTTTTTATCTTTCTGAAATAGAAGGATCTCACACTTCCTTTCCTGTTACAGAAATTTTTGATTTTGTATTGTATTTTTCCATTTTATTATTCTCTCATACCTTCTTTTTATTTTCTTATTTTCACTGAGGCTCTGTGGTTACTCTTTAAAATCTCTCTTCATTTCAAATGATTAAAAACTCATCCAATTTTCATTTTGTGTTAAAAACAATGAGGATACACAGGAAGCATGTAGGATTGAAGGGTTAGGAAAGGAATACAAGTAAAATAAAAAAGATTGATGAGAGATAAAGAATAAGGTGAGTATAGGCAGAGCACAAGTAGAATGAACAATGAGGAAATTAATAATTTTAAATTTCTTGTTATCTTTTTGCAAGTGGTAACAGCCCATGCAGATTTCACTTGAGGTGTGACATATGGAATTTGGGATGGTAGCATGAAAATCAATAATTAGAGATGCACAACAGAGATGAAAGAGGCATAAAATGAATGATCTGGGATATTGAATTTTTTTTGGTGGTAGAAAAGAGGTCCTAGAGAGAGTAAAAAGAAGTATAAGAAAAAATGTATAGAGGTATAATGAAACAATAAGAAAGGAAATGGACAGGTGAGAAATTAATTTAATACTCTCCCTTGCTGATCACATTTGGTAAGCCCAAAAAGGTACCGATGAGACTGCAGATGAACCCATTGGAGAGGCTTAGTGGAGATGTTGGAAAACATTTAATTGGTTGGTAGCTTTGAAATATAAAGGATGAAACAGTTGAACCACTGACAAATCAAATGATGAGGGGTTTCAATTTTCTTGGTCTGGGTTCTTAGCAAGAGATTTTGCTCCCTTGTTGTCATCAAAAAGGGGTACTGGGGAGTTTCCGCAAATTTGGGGTACAGAGAGGATTTTTTTGAACAAGATAACTTTGTTGTAGGAGGTTAAATGTGCTTTGTATTCTGCTTTGGTGCTTGAGAGAGAAATGGTTGTCTTCTTTTTTTGAACTTCAGTAGAAAGTGCCTAAACCAAGACTCAAGTTGTAGCCAGAAGTTGATCTGCACTTGTCTGTATCCTCAACCCAATCTGACTCAGGGTAGCCAAGCAGGTCAAATTTTGAGCCACCTAGAGTAAGACAGGCCTGACAAGTGGAGCAAAGAAAGTGGATGACCCAGAGGGTTTCCATCCAATGGTAAATAGATGGGTCTTGAAGGGACTGAGGGATTAAAGTTACTTCAAAAGATATGTCTTGATGATTGCATTGAGACACAAATATAAAGGAGAATATGAGCTGGTTGAACTGAGGTGGGTTTTTATGCTCATCAGGTGTACTTTGCAATTTTGAATTAAAGTGAGTGTTATTGTGATTAGCGTTTTGGTTTTTAGAGGGATTGGTAATAGTTAATAAAATTGATTTATTGGATTATAAGCAGGAGATAGTCAGCAATGTGGTAAACCTAAACTTATCTGTAGCCATCAGACTCCATTTTATGGTATTAATATATTCCAAATAATAAATTTAACCTCATAAATGGATTCTGCACCAAAAAAAACCATAGTCACTCAGTCAAACTACCCCTCTGTATCTTATGGTTTAGAATATAAAGAAAAAATCAATTGTGGAAAGCTCATATCACACCCAGGTATCACAAAACAGTAAAAGGCCATATGGGTATACTTGGAATCCCTAAAACACATACCAGTAACATCTCATCAAAAAACCCAAACCAAACATACAAGCAATCACCTCAACTGTATACTCAGAACCATATGCAAGATCATGGAGAACCAAACAACCCCAGCTATTCACAGCAATTTATGCAGGCAGCCAGGACCTTGTAGTACCAAAAAACCCCCAGCTATGCACAGAAATTCATTCAGGCAGCCAGGATCTTGTAGTACCAAAAACCCCAGCTAACACAAAAAAATTAATGCAGGCAGCCAGGATATTTTAGTACCTAGCAACCCCAGACTAAACACAGCAATTTATGCAGGCAGCTAAGATCTTTTAGTACCAAACAAGCACCAGTAAAAGTCACCACAGGACTAACCAGAAATATATGCAGGCAGTCTGGACCATGTGTAACCAAACAACCAGCAGTACAAGGCACCACAGGACTACCTAGCAATATATGCAGGCAGTCGGGACCATGCAGACCCAAACAACCCGACAGTACAAGTAACCACAGGACTACCCAGAAATATATTCAGGCAGTCTGGACCATGGTTAACCAAAAAACCAGCAGTACAAGTCACCACAGGACTACCCAGCAATATATGCAGGCAGTTGGATCATGTGTAACCAAACAACCAGCAGTACAAGTCACCACAGGACCACCCAGTAATATATGCAGGCATTCTGGACCATATTCAACCAAAAACCACAAGTACAAGGCATCACAGAACTACCCAGAAAAATATGCAGGCAGCTAGGATAATGCAGACCCAAAAAAACTACCAGTACAAGTTCACCACAGCAAAAACTAAACCCAGACCTACAAAGCAAATTTATGCAGGGCTGTGCATGCATGAAACCCCTACACAAGATTTTTCCAACCAGCAGAAATGCCTCATGTAACTGTATTAGATTTCCCCAACCAGAAGAAATCCCTCACGTACCTGTATCCCACTGTTCCCCACCAGAACAGGGGGAGCCTGAGGGGAAGCCTTGAGCAACCCAGGGGGGAAGGATTTCTCTATTTAAGTAGGGCCTCTCTGACCTATCCAGGTTTTATCCACACATCATCCCCTAGTCAACCAACACAACTCATCATCATCTCATCAGCCATTCACCACCCAAACATCTGTGGTCCTACCCAGATATAAAAAACAGGAGATTGTCAGTGTACCAATAAAAAAGGCAAATAAAAAAACAATTTTATAACCTCATCAACCATTGAAACCACCCCATTAGGTGCTTTGAATAAGGGTTCTTCTGTGACCTGAAATATTCAGCACAAAATGAAAAGGAAACCACCCACAACTCAATAATTACCCTTACAAAGAAAGAGATAACAAAAAAGGACTTCCAACCTTTTTTTCCTCTACCCAGCCCCCTGTGGGTAAACCCATCCTTGGGCCCTATGCTGAACCATCCCTTTTATAAAACCCTTGAACCCTTTGAAATTTGGGTATTGGTTAATATCCCACATATGTCATCAACCGCTGACCAATAAGCCAATACACCTGGTCCATTCTTCAACAAAACTACCAATAACAGTTAAATTGTTCATCTAGGTCTGATCTGAGACCTATATTAAGTCTAAAAGAAACCAGCCATTAACTTTAATTAAATATTGTGCAGACTAAGTATAGTACTATAGAGAAGGACAGGCAATTCAAGACCACTCTTAGTTTTACTAATAATCTAAAGGAGTAGAAGTAATACTAAATTTCCCTTCAAGGACTTCCAGCAAGCTATTTACTAAATTATTTATATAATCACACATGAGTATCTACAGGGACAAAAAAAAAAACTTGATGATGGCAAGATGGGCTCTTCAAATAATCATGATCTCCAATTTTTTCCATTGGTTAAAAATATTCAGCATGCTATTCAGATAAAATGAAAATTAAATCCAGGCTCAATGATACATGGTTATTCAACTGCCTAAATGATTACATGCTTTTAGAAAGTAAAAGATATAACTAAATGAAAAATTATAATTTATTTTGCTTCTTCTTCTTTATATTATAATTAAAATGAACTTTTCTCTGACATGAAAAGTTCCATCTCTCTGCTGCAAACTAAAACACATTTCCTTTGATAAGTTCTTTTTGCATTTTATTCTTAAGCAATAGATGTTAAGCGTCTATTCTTTTCCTTTGCTTTTCTTCATCAGAACTTTCTTTATTTTATTCTGAAAAATTTAATTATTTAGCTATATGACTTTGTGAAATTCCTGTGTCATATTTCACAGGAATTGATTATTTGATAACTTCCTTGTTATTTAACATATCTAAATAATTCTTTTTCCCATCATGATTATAATTATATTCTTTATAAATTAAGGATACTCCTGATATCATCACTCAGATATCTTGAACTTTACAGTTATTAAATATGATTATACAAATTGTAGTTACCCAGATGGGATTACCATTCTAACACACCCTCCAAATCTCATAAGGGGGAATTTATCTTGAATATATATTCTATGCTTCATTCTCAAAACTCATCCTTTTGCATGTAAATTCTCTATTATTATTCCAAACTGCATCTATTGGCATATAATATATGGCTCTTGTTCATCTTGCCTTGGGACACTCCATTGTGCAAATCTCCAGCACTTCATCCGCTTGAAAATGAAAAAATTTCAATCAGGTAACCTCTTCAAAATTTACTTGGTTAAAAAAATTGATACCTGAAAATAATTTAATTGTTGTGCTTTTATTACTGCCTCAAAACCTACTCAATCATCTAGAGCTTTATTGGAAGATATTTCCAATATTTATTGTAATATCAATAACTTGGACCTCCTTTTGTCCAAAGATCATGGCTTCTCTCAGACTTATCTTTGATCTATTTCCCTTGAGGAATTCCTTCCCTAATTCTCTAAGTTAGTCTGGAAATAGCTACTATGGGATCACTTCTATCCCTCTCAAAAGACTATGTGTTTATTCTACTGGTTTACTGGCTATAATCTTTTGAAAACTTTAACATACATCTATCTATATCTAGTATTTTACTCTTAAATCTATCCATACACTGTATGATATTCTCTACCAGTTTCTATCAATATCCCAAACTTTTCCACTTGTAAAACTTGTGTACACCTGATATTAGGATCAAACTAATCTGGCTACTCTCTCATAAATATAAAGTTAACTCTTGGGAATAATGTAATCTATATAATTACTTCTTAAACCAACATAGGCTTAACTATAAACCCCCTTGAGAAGTACATTATATGTTTTCTTATTTGGGTTCCTTACTTTTTCAGCTTCTTAAGCCTTTATCATTTTCTAGTTTCCAGAAATTAATTTATACATCTTCTTTTTAACAGTTAAATCAGTTTTCTGGGTCAATAACAATCTACTGACCACAAGTGTCTTATTTTTAAAAACTAAAATCTTAAATTACTGTATGAATCTTCTTTTTAACATTTAAATCAGTTTTCTTGGTTGATAACAATCTATTTCCCATGAGATTCTCATTTTTAAAAACTCAAATCTTTCTAATACTTGGGTTCTCTCTAATGAATCTATCTCTTCAGAAATAGTACTTCTCCATCTTTGCTTCTCTGCAAACTTCATTGAATACTTCAAACTATTTGTTTCCATATCAAATTGTTTCACAAAAACTAAGGCATCTTGTTCCTCTTGAACAATTTCTTCTATTTCTCTAATCTCAGCACAATGGGCTCTCTACTTATCATATCTATCAGGTAATCTTCTGAATATTTCACTTCTTATCAATTTTGTGTGCTTTCTAGCCTTGTCTCCCTTCTCACTTGACTTCTATCTTCTGGAGCTCTCTCTGTAGGAATATTAGGTTCTATAACTGTCTGTTGTTGATTGTCATTCTCTCCATTGTCTATGGATTCTTCTTTTGAATCAAATTCTTCACTTCCCTCTTGTTCTGGGAACTGCACTGGTAATATTGGGTTTTCCTAATCTTCTTCAACAACTTTTTTCAATGGCAACACATCCTCATTAAACTTTACGTCTCTAATCCTAATGATATCTCTCTTCTTAGGATCATATATCCTATAAAATGTGCTCATGGTTTCATATCCTATTAATATACCTCTTTTGCACAACTTCTCCTAGGGAGTTAACTCTTAGGAATTTAAAATTGACAGTCCTTTTTAGGTAATATTCATCATATAGAATTCTCAAATTCTTATCTCTAGCTCTTTTTAAATTAAAATGGAATATTCCCCTTTTTGAAAATCCCTGGTTAAACACTTGATTTTTTCTCCAATTAATAACTAGCAGCCTTTCATCTATATTGATGAGCTTAAAACTTTCCTCTAACACACAAGGTAAAATTCCTGCTCTTAGGGTTCACACAATGTACCACTACACTTGGATTAAATTTTTTATAATCAGTTACTGCTATGATATTCCATTCTCAATGAAAAATCCTTCATTTCCCATCAATCTCTCATTTTATGAGTCAAAAATATATTTTATTCCTCATGAATAAAATTTTAGAACTCTCAAAATATAATAATTCATACTATATTTGGAGTCTCTCTTATTTCTCTACTTCTAACTTTTCTATTTTACTTATTGTCAAGTTGATCACTTTCTCTTATTGCAATTTGTACTTGCAAATTCTTTTCTTTAGGTAAACTTATCTCTATCTTCTGTTCTTCTTCCCTTTGTTTCCCTTTCATATTGGTATTAGGTTGACTGTCCTGAATTAAGTGTTCTGTTTGGTTACATTTTACTTCCGATCTTTTATCCTTCTCAAAATTGAATGATTTTATGGCCTCTGTGCCTTTCTTGATGTGGGAATTGCGTCAGGCCATGTTGTTGATGGATTAGGAAAAATAAACAGTTGCCCAACTATTGCTCCTTCAGGTAGGCTTCTTTGACTTGTGCTTATCTTGGCTGGGCAACTAATCTTGGAGAAAATTTGCTTTGAGCAAATTGAGGGTGGTTATTGATTCTCATTTGTTGGTATACTGGGATGGTATCTATTGAAAATTTCTCATTGAATTTCGCGATTTGTACTAAAAGGGAGAGTTTTACAACAATATTGTCACAATTGAATAGAACAGGAAATTTCACAACAATGGTGTGAGTTGCGTCTTTACTGAGGAAAAACTTGAACAGTTGAAGATGAGGTTCACTTATTGATTTGAACTTCTGCTGGTCCTGGATCAGGGTTATTTGGTGATGACAACAAAAGACTAGGTACTGGGTGTGGTAGAAATGTCTCTGTATATGCTGTAGCAATGATATCTATTGCGTGGGTTGGATATTGAGTTGTTCTTTTGGTACTGATCGTGTATTTTGATTAGCAGTTTGGTGGGTATTGGGATTAGTAATACTAAAAAAAATTGATTTATTGGATGATAAGAAGGAAATAGTAATAAAAAAACAAAGGCTTTATGATGGCAAGATGGGCTCTTGAAATAATGATGAGCTCCCATCTTTGCCATTAGGGTGTATCAGAGTTAGCAAACCCTCCATTAGAAACCCACCATTTTTTTGACAAAACCCACCCTTTTTAATGGTGGGTTTCTGAAATGAAAATACCCCTTAGTGGTGTATGTCAAAATGGTGGTTTTGATTAAAATGGCCAATTTCAAAAATCAAACCCGCCGTTAAAACCACAATTTATGCATCATCATCCATCCATGACCCATGACATCCAAAACACCTTTCAACACATCCGCCTCAGAAAATCCATAACAATCCCATCTCCACCATATCACACACATCTCATCTCCATTGCTTCAAATATCCATTGGTTCAAATATCTATCACTTCACACAAATCCAGTAATCATGTCATCACCCCACATCCCATTGCCATCTTTCTCATCTCAAAATGTCCAATAAAACTTGCAGGAAGGAAGTTGAAAACTCCAAAAAGCTGACTGAACTTCTGTTACTATATGACTCCCATTCAGACTCTGATTCAGACTCCAATTTGGAATCAACTTGGTTGGCTTTGAATGCTCCATTAGAAAAGCAATACATGGTTCCAAGAAGACAAAATGTCCACAATCCTATGTATGAAAGAAAAATGCTTCATCTCCTCCCCAACTCAAGCTTCCAGAAACTGTTCCAAAATCTATTTCCTTCATTCATAAAAATTTTGGATTGATTGAAGAACACCAGATCTTCCAGAACAATTCTTGGAATCATCAAGGCTATCCAGCTATCCAAATGGCTTTTTCTCTTTGTAGATTGGGATCCAATGGAAATGTAGAAGCAATTCATCAATTAGAAAATCTATTCTCAGTTGGTTATGGAACCATTGACTTATACAACAAAGAGTCATGATTGCTATCTTATCTTTCCCTTTCTCAGTCCTTTCTTGGCCAACCAAAGAAGAATTCAAGGAGATATTTTAAGTAATGGAGACAGAAGGCTTTCCAGTTTGCATTGGTTTTGTTGATGGAACCACCATCCCCTTGAGTCAAAAACCCAAGCTAGATGGCAACCACTATTTTGATTGGAAAAAGAGGCAATTGATTCATTCTTTTCCAATTATTTTGATCAAACTTTGGATCAAAAACTGACCAAATACTTGCATCTCTTTTTTTAGATACTCCATGGCCCTACAATTTGTTTGTGATAAAAACAAGAAGTTCATATCCCTCCACACTTGCATTTGGGGTTCTTGTCATGATTCATATGTTTTCAATTGGATGCGGATTTCCCAATAACCAGAGAACTAATTTGACCAAGATCAATACCTTCTGACCAATTTGGCTTATGCTAGTGGGAAATATGTGGTTCCAGCATACCAGAATGTTTTTTCCAATGAAAAAGGAAAAACCAATTTCAACTATCATCTTTCCCAATCACAAGTTTAGATTTAGCATGCAATAGGAGTCCTGAAAGGAAGACGGGCCAGCTCAAGGGAAATGCAAAACCAGCTTCAAAACCCCAAAGACATGAAGTTCCTCATAAACTGGATTATCACTTGTGTAATCCTTCACAACCTTTAGCCAACATGAAAGATGAATGGGAAAAAATATTTGAAGTTGATATTCCGGATCCGCCTCAAGTCTGTTAGAATTCTAGTCTTATATTGTGTTTCCTAATACCAGAGTGCAAACAATTATTAAGCTTTATACTCTTTCCTTATGCTGTAAGTGTTATGTCTAGTTTGATCTTTATAATAAGCTAGTTAGTCTTATTTCTAGTATCATCTTTATCTTAACCTACAGTAGCTCTCACCCTAAGTATGATTATCTAGTGGAGTCTTTATGTTGGTCTGGCAGTATCAAATCTAGTGCCTTCTTTATCTTTCATCTATTGTGGCCCTATTCCTAATATTGAAGATATCTTGTGAAATCTTGTGTTTCACATTTATGCTTATCAAACTTGTTTGATTGATTATATTATTTTTCACCCACTGGTAAGCCACATTTTACTTACACTATTTTAATCTGTGTCTGATCTGGTGAAATTCAACCATCTGTTCTTCCTTACACTGAGCCGGAGTGCCCCCTTTGACTTGCTGATCCGCTCCTCTTGGCGTCACAAGATTCTTTCTCCTCATCTCTTAACTTTCTCAACTGGAGAATTTGACTTAAGCTTCAACATGGTCAAAAGCCAAAATGCTCCCCTGATCAACTTAGCCAAATTCTCTTATCTTAAAAAAAACTCCTCAATATTTGCGTGCTAGAGTTTTGATTTATCAAAGATTATCCTTCTCCCTTCCTTAATCACACAATTGTTTGGCCTCTTAGAACTGCTCTCATATTTATTTTTTTAATCATGTCTCTCTACCAATTCTTGCCTTGCCATTTCATCAAGTGAACCATATAATTTTCTTGGTCATTCAGTACTAGATCCCCAATCAATTCCTTGATTTTCTCCTTTCTCCATGCCCAATCATCTTAGCTCAATTCGTCATCTTAGTTTTCTCCAAATCCCTAGCAACCAAGGAACTCCAGTTCTATTGCTTCAAATCGCCCTTTCAATCCCAGTCGCTCTTGCTACAATGGTCTTGCTTTAATCTTTATCCTTCTGTCTTTGCCGCCTTCTATTGGTTTAGTTGTCTCATCGAAATCATTTCTTGGATGCCTCTTCCTGGTATTTTTGATTGCGTTCGCTTGATTGCTCTCATTCCAAAATTGTCTTTCAAGCATTTTTGCATCCATTTAACCAATCTTACATCAGCAATGTCTCCAACTTACCTGGTCACCTTGCGATGGAGGTCTTCTCGTCTTCCATACACATCATCCCGCGGCTGTAATCAATTTTGCTCAGGCACTGCTTTGCGTTACTCCATTGCTTGGTCCTCAAAATTTGATTGTTTTGGTCAACCCTTCAAAATTTGATCTCGCCTGATTTAGCTTTCCCAATCTTATTGTCATCTATTGTCTTGGTCAAACCATCAACCACTCGCATGCAACCTGAACTCCACTTTGGCTAGTTCTCATTTGAATATCTCAACTTGCTCCCAAATTCATTGTGTTGAAACCTCAACAATCAAAACTTGGATTTGCTTGACTCCGTCAAATGTTATGTTTGCAACCTTGCCAATGTAATCCTCAAATGAATTTCTTGCGCTTGTTTGTTTCATTTCTATCCTAAGTAGTAGCTGCCTTGTGCCTTTTTTGGTCTTATTGATTTCTTATCTTTACCATTTCCTTAAACCATCTGCAACGCCTCTTGTTGTCATCCTCTGCTACTTGAGTTGCTACTACTACGCCTACTTAGCTTTCATCCGGTCGCCTCAAGGCGCTCGGTTCCTCAATTCTCAGCTTGTCTGATTGATCTATTGCCACCTCAACTGTTTTCTTGGCCTCCTCTGCAAGTATTGCTCTCGCCCTTGTTCAATCCGCCACAATATCTTTGCTCAGTTAATCACCAACTTAGTTTGTTGCCTCTTTGCCGCGACTGTCCCGGATCATCTTACTACTTGTATCCTATTAGGTTTGGTCCCTACCGTTTAAAGTCCTCCACTACCTCATTCATAAATTTTGTATGTGGTTTTTCTTTCTCTCCTTAAGTCAAGCAGTTTGGATGCTACTTAAGTCACCCGGTTTTTGCTATGTTAATTCATACACTTACTGTCCATTATTACACTTCCCTCTAGTATTAGGCAAGGGGGGCGTGTTAGAATTCTAGTCTTATATTGTGTTTCCTAATACTAAAGTGCAAACAATTATTAAGCTTTATACTCTTTCCTTATGCTGTAAGTGTTATGTCTAGTGTGATCTTTATAATAAGCTAGTTATTCTTATTTCTAGTATCATCTTTATCTTAACCTACAGTAGCTCTCACCCTAAGTATGATTATCTAGTGGAGTCTTTATGTTAGTCTGGCAGTATCAACTCTAGTGCCTTCTTTATCTTTCATCTATTGTGGCCATATTCCTAATATTGAAGCTATCTTGTGACATCTTGTGTTTCACATTTACGCTTATCAAACTTGTTTGATTCATAATATTATATGTCACCCACTAGTCAGCCACATTGTACTTACACTATATTAATCTGTGTCTGATCTGGTGAAATTCAACCATCTGTTCTTCCTTACACTGAACCAGAGTGCCCCCTTTGACTCCCTGATCTGCTCCTCTTGGCGTCACAAGATTCTTTCTCCTCATCTTTTAAGTGTCTCAACCAGAGCATTCAACTCAAACTCCAAAAAATTCATCCCTGTTTCATCTTGTCCCTCATATTCTTATATGAGAGAAAGTATTCTAACTCTCACCCTTTCTTGCTTTGATGAGTAATGTTTCATTTTAAAATAGGTCAAAAATCCCTTCACTGTATTTTTTTGGTTTTGGTTGTTCAACCAAGAATCCTAGGCTGACTCACTCCGTTTTTTTTTTTTCTCTTTTGGTGGGCTTAGAAAAAACAGACCAAACACCTCACCCCACCAAACACTCACCTCACCCCACCAAACCACCGGTCCACTCTCCTCCTCACCAACCATCACCGCCTCACCCATCACCACCACCTCACCAGAAAACCTGGTAAGCTTCCACCCCTCCTCCTCATCCTCCCCATCATTCAATACTGACATCCATTCCCCTCAATCCCCCTTCAGCCCCCCCACCTCACCTCCTTGGTTGATTCCCCAGGTAAGCTCCCCCCTCCTCCTCATCACCCTTTTCCCTCATCACCCTTTTCCCTCCCCCTCACCCCCTCACCCTTGCTCCCAAATAAACCCCCCCCCCTTGCTCCCCCCTCTCTCTCTCCTCCCCCCTCTCTCTCTCTCTCCCCCCCCCCCCTCTCTCTCCCCCCTTCTCTCTCCCCCCCTCTTTCTCCCCCCCCTCTTGCCCCCCCACCTTGCTTGCCAATTCTGAGGGCCACCCCCTCACTCATCAATACCAATGGCTACAGACCCTTTTTTCTGCCCCCCCCCCCTTGGCTTGCCAACACCAATGGAAACCTCCTCTTGCTGCCCCCCCTTGGCTCACTGATGCCAAAGGCGACCACCTTGCTTGGCAACACCAACAGTTTCCCCCCCAATTCCAACCCCTTTCTCCCAACAAATGCCCCCCCCTCTTGCCCCCCCACCTTGCTCACAGATGCCAATGGCAACCCCCTTGCTTGCCAGCCCCCTTTTGCTGCCCCCCCTTGGCTTTCCAATGCCAACAACAACCCCCTTTCTTGCCAATGCCAACAGCCATGGCCCCCTCTTGCCCCCCCTGGCTTGGCCTCCCCCCCTGAGCTCCACCCACCCTCCCTTTTAGACTCCCCCCGCCTTTCTTGCCGCAGGCCCCTGCCCAACCCCCTTCTTCCCAGCTGACCAAGCCACCCCCCCTCCTCCTCCCCAGCCAACAGAGCCCCACCACCTCCCCAGCCAAAAAAGCCTAGCCTGCCCCATCCTCCCTTGCCCATTGACCCCGGCCAGTTTTTCCACACCCTGGTATTTTTTTTGTTTTTTTAAATTATTTTTGTCATCATGTGACTGAAATGGTTTTTTTAAACCCTTTTTTGACCCATTTTGCTTCCATTCTCTTGCCTCACCCACCGCACTCACAATTTTATACTCCAAATTGAATCCCTTCTTGATCCTCACCCCAAGCGGAGAATTTGACTGGGAGGGAATAAGATGGAAGGAGATGAGGTGGCAAGCAGAGGGCTTTGAAGCAAAAGAGGGATCAAATGAGGGAATAAGAAATATCTTTGTAACTTGCAGAGGGGGGCATTGATGAAAAGGTGTTATGGTCTGCACAGAAAATACAACCTTTGGATCTGTATCCTGCCATCACTGCCAAAAAGAAAAAGAACAATTGAAAACCCTCAACCACTGATTTTGAACATGCCAAGCAGACAATCAAGCAATTCTATTTCTTCACCCATGGAAAAGTTATTGTTCTCAATAATTCTGATCACAAGGGTCTTGTTGAAATAATTCAATTTTTCCCATTGGATAAACTTTCCAACCAAAACAAGAAGGACATCAACTTTGTGACAACTTTCCTTCACCAGAAAAAAAATTTCAACACTTTTAGTACCTCAAGATTTTGGGGTGGTAAATTTGGGCAATCGTATGGTGAAAATCAATGCACCCAATTTAATTATTTGGATGCTGTGTGAAGAAATCATCCAATCAATCTTCCCCTCAAGAGTACACTTGTCCCAACCTTAAGGCCAACAAAGTCTCTTGAATTTTAGCCCAAATGTTTCAAAATTTGGCCAGAGTTCCCTTTGAATCAAACTGTGAAATAATGAAGGACAACCACATCCCCTGCTTCTCATCTCTCAAATGTGGTTCCCAGCTTACACCATTTGACTGCTCTTGGCATTTCACTTTCACATCCATATCTTTTTAAAACTCACCTCAAATTGACAAAGGTGAGATCTTGGGGTATTACTTTTTACTTCCAGTTCCAACCAAGAATTAAAATGGACAACTTATTGAAACCACAGATGAATTTCAAGTTTCAGAAAGCTAATTTGTATTTCCAGACCTGGGGTTTGGAATTGATTTCAAGCAAAAAGTTATAG
This sequence comes from Puccinia polysora, assembly GCA_025617555.3. NCBI lineage: Eukaryota > Fungi > Basidiomycota > Pucciniomycetes > Pucciniales > Pucciniaceae > Puccinia > Puccinia polysora. The sequence goes on along the minus strand of CM062645.1, from coordinate 20,711,712 downwards.
TGAAAATGGTTTAGGCAGAAAATTGGTACAAGCACTGTAAATTTCCTGCTGTGGAAACAGCCACCCATACCAGAATGGCCATGTCCATGCAAATTAACAAAACAACTTGAAAAATTTTCAGGGACTTAGCAAGTGGGGAAATATACTCTAGGAAAAAAATGTAAATAAAACAAACAATATTTGTTCATTGGTGGGTTTAAAAATATTATCAAGCATTGTAACCATTGTTGTAATCAAAAATAATTTTCTTTTTTTCTTTTTAAGTTTTATAAATAAAAACAAACAATATTTGTTCATTGGTGGGTTTAAAAATAGTATCAAGCATTGTAACCATTGTTGTAATCAAAAATGATGTTCTTTTTTTCTTTTTAAGTTTTATAAATAAAAACAAACAATATTTGTTCATTGGTGGGTTTAAAAATAGTATCAAGAATTGTAACCATTGTTGTAATCAAAAATAATTTCATTTTTTTCTTTTTAAGTTTTCCATCAGAGCAAACATGTTTACAAGCCCAAAATTTGAGTAATCTGCTTTAATTCATCTACCATTCTACAGCTGCCAATGCACGCCAAAGCTATTGATCACTTATCCTTTTTTTCTGTTTCCAGTTGTTCCCTCTCCATTTCCTGTTGTGCTTTCTGTAAACCCTTCTCCTTTTCCTCTTTTTGAAATTCTAGCTCAGACTGTTTAAAATTACACTAAGCATCCCATTTTGTTTGATGAGGCAAACTTGGCTTTCTGCTTTTGAAAGTCAATAGCCAGTTCACAATCCAACTTCTCCTTTTCAAAGTGAAGTTTTTCAGATTTAATTTGTAATTTCACTGTTTTTCAGAGGGAATAGGAATGGGCTTGATTTGAAAACCAAGGAGAATCCAATGGGCTAACCAGAATCTTGCTTCTGCATGATCTCCTCAAACCCCAAACAATTTGAAGTGTTTCTCCTCTTTTGAATGGTATTGGGGTTGATTTTGAGGGAATGGGAGGCCTTTCACTTTTCCTTTGAAGAGGAGGGTTGTGTGGGAACATCATTGCTATTATTTGAAGGGGATGTGGGAGGCCCCATTGGCTTGATTATTTGGCCATCCAGGAACCAATGAGCCTGTTTTTTTACAATATAAATCACACAGTATTAACCAGAAAGAAGAAAAAAGATCTTGTTTCCTTACTTGAGAGGATGATGAAAATGGTGGTGAGACAGGAATAACTTTCTCCTTGTTGGCCAAGTTGTTAAGTTCTTCCACCCCAGGAAGAGAGTAATCCAAAGAAGGAAGTGAGGGGTCCAAGGAAGGGTTTCAATTTTTGATCAATTCTGATTTTGATGTGATTTGAGCTGATTCTGTTGGAATATCATCCTCCACATCAGATTAGGGCCACTCATAGGTTTAATTGTTATCATCATTGCTAGGCCAAGCATCCACAGCCAGGTCCTCACCATCAACTGAATCTGATTGTTGGGAATCAAAAGCGGCTAAAGGGTTTATATTGGCCTTCTTTTCAAAGATTCAATCCATTTGAACATAAAAAAGACAAATGGATTCCAACTTATCAACCAAAAAGTTGATTCCCTTTTCTTTATCAAATTCATTGATACCAAAGCCAGTGGAGATTGAAATTGAGTAGGCTTTTTTGTACTTGGTTTGATATTTCTTGAGTTGCTCCCGCATCTGTTTGGATGAAAGATTCAGCCTACCTTTGTTTTTATTCTTGAGTTCATTTGCCATCAGGAGATAAAAATTAAACTTGGAGGAAGGAGGTTTGCCAACTCATTTTTCATTGTTGGATTCAAAGCAAGCATCATAGTTGGATGGAATTTTGAGACAGTTTACCAGGATGATGTGATCATCTCTCTTGAGATGACTTGAGCATGTGGAAGCTGATGGGGGAGGATTATTGGCTGTTTATTTCCTTGGGGATGTTTGCTTTGGTTCATTGGATTGGTTAGTGGACTTTTGGGGGGAGGATTGCTGAGGGGACATCTAAAAAGACTAAGGGATGAAGTGTTGAAGCAATGAGAGTGATGAAGTGATGAGATTGATGAGGGGATGAGGGGATGAGAGTGATGAAGCAAAGAGGATAGGAAGAGATGAGAGTGATGAAGTGACAAGAAGGATAAATAAATGAGAGTTATGATGTGATGAAGGCAATAAAGTGATGAGCGTGATGAAGTGATGAGGATATTGATGCAATTAGAGTTAGCTGGATGTGGTGAATGCAATAAAGAAATGAGAGTCATGAAGTTATGAGAGTGATGAAGCAATGAAGATATTGATGCAATTAGAGTTATCTGGATGTGATGAAAGCAATAAATTGATGATGATAGCAATGAAGAGATGAAGAGTGATGAATAAATTTTTTTCAGATGAGGTTGGAGGTAAAATTTTTTGGAAGTTGTTGGAGTTGGAAAAGCAGGGGTGTATGAAATGCAAAGGTGGTTGAAGCCTTTATATACTTTGCTTCAAAAAAACTCACTTATTTCCAGGTAAATCTGACACCTCTGATGTGAAATAAGTGGATTTTTTGATTTTTAATGGTGGGTTTGGAGTGGAAGATTTGGTTTGAAACCCGCCATTAAAAAATGGTGGGTTTGCTTAACTCTGATACGCCCTATTGGTTACAACTATTCAGCATGCTATTCATATACAATGAAAATTAAATCCAGGCTCAATGATACATGGTGACTCAACTGTGTAAATAATTACATGCTTTTAGAATGTAAAAGCTGTGAATAAAAGAAAAATTAAAATTTCTTTTGTTTCTTTTTCTTTATATTATAATTAAAATGAAATTTTCTCTTACATGAAAACTTCCATCTTGCTGCTTGAAACTCAAATACATTTCCTTTGATAAGTTATTTTTTCATTTTATTCTTATGAAATAGATGTAAAGCACATAATCTTTTCCTTTGCTTTTCTTCATTGGAACATTCTGCATTTTCTTCCGCAGAATTTATTGATTTAGCTATATTTCTTTGTGAAATTCCTGTGTCATATTTCACAGGAATTGATTATTTGATAAATTCCATGTTATTTAACATATATACATAATTCTTTTATCCATCATGATTAGAATTATATTCTTTATCAATTAAGGATACTCCAGATATCATCACACAGATATATTCAACTGTACAGGTATTAAATATAATCATACCAATTGTAATTCCCCTGATGGGATTACCATTCTAACAAGTGTCAGTGGGAGAATTTCCAGAGTAAGAATAATCAGGAAGAAAAATTTTGGAAATGGAAGCAATGTAGTGCTCTTTCCCAATGGATACCTTTCTGGAAAATTGATGAAATCGGATGGAGATGGATAGGAAAAGACCAAGGTCATCATCTAAAACTATATTTAATTTTGTGCTGATCTGTAAGATGAAAGTAGAGAAAAACATTTATTTACCAAATACTGAAAGTTTGTCAACATGATCTGGGAGGGAACCACAAATGCAATCAAAATCCAATTTGAAATAGATCAAGGGGTTTTATGTGGACTTTTTAAGCCCCATAGAAATAAGAGAAGTGCTCAGTTCAATGTTCCATTTGAAATTTGATTGCTTTATTCTGTAAAATGCTTGTGAGAACTTACAGATGTGGTCAGGTTGAAGGGGAGCCTCAAAAAATGGAAGCTGTGAAATTTAAAGTGTTTTTTCAAGAATTCAATTTAGGAAGCTTTTGTTAAATCTAGCTGACAGCCAACAAAACCTTTTTGAACAAGAAGACTAAGGAGAATGCAGAGTGTATTGAGTGAAAGGGTGGGTGCAAAGAGTTTGGAGAAATACAAACCCTGGAATTTAGAAACACATAGCATTAGGCCTTGCCATAAGTTTCATATTTGATCCATTTTCCCAACTTTTGACCTTGAAAACTCACTCAAAAAAATGATTTTTGAACCTTTTTTGGGGACAGGAGGGAACAAGGTTCAAGGTACCCATTCCTTTGAGAGAAGAAATTTCTTCTTGAGCCAAGAGAATCCAGAGACAACAGTGAGGATATAAATTCAGCTTATTCCATGTCTAAGGACCAAAAAGTCATCTTTAACCCTGGTCAAGTGAGAGAAATTTACAAAGCGTGAGGGAGGTCTTGTTTTTGGTTATGAACACCTGAGAAGAGGTTCAGTTGGAGAAGGAGGTGCCGGAAGCAAATTCAGGACTAAAGGTGTAGTTACAGGAGTTGAAGAGGGAGGAGGAGGGACTTTTGGTTTTACTGGAGGCACAAGTTGGGAGGATTGTTGCCCAGATGAACTTTGCAGCAAGGGCAAGCATGCAGGAAGAATCAAAATGTCCAATTTGGTGGAAATAATGCTTTTAGATTATGGAAAGTGGAAATAAAATGAGGGTGAGAAAAGAGAGAACTGGAATGGTGGTGGCAAATTCAAGAGTAAGGCAAGCGGATCTGCTGAAGTATGAGGAAAGAAACTAGAGCATGAGACAAGTGGGGGGTCTGAATTAGAGGGAGGAGCAGGAAGAGACTTAGCAGGGAAGAGTACCAAAACAGGAGGTGAGAAGGAAAGGTTTTTAGGCCAAAGTAGATCAACAGAGAGGGGAGGTAAATTTCTACTTGATCCATGAATGTTTTGGCCATAAGGAAAGACACAGTTGTTAAAAATCTGGTCTTGGGAATTGATTATTTTTTGATTTCCAAGGTCCATCACTTGATAGCTTTTCCTTGGTGTAGGTAGGGAAGGAGAATGAATGGTCCCCCTTCATTGAATTTGGAGAAATAATTTTCTGGGACTTTATAACATTTCAGAAAACCAAAATTGTGGAGATGTGAGAGTAGTGAATCTGGGAAATTGAGGAAGGAGTTATGAGAGAAAAATCCCTGAGGGGTCTAGCAAGGAAACAAATTGTAAGAGAAAATAGAGGGCCAAAGAGCATCCACCAAGAAAGACTTATCGAGATAGAAAAAGGTGATTGCATAGCAGATTAAATTTTTAAAGCCCAATTTGATTGTTTGGCCACTCCATTATGTTGGGGTGAATGTGGAGGTTGCAGTTTGTGGGTCATTTCTTTTCAGGATAAGAAATTTTTCAGCTGCTGATTCAAATATTCTCCTCCATTGTTTTTATGGAGAGAAAAAATTATTTGTTGTACTGAGTTTCCTTGACTAATTGTGTTGAGTCTGATTTTTGTTGCATGGGGTAGGCAAATATTGCTTTTGAGAAATTGAAAATGAAGGTGATGAAATATTTGTGTCCTTCTCTTGGAGTGGTTTCAAAGCTTCATACACCCAAGTGAATAATTTGAACAGGTTTAGTTGATCTGTAGCTCAGGCAAGAGTGAAAGCAGTAACAGGAAATTTTTGATTTTATGCAGAATTTGAATTGGTGGAATTCTTTTTCATTTTTGGAAAGAGTGGTTATATTTTTTTTAAATAGTTTATTGGGTGAATTAATTTTTAGATGAGATAATATATAATGATAACCAAAAGAGGCTGTTTTATTTTCATGCAAATTAAATTTACCTCTGATAGCTGAGTGTCTCACTGGTTTCTGGGATAAATAATAAGGGTTTCCTTGTTGGTATCCTGTGGCAGAGGCTTTTGCCAATGACTTGAGTAGATTTTTCATTCTTGTTTTGAGAACAGGACCGTAAGACTCGAATTGCACAGTTCTGAGATAGATAGAAGAGGTTTTTTGATAGAAAGAAAAATCAGGCCTTTTTTATTGCAAAATGGTAATTTTATGACCCTTTGTTTTACAAAGGTAGGGAAGTGGGGGCAGATCACAGAAGCCTGGGAGTATTATGTTAGTGAATGATTTTTTCGAATCAGCAATGTTGAAGGTGTCAGCCTCCTGAATTCCAAGGCCCTTGCTATCCTTTAGCTACCAGAGGTGATAGAATAAATAATAAATATATTATTCAATAATTGCATCAAAAATCCGTAAAATATTTGGATAGAGCTATTACAAGGTTGATTGGTTTGGTTATGGTTTAATATTATAAATCAATATTGAAAAATTTATTATTAAATAATTTAATAGAGGGGCCACAATAATATTGGGGATCTTTAACACATCTCTTCAGGGAATTCACCTTGAAAACACGTATACCTGGTTACTTTTAAACCTTTTATTTATATTCTTAAAAGAGATATTGCCCAAAGATAATATATATATAAAATATATGGTGGTGTGAAAGTGCCTTGCAGCCAAGCTTCCACGACAGAAAAAAGAATAGTAAGACTCACTGGTATATTATTAAATCCTTTAGGTACCTGTTTGGGACGTGCACTGATGGGTTAAACCTTTTACTGGGGTGAAAAGGTTGTTCAGCAGTTTAAATTGATAAAAAGGGTGGGGACGGATATTATTAATCAGACTAAAGCCATAAATCACTTAATTATCTCTAATAAGTATCTGATTACCTTGGCACGGTGTCTAGATGTAAATATGACTGGGTCTCTGGGTATCAACAACCTCAAAAAGGGGCCTTTATTAATATCTTTTTGAGTCCCATTTATGTCCCTCTGAGGACTATAGGGGCCCAAGAGGACGGGTGCTAAGGCTAGAAGGGTAACCAGTGGTGTCCTGTCACAATTTCATGGTGCTTTAGCACAGGTAGTATCCAATCCCAGAGGGTATTGGAATCATTCTACTTTTTGATTGATGTTTAGACGTGTGAATAACACTAATTTATCCACATGTTTATTATTTAATTAATTATACTTAGTAAATATTACCAGGATGTTAGTAATTCTTTTCGGTAGAAATTTCTACAGGTAACCTGATTTCAGGTGGGTTTTCATTATGTATTAGCTGATGGGAGTAAAATCATGATATTGATTTTACTCTTTATTTTTGAAATTCTGTTGTTTTACTCTAAAATAATTGATTAAAAATATAATTTATGAGAATTCACGTAGTATTTTTACATAATCAATCTCCTTAGTGTTTCACGGAAATACTGATATTTTAAAGTTCTCAAAATTCTATATTCTAAGTGTGTGAAGATATTTTACAAATAGTAGTTATCTTACTTTTGACATATTTGGTTTTTTTATTATATGATATAAAAAATATGTAGAAAGGTTATTTAAGTTTTTTATATGATTTTATGTATTTTTAGATTATCTATCATCCACAGGGAAATTTATTACATATTCAGTATGTCCCTGTCTAGGTTGTAGCATCTTTATGTGGTACCTGGGCTTCTCAAGCCGCATGTCACTATGTCAGCCCATAGTCCTGCGGCTGCGTACTTTTCAGCTGCCCAGGGCTGCGTACACTGCTTTTTGGGGAATGCGGACAGGGTGGCAGGGCTGCTTTTCAGCCGCGCCTGGATGTGTTGGTTGCCGCAGCTGCGTGCGGGAATTGTGACAAATCACATTTCCGCCTGTAACTCCTCCAAATCACAGAATTCTTGGATTCTGTCACAAAATTCACTGTGAAACCTATACCTGGGGTTTCATGTGAAATATTAAATGGCCAAAATCCCAATGCCGTGTCTCTTTCTAAATCTTCATAATTTATTTAAAAATATAAGCAGTAGGAATTTGAGGTAGGTGTCATTGAGTGACCCTACCTTAATTTTTATGTAGATCCAGAATTTCAAATAATATTTCTAATATTATTTCTCCTTTAATAAGATTTTTATTTATTTGTTTTATTTATGTTATTTTTTTACTTTTTCAGCTTGCTCTGCAATAGTAGCAAGCTGACAGAAGGTATCTCACTTCTAGACAAATTGAGGATGATTTAATTGGTTTTAGTTAAAAATGATGATGGGTCAAAGTTGGAGATTCATGAGAAGCCAATGATTTGAGTGCGGAGAGATGATGACCAATAATTTGATGATATGATGGAGATGATATGGAGATGGAAGTATGAAGCGGGGAAAGGAAATGAGGGATGGGAGCGAGGACAAGGGGGATGAGATGGGATGATGGTCAGGATTGTTGTGGAAGTTAAGCAAAGCAAGGATGGGTCAGGAGGTTGCAAGGAAGCGAGAAAGAGAGAAGAGAAGGAGAAAATTTGAGTTTGAAATATCAGAAACGGATTTTGAAGTGGACAAGTAAACCCCTAAGTCAATCATACCAACAACTATGAGATGTAAAAAGAAACAATTAAAAGAATTATTTATGTATTTAATGCTGAAATTCCTTATACAGATAAGAAAACAAATTTAAATCAAAACAGATGAAAATAGCAAGGACTATCAGACCAAATAAAAATTTCAAGTTCATCACACTCCATGTTAAAACAAAGAAACCAAGGAAAAAATCATGTTTCAATTACTTCACTCTTAGCTTGCATATAGTCATTTTAGTGAGGAAGATCTTCCTATAAAAGATGCACTCTATGAAGTTGGAATCCCCTTCTGTTCTTCCATTGATTGAATAGATTGAATCAATTATAAAATATTATCAATGAATTAAATACTATCAATATTATCCACCAAATATATTGGCATTGCTGGTAGTGTTGAATTGTTTTTTTGGGGTTAAGACAGAGTTATTAGAGAAATTAAAAAGAGGGATAAGAAAAAAAGAAGTGATGAATTAAGAAACCAATAATAAAGAAAATATACCCGCAAGGATTCATTCCAACATTTTCCATGCAATATGGTCTCATATCTCTCTTTTAAATCCTGCCCTCCCTGTCTCAAGCCATCCATTCATCACTCACCTTGACCTTTACTTCCTCATTAAATTTCACTTCCTCATGAAAATTTCCATCTTCTTTCCAAATACAGTGTTTTTAACTTTTTTTCACCTTTCAGGTATTTTCCTTGTTTTTCTCCTCAATATTTTTGTTCCTGTTAAATGAGAATTTGTCAGCCACAAGACTAATACAGTTTTTCAAATTTCTGAACAACTGCTATGTCTTTTTGGTGTAGTGGTTAAGAACTGACACCACATACAAACAAGTGAAGATTATGGATAATTGTAACCCAAAGCATTGTTGTGGGAGCCTTACAGGACTTATCTTTCCGGGTTTGGACATTGGTCCGCAATGTTGCCAGATGGTTTTTGAAATCAACCTTGTGGGTGATTTCCATGCAGAGGTATTTAGGTCCCTCAAGAAGTCCCTGGGTGATGATTATCCAAAATTTTCAGCTGCTTTCATGAGCTTTGAGTTAATCTTCCATTATCTGACACCAGTTTCACTGTTTCAACCTACAATAGGGACCAGAATAAATAATTATAAACAGTTTTATAATTATATAAGAAATTTTGATAATATTTTGGAATAATTTGTAAGTACGTTTTTATGAGTATTGATTATGGAATTAAAAGCTCAATAATATATATTATGATACTGCAGATCCAACGTAAATTCATATTGAGTTATGAGGACTCAGATGAGTCCTAAATATTGATATAGAAGTTCCCAATGTGTTCCATTCTTTTGGGAATAAGCTATAGTAATTCTATTGAACCATACTCTACTCTGTATAGATAAATTCCATAATCTTAATCTTATACCTCTTTTGGATATATTAATAATTTAATATACTATACTTATCCTTTAGTGCTTCCCCACAGAGATCCCTGAGCTTAGTTTTAATTTATGAAATTTGTAATATCATTGCCAAGAATATACATACTCTACATGTACAAATATATGCCAAGGTACTTGGAATTAAGAGATAAGTACATGCAAAGGCTATCAACATGTAAAGAGAGGTATTTGATCATTATGAGGTGTTCTGGAACTTCTAAAATGTCCACCTGATTGTTTTTCAGCACTTGAATCAATTTTTTAGCCCTTTTGTATGTAAATTGAAACCTTACATTGAAAATTCCCCCTAATGAGTACTAGTACCCCATGTCTCATTGGTTATGATGTAATGAGGTCCTGAGCCCTTGAGGAAGAAATTAGGGAGAGCCTGGAAATTTTCTGATGATCCTTTGAGTCCCCTGAGGGCTCCTGCTACCTTAAAAGAAGAGATTCTAGGCCCTATAGCACCTCCAGCATTGATATATCATTATTTATTTGTAGGAGAATATGGCAAGATTTAACAAGCCCATTAAAGTTAATCTCAAGAGGAGATTGACTGGGGCTATAAAATTTAGTATTATAATCAAGTAATAATCTTATTGGAAACTCCAATTTCTAGTAGAAGGTCTAAATTGGAGTAGTAACCCTTGTGTGTTACTACTATAAAGAGTGTGAGCTTATTTATAAGAAAAGTCCCTTTGAGCTTCATTCATTTTAATCAAGGCAACTTGCCTTTTATAAAGGTTTGAGATGTGGATTTTCAATCATAATAACTGTGAATTGTTTTAGTGTGTGTGCTTTTTTTTAAAATATTGGTTTTTTCAGTCATCAACTGATCAAATTTTTGGTTTTGTCTTAATTTTGCAAGTTTAGCCATGTCCCAAATTTAGCAGTAGAGGTTAAATCCTTGACATAATTCATCAAACCTTTGGGTTGTTATGATTTTTAACAGATTTTCAGACCAATTGATACTGAAACTACAAGAAAAAATAAGGAAGGTGAAATTTGGAAAACCCTTTGATTTATCAAGGCAGAGATAGAATAAAAGGATAATCCCAATGTACCTCTCTTGGATGGTGCCAATTTTAGTGAATTGCAAATGCAGAAGGAAATTCATCTTTGATCAAAAGATCTCATGGATTTTGGTGAAAATGAACCTCCTGAGGATTCCACCACTGCGGTAATTGTCACATGACCACCCCATGTACTATAGGGCAATCTTGGATGATTGTTATTTCAAAGGGAGAGGCTGAGTGCAAGGGGCAATGCAAGTTAGCAAGCCTAACTTCAAAGTGCATACTTATGATTTGATTTCTCAACAAACATAAAGAGGGAGGAAGTTTTCAAATGGAAAGGAACTAAAGCCAAGCCCAATGTGGCAACTAGATTTAGCAAATGCAAGAATGTATTAAATTAACTAACTGAGCAGAAAATCTTCAGGCAGGCAACACAGACTTGATAAAGTAATCCAAATATAAATAGATACAACCTTATGGATGGCCAACTACTGTTAAGAGGCAATGAGCCAATGAATGAAAGGAACAAAATGGGAAATGGAATAACAGTACAGTTGTTTCCAAGGTTGTAGAATAGGTGCAATATAATATGATCTGATTGTAAAAGTACCTAATGGATGAGACAGGAAGGAATGACATGGGGAAAAAAATGCAAATATGAAAGTGTAGTTTATGCAGGGTAAGGGACTAGTCCATTTGCAAACTATATAGTTTATGTGGCTTTCTAGGCATGAGTGAAAACTAGTGTTAGTGCGTGACCAAGAATGGAAATCCAGGGATTGATGATATCCAGGTTAGAAGGGTAAATTTGGAATGGATGGACAACCAGTATTTAGAGTTAACTGCAAGATTTGAAAGTAGATGCTGAGTTGCCAAGATTAGAAGGTTGTGAAACAAGCCAAGGGTGGTAAGGAGACAGAACCATGGATTATGTGCTTTTTTTTGTCATGCTTATGGACTGAGGTAGATGGTAATGAGGAAAAGGATAAGTAAAATAATCGGAAGACAATGACCCTTAACCTTGAAGCATGACAGTTTCCCAGGTAAAAACCGCAAGCTCCTGTGTCAGCTTGCTAGTTGACAAGAGCAACCTGTCAAAGAAGATTAGAAACAGAAAATAAATAATAAAATCAAAAGGATAGAGAAATTGATATATATTATTGCAGATATGAATTCTCCACCCAAAAATAGGAAGGGTCACTCAATGACCCTACCCTTGAATTCTAACTCCTTACATTTTAAATAATTTCAGAAGAAAAGACCAGTAAACCATGGCACCACTATGGCACTTTTTGGCAATTTTAACATTTCACACACATTGAAAATATAGGTTTCACACCTCAAATTCAGTCAGAATTGAGGTGTTGTGTATATTTTAGGAGTTACAGGCGGATTTGTGTTATGACACAATCCCCGCGCGCAGCCCCGCATTCATATAGCAAGGTTACACACGCCTGACACCCAGTATGTAGGCGCATGTCAAGAAAACCACATGAAAAATGACTGATGATGGATTCCCGCACGCAGCTGTCAAGCATGCGCGCGTCAACATCAGTTGTACTAATTCCAACAGCCAGGTACCGCAGGAACATGCAACAACTTGCATGCATACATCATGCATATGTAACAAGTTGACTGACGGATAGGGAGATGTTTTAAACCTAAGAAAATTGAATAAAAATATGAAAATCAAAACATTAAAGCAAATAAATAGTGAGAAACAATAATGAAGTTTGTCAGGTAAATGAGATTTCCAAATCTTTATGAACCACAAAACACATCAAGAAGTCTACCAAAAAATTATTAAAAATTACCAACATTTGCAGAAGATGGCCTAAAATCTACAAATATCCACTTCTACCCATGCCACTCTAAAGAAAGTAATACAAAATGAGGAAATATGTCTGAACTATAAAAGTAACAAATCAATATTTAAATACCTTCTGAAAATTATTTCACATGGGAATATGACACAGGTAAGGATAGGAAGCTAACAGAACCAAGAATACGTGCCAAACTAGCTCTAGCTAGCCTTCCAGCCTCAGCACCCAAGCACAACCCTCTCTATGTGCCCTTAGAAGGTCTTATTACCTTAGAAAGGTATATAAACAGCCCTTTTTATATGGTTTAAACCCCAGTAGTTTTTAAGTAATCAATCCAGAACCCTTTCCATTCTTGATCAAGTGTTTATTCAAGATAAAAAAGTGATTTATGGCCTCAGTCTGATAGTATAATTATTAATTCTAAACCCATTTTTAATTCCATTGAAGAATATCAGCAATATCCCCAACAATCATCCTGAGACCCTTTCAAACGTGAATTTCTGCAAGTTTCTTGGAGTTTTTGCTTAAATTAGTAATTTATCTCCTCCTTTCCCCCAGGCATAAGTGCTTTAAGTCAGCCAGTCCACTCAATCCCCTTGAGTAAACCCCTTTTGAGTAATCACTTAGGACCTCATTGTCCCAAGGTCTTTAGACGGTTCAAAAGTGCCCCTTGAAGATTATTTTTTGTCCAATAAAGATCCCCTGTTTGCATGAACTGTGGCCTCTCTTGAAAAATATATTTAAATCAATTTAATCCAACCAAACCACTCAAACTTTGCACTTGCTTCTAAATCAACAATTTGAGCATTTTACATAATTTTCTTGGAATTATTATTATTCCAACACCAATATCTCTTACTGTAGCTAAAGGAAAGCAAAATTACTGGAATCAGTAAGCTGAAAACTGGGGGTCTGGCCGGGAAATATTGCTGAATAATTTTTAATTAATTTATTTCTTTGGAACAGATAATCTACGTAAATATAAGTAAAAATACTTATTAATCTTCTTTATTGTTATTCTTCCAGTGGATCTTAAGCCCAAAATAGAATTAAAAAACTATTATTTCAATATTCTTAAACAGAGAAAAGAAGAGAGACTCCATAATTTTTTGCCTGTTATCATAATTCTTCAGCAACAACAAGCAAAATTGAAACCATTATAAACAACAAGCTTTAAAAGATAAATAATTGGAACTTGAAAGACTTATTAATTTTAATTCTTGACTCTGGAAAAACACATCCTGGAAAAAGAATAAGAGAAAACTTTATTTTTTTAACAAAAGTAAAGAAAGTAAGCTCAATATATTTTTTATTTTTTTTTTTTTGAAAAAAATCAACAAAAAATCAAAAATTTAATAAAAACTCATAAAATTATAATAAACCTAAAAAACTTATTAGTTTCAATTTTTTACCTTATTTGAAGTGGAAAGTACCTTTTCCCTTGCGGATTTTATTGAGCAAGACCTGTTGGAAAACAGTTCTTACCACGGATCTTTGGATTTAAGCCAAGACCTCATTGGTACCCACAAAGACCCCCCTTTATTACCCACCAAGGACTCTTTCAACCCTAAACAAGATCTAGTCCTGTTGAACTTAAGTTTAAGTGAGCTTAAAATAATTCAAAAATAAAATAAAAATATTTTTTTGTTTTTTTATTATTCTTAACAAGTTTTCAACAAGACTTATACCTTTTTTTGAACTATGTTGCAAAACAGCCCCAAAACCTGCACAACCAGACAAGCCCCCTACTATGGACCTCTGCCTGGAGGAACCCACGTCCGTATGAGTGCCCATAGCAAGCACAATGAGGGGGCTCAAAACCGCGACTTGAGTTCTGCAAACCCCGCTGGCACCCGCACCCACCAACCCAACCAAAAAACTTTTGGAGATGAGTCCTTTTCCCAGACAGTTGTCCCGCAAAGCCACCCGTCCTCCTACGCCTCCCAGTCCAGAATTAGCCAAAGATTCCAAAATAAAGGATCTAGTGAAAGATCATGTGAGTCATTGGGAGGGATACAAGCTAGTCCAAGAGCAGGAGGACTCAGCAGCTATGAGAAAGGCTATTTCACAGGCCAAGTCCTCTCAAATAGCCCTTCAGAAATTGATTCCCAGGGAAGAAGTAGAGAAATACATAGAAAAATGGAACCCTTGGGATCAACTAGCCAAGTTAAAGGGAAAGGATCCCAAAAAGTTGAGTTCCTCAAATCATCAAAGATTGGGAAAACATAATATCTCTCGCTCAGAAGTGGAAGAAAGTTTATCACAATTAGATTCTGATGATATTAATCCATTGTTTAAAAAATTCTCTGATAATTTTTTTCATAAATTTAACATATTGAGTAGCAATCTAGACAATATTCACAAACAACTTGATAAAGAAATCCAACATTCTAATAAAATAATCCAAAACCAAGCTGACCATTTGAGAGCTAATGAATCTGAAATTAAATTATTAAGGGATACCATTGATTTCAAAAAAGAATCTCTAACTTGTCACATAAGCACCACTTTTTCTTCCAGACAGGAATAGATACTCCTTCTCCTTGAGCATCCCAAAGGAGAAATAAGAAACAAAACTGATACCCCTTCTGTTCATCTTGTTTATAAAATTGATTTATTAAGCAACAAAATGGATTCCGAACCAGGTATGATTAAGAATGATTTAAGAGACCTTAAAATTAAATCAACTTCCACTCCTCTAGTCAATATAGAAGAATCCAAACCCACTAGGATCAGTATCACTCCTAACATCCCTCTTAATTCTGGAATGAAAAGGAATGAGTCTTACCGGCCTAGTCCTACCCCTGAAGTAGAAAAAGCTCTGAAAATCTTGCCCCCTGTAAATCAATGGCCCAAATTCTCAGGTGAATGAGGATATAACTGTGAGCTTGCTACTTGGACAGAGCAACCTTTCAAAGCAGATTTAAAACAGAAATAAAATAATAAAATCAGAAGGAGTGAGAAATCCATGAATTTTATTACAGAAATGGATTTCCCACCCAAAATTGAGTAGGGTCACTCACTGACCCCACCGTTGAATTCTAACTCCTTACATTTTTAAATAATTATTAAACAAAATGACCAACAGACCACGACACCACCATGGCACCTTTTGGGCCATTTTAACATTTCACACATAACGCCATTTAGAGGTTTCACACCTAAAATTCAGTCAGAATTCAGGTGTTGTGTATATTTTAGGAGTTACAGGCGGATTTGTGTTGTCACAATTCCCGCGCGCAGCCCCGCATTCATACAGTAAGGGTACACACGCCTGACACTCAATATGTAGGCGCATGTCAAAAAGCCCGCATGCAAAATGACTGACTGGCCGCAGGCAACAGATTCCCACACGCAGCTGTCAAGCCTGCGCGTGTCAACAAAAATTGTACTAAGCCTGACAGCCAGGTACCGCAGGAACAGGCTACAACCTGCATGCATACATCATGTATATGTAACAACTTGTCTGCCGGACAGAGGGATGTCTGAAACCTAAGAATATTGAATAAAAAATATGAAAATCAAAATATAAAGCAAATAAATTGTGGGAAACAATAATGAAGGTTGTCACGTAAATGAGATTGCCAAATCTTTATGAACCACGAAACACAACAAGGAGTTAACCTAAAAATTGTTAAAAATTCCCAACATGTGCAGAAGATGCCGTAAAATCTACTAATACCCACTTCTACCCATGTCACTCAAAAGAAATTAATACAAAATAAGGAAATGTGTCTGAATCATAAAAATAACAAATTAACATTTAAACACATTCTGACAATTATTTCACAAAGAAATATGAAATAGACAAGGCTAGCAGATTGACAGCAGCAGGAATACGTGCCAAAATAGCTCTGGCCAGCCTGCTAGCCTCAGCACCCAAGAATAACCCTCTCTACATGCCCTGAGAAGGTCTTATTACCCAAAAAAGTAATATAAACAACCCTTTTTAGGTGATTTAAACCCCAGTAATTTTTAAGTATCAATCCAGACCCCATTGCCATCCATGATCAAGTGTTTATTCAAGATAAACAAGTGATATATGGCTATAGTCTGATAGTATTATTAATAATTCTGGCCCCATCATTGATTCCATGAAGAATATCAGCAAATAACCCCAATAATTGTCCTGGGATCCTTTCAACCATCAACTTCTGCAAGCTTTTTGTAGTAACTACTTAAACTAGTAAGTTTTCTCCTCCTTGCACCCAGGAATAAGTGCTGTAAGACAGCCAGTCCACCCATCCCCTTGATTTAGTCTTTTGTGAGCAATCATTTAAGACCTCATTGTCCCAAGGTCTTTACACGTTTCAAAAGAGACCCTTAAAGAGAGTTTGTTATCAAATAAAGATCCCCAGTTTGCATGAACTGTGGCCCCTCTTGAAAAATATATATTTAAAAAAATTTAATCCAACCAAACCAACCAAACTTTGCACTTGCTTTTAAATCAATTATTTAAGCATTTTACCATAATTTTCTTGGAATTATTATTCCAAAACCAATATCACTTGCTGTAGCTAAAGGACAGCAAAGTTACTGGCATCAGTAATCTGACAATAAACACATCAGCTTCATTAAATTTATTGACTATACCCTTGCCTCATATGAATTGCCGGATACTATAGCTGTAGTGAGATTACCCCGGCTGTTTGAAGGAGTAGCTCTGCATTGGTTTATCAACAAAAGAAGATAAGTAGGATCTCAAAAATGAAAATCTTGGAAATTTCTTATCAAAGAACAGTTTGGTACTAGAACCTGGAAAACAAAACTTGATGAAAACCTTTGAGAACTCACTTTTTGACCCTTTAAAAGACAAACCCTACAAGTGGTGTTTGGAAAAAAAGAAGAGGTTATATTGTTTCTATCCTGAAGCTGAAAAAGAGGAAATCAATGAAAGGATCCTCAATTTATGTCCTGGAAACCTTAATCACAATGTAAGGTGTAGAATGTCCATGGATGATGATCTCTCCACTCTCATTGGTATTCTGGAAGAAACAATTGATATGAATGGTCTTGACAGAAGAAACAATAGACCTAAGGAGCCCACTCCGAAAACTGGAGAAGAATACAATCCCAAAACCAAAGAATGCACCACTCCCCAATTAGAAATGAAGAAAACTTCTGAGAATAAAGAAAAGGTATGCTGGAATTGTAAACAAACTGGACATGTGAGACCTGAATGCCCCCAGCCCAGGAGAAAGATCAATGTCATTGAAGGGGAAGAGAATGAAAATGACCCTGACACCCAACTTGATGACACTGATGGATCTCTATCTGAGTATGAATTAATGATCACTAACCATATCAATTTCATTGAAGGAAGTATAGCATCTTCCTTCAACATTAACTCTGTTAATGAAGATTCCAACTTACCTCAACAATGGAATCCCAATATGAAAATTCACCATGTTTCTGAAGCCAAAACTTTGAATCTCAAAACTTCTGCCAGTAAAAGTTACACTTCTGGTAAAACCTGCTATGCAACTGGTTTGATCCAAGGTTCCTCTGTCAAGTTACTCTTAGACTGTGGAGCCATTTTTTCTTGTGTTAGTTCAACTTATTTGGAACAACAAGATCCAAATTGGAGAATAAACTTTTTACCAGTACCTCAGGCTAAGTTCAGCAGTTGTAACTCTTCCCTTATTTTTATTGGGGTATGGTCCTCTGATATCATTCTCCCCCACTCAAAAGGATCGCTCAGACTTAAAATTGAATTTGTAGTACTCCAGAATGGAGTGTGTGATTACTTTATTCTAGGGAATGATTCTCTTTGCTTATATGGTATTGATGTATTCCAAAGTAAGGGCAGATATTTCATGGTAGGAGGAGACTGGAACAAGAAGTTCCAAATATGCCACATCAATGCTCAAACTTCTGATTCAACTTATTTAAAACACTTAGAGAAGTTCAACCAGGAGTACTTCTCCTAAGCATCCCTGAACCCCCTGCTGAGTGAAAGACCAAAAACGGGATATCCTCCAAGTTTTCTTTGAAAATCAGAATGACTTTGGCACCCAGGATCATTCAATTAGTAACATCAAAGGACATGGCATGATTCTAACTTTAACCATTAAACCTCCTTACCCTCCTAACCTCAGGAGACCTGCTTACCCTTCTAGTCCAAAATCTAGAACTGCTCTTGAAACTCATATCCAAGAATTGATTGATTTACAAGTCTTGAGGAAAGTAGGACATTAATACTCCAGTAATCATAGCTTGGCACAATGATAATTCAAGGATTTTTGGAGACTTTATAATGTTGAATAACTATACTCAAGCTGATTATTACCCTATTCCACAAATTGACCATTCTCTACATAACCTCTCAAAGGCCAAGTTCATCACTACTATGTATATGCTGAAAGGTTTTCACCAGATAACTATCAGTCCTGATAGAAAGAAATTTATGAGTATTATATGTCACTTGGGCATTTATGAGTACCTGAGGATGCCGTTGGGTATCAAAAATGCTCCTTCTCACTTCCAAAGTATGATGGATACAGTTTTAGGATCAAACATCAGACAAGGATGGATGATGGTATACATTGATGATGTTATCATTTATTCAGATGATTGGAATACCCACATGGAAAAAGTAAGGCTATTCCTTAAAACCCTTTCTGCTGTGGGATTAAAAGTATCAATGAAAAAATGTAACTTTGGTTATGGAGAACTGAAAGCTTTAGGGCACATTGTTTCAGGACTAACATGAACTGCTGACCAGAGAAAAATAGCAGCTGTGATGAATATTCCCTTGCCTCAGAATAAAACTGAACTCCTATCCTTTATCAGATTTTGCAGATACTACAGGAATTATCTACCCAAGTTTTCCCTTCTCACCAAATGTTTGTATGAAATCTCCAACAAAAAAACTTTGTTTGAAATGACTCATGAAAGGGTTAATAACTATGAAGAACTCAAGCTAGCAATGACCTCAGCTCCAGTATTGATTCAATCTGACTATTCTCAACCTTTCAAGCTCTATATGGATGCTAGCATGGAAGGACTTGGAGGTGATTTAAACCAAGAAGTCATAGAAAATGATAAACTAGTGGAAAAGCCCATACTCCTATTATCCAGACAAGTAAAGGATACTGAAAAAAGGTATGGTGCAAGCCAAATGGAATGCCTTGCCTTAGTTTGGGCTCTAGAGAAACTTCATTATTGATTGGAAGGTACCAAGTTCATGGTAATTACTGACTGCAATGCTTTCAGGACTTTAATGAACATGAAAACTCCTAGTAGGCATAGGTTAAGGTGGCAGATAGCCATTCAACAGTACAGAGGTCAGATGACCATAGTCCATCAAGCTGGTGCTAAAGGCCAGAATGCTGATAGTTTTTGTAGGAATGCTCTCCCCAATGATACAAGTAACCCTGATTATGACCCCCAAGATCATGAAATATTTCCTATACTGCATATTAACATGCTAAATATTGGGGCTCCTATTCTAGGAATCACATCTGTGAACTGGATGAATAATTTTTAAACTCCATCAAGGAGGCTTACAGCCCTAATATGAATACTCTAATCACCATTATGGAAAGTACCGCTCCACCATCTGAACTGGTTAAAATTTTACCTAAAACTCTCCTAAAACCTTACAAAGTTGGAAGTTTCACCGTTTGGGATGGTCTAGTATACTATTGGCACCAACATTCCAGTGTCATAGTCTTAACCAAGGAAGACCATATCAAACATATTCTAGCTGAGTGCCACAATAACTGCTCATCTGGTCACTTATCTACTGATAAAACCGTAGAAAAGTTCAAAAAAACTGCTTGGTGGATAAACTGGAGAGATTCTACAGTCCAGTATCTCACCAGCTGTGAAACTTGTTAGAAGTCTAATAGGACCACTGGAAAAAGTTTTGGTCTACTCCAGAAAATTACTGAACCTAGGAGAAGATGGGAAATCATCAACATGGACTTTGTAACTGAATTACCCCCAGGAGGAGCCTATTCCTAAAAATCAGTCATAGTCATAGTAAACAGGTTTTCCAAGAAAGCAAAGTTCCTACCTAACCATAAGGAAGACACTGCCATGGAAGTAGCATTACTGTTTTGGAATAGACTCATAGCTGACGTGGGAGTCCGCAAGACCATCATCAGTGACAGGGATCCCAAGTTCACTTCTGAATTTTGGAGGAATCTCCATGGCATGTTAGGCACTACTTTAGCCTTCTCCACAGCCTATCACCCCCAGACAGATGTATTAGCTGAAAGAATGATTCAGAAATTAGAAGACATGCTCAGAAAGTTCTGTTGCTTTGTTCTAGAATACAAGAATACTGATGAATATTGCCATGATTGGGTCAGCCTTTTACCTGATCTAGAGATGGCCTACAAAAGTAGCAAGCATTATACCACTAAAGAAGCACCTTATGTACTGGAAAGAGGATGAATTCCCCAACTACCCAAGGATAACCTGAACCAGCAGCTAAACAATATAAACCCCAAATCACTTGACTTTAAGAAAATGATAGATGTAGCCAACAAACATGCTGCTAAATGTGTTCAAGAAGCTGTTGAATACAACCAACAAAGATGGGATAAAAGCCACAAAGAACCTGATTTAAAAATTGGTGACCAATTCCTAGTTTCTACAACCAACTTTACCAACTTAGCTGGGAACAGGAAACTCAGAACTGCATTTGTTGGACCATTCACCATCAAGAAAATCAATGGGAAGAATGCAGTGGAAGTTTTTCTCAGTGATGAACTTTCCAGAAAGCACCCAGTGTTTCCAGTAAGTCTTATCAAACACTACCATCCCAGAGAAGGAGAACAAGCTGTGTCACCAGCAATACCTGTTGCAGAAGAAACATGGAAAGACAAAGGAAAAATAAGCAAAATTATTAAAGACAAGAAAGAAAGGATAAATGGAAAAGATGTCAGACTCTATCTAGTCAGATACAAAGGAGAATCTGCTGACAAGGATGAATGGTTACCTGAAAACAACATCCCTGATGGACCCATCCACTTAAGAAATTAAAGGGCCAATAAAAGACACTGAGCCCCAAATTTTTTCAGATATAGACATATCTTGGAGTGGGGGAATGTCAGCTTGCTAGTTGACAAGAGCAACCTGTCAAAGAAGATTAGAAACAGAAAATAAATAATAAAATCAAAAGGATAGAGAAATTGATATATATTATTGCAGATATGAATTCTCCACCCAAAAATAGGTAGGGTCACTCAATGACCCTACCCTTGAATTCCAACTCCTTACATTTTAAATAATTTCAGAAGAAAAGACCAGTAAACCATGGCACCACTATGGCACTTTTTGGCAATTTTAACATTTCACACACATTGAAAATATAGGTTTCACACCTCAAATTCAGTCAGAATTGAGGTGTTGTGTATATTTTAGGAGTTACAGGCGGATTTGTGTTATGACACAATCCCCGCGCGCAGCCCCGCATTCATATAGCAAGGTTACACACGCCTGACACCCAGTATGTAGGCGCATGTCAAGAAAACCACATGAAAAATGACTGATGATGGATTCCCGCACGCAGCTGTCAAGCATGCGCGCGTCAACATCAGTTGTACTAATTCCAACAGCCAGGTACCGCAGGAACATGCAACAACTTGCATGCATACATCATGCATATGTAACAAGTTGACTGACGGATAGGGAGATGTTTTAAACCTAAGAAAATTGAATAAAAATATGAAAATCAAAACATTAAAGCAAATAAATAGTGAGAAACAATAATGAAGTTTGTCAGGTAAATGAGATTTCCAAATCTTTATGAACCACAAAACACATCAAGAAGTCTACCAAAAAATTATTAAAAATTACCAACATTTGCAGAAGATGGCCTAAAATCTACAAATATCCACTTCTACCCATGCCACTCTAAAGAAAGTAATACAAAATGAGGAAATATGTCTGAACTATAAAAGTAACAAATCAATATTTAAATACCTTCTGAAAATTATTTCACATGGGAATATGACACAGGTAAGGATAGGAAGCTAACAGAACCAAGAATACGTGCCAAACTAGCTCTAGCTAGCCTTCCAGCCTCAGCACCCAAGCAAAACCCTCTCTATGTGCCCTTAGAAGGTCTTATTACCTTAGAAAGGTATATAAACAGCCCTTTTTATATGGTTTAAACCCCAGTAGTTTTTAAGTAATCAATCCAGAACCCTTTCCATTCTTGATCAAGTGTTTATTCAAGATAAAAAAGTGATTTATGGCCTCAGTCTGATAGTATAATTATTAATTATAAACCCATTGTTAATTCCATTGAAGAATATCAGAAATATCCCCAACAATTGTCCTGGGACCCTTTCAGTCATGAAGTTCTGCAAGTTTCTTGAAGTGTCCGCTTGAATTATTAATTTATCTCCTCCTTGCTCCCTGGCCTAAGTGCTGTAAGTCAGCCAGTCCACCCAATCCCCTTGAGTAAACCCCTTTTGAGTAATCACTTAGGACCTCATTGTCCCAAGGTCTTTACACGGTTCAAAAGAGCCCCTTGAAGAGAGGTTTTTATCCAATAAAGATCCCCTGTTTTCATGAAATGTGGCCTCTCTTGAAAAATATATTTAAATCAATTTAATCCAACCAAACAACTCAAAATTTGCACTTGCTTCTAAATTAACCATTTGAGCATTTTAAATAATTTTCTAGGAATTATTATTATTCCAACACCTATATCTCTTACTGTAGCTAAAGGAAAGAAAAGTTCCTGGTATCAGTAAGCTGAAATCCTGAAAGCATTTAGATGATTTTACTATCAATTCCAAAATTTGTTTTACCTACTGTATACCCTTTAATTTATACTTTACTTCATTTCTTTTAACATTTCAATTGAATTATGTTTTCATCCTCATGTTGTTGTTTCAAAAACTGCATTTGCCAAAATGAAATATCTGTCCCTAGTACTGCCTTTGGGGTCACCAAGTAAAGTGCAAGCAATTCCCTCTTTGAAAATTAGCTTTTAAATTTCCCTTAGAATGCAAACCGGTGGTCAATACCCAAGTGGTGCCCACAATTGAAGTACAAAGTCAACAATCTGCTCTGCGAGTGAATTATCACATCCTGAAAGTGCCAGAGATTGAGTTTTTAGGAGTGAGGAATGCAAGTGAGTAAGGCTAGAGGCCAACTGAATGAGAAGGATTAAAACTCATATAATGTAACCATTTCTGTTTGTAGTATTGCCAAGATTCCAGAGGTACACAACTACCATACCACCACCACCACCACCACCCTATTTTGGACCATTGGCCAAGTTCTCAACAAACCAAAATGGATTCCAAGGCGCAAAGCAAGGTGCAAGGTGAGAAGGAAGTTTTGGAAGTAACCAAGGAGACAAGGAAAGAACAGGTGGAGGCGGAAGGAGGAAACAAAAGGGGACAAGAGGAAAGAAATGAAGAGAATGGAGGAAATGAAACACAACAAGAGGAAAGGGTTGTAATGGAGGAAGGAGATGAAAAAGAAGGTAATGGGAAGGAAAGCCAAGGCAAGGGGAGCCAAGTGAAAGTTGTGAGGCCAATTGCAACTGATGCAAGTTGCTTGACCGGAAATGTTGGAGATGGTTTGTTTCAAGGTTGAAGAAAGAAATCTTATGAAGAACTCGTAGAGGAAGGTGGATGAAATGGCTGGCCAAAGAGAGCTTGGAACACAAAATGCAAGGAGATTTTCAAGAAGCATTTGGTTGCACAAGTTCTTGTGTTGCAAAAATGTCAATTCTAATAAATGATGAGGATTTGGATGAGTTTAAGTTGATTGTAGGGGAATTGAAAAAAATTGGGAAGAGGCAGAACAGGAAATAAAAGAAAATTTGTAAAATTTTTGATGTATTTTTATTATTCTTATTATATAAATATATATATTTCAAGAGATAAAGGTTTTGTTGCTTGGAATACAGAGAATACCTAAATACAGGAAATCAAAGGTTGCAATGAAAAAGAAACAAATTTAACAAACTGGAAATAAGGTAAGATGGGATTGAATGAGAAGTGTGATGGGGTTGATGAGATGGTATAGGATGAAAAAATTGAATGGGATTTGAAAGGATTGAATCATGATTGGCAAGGTTTTAAAGGGTAGTTTGCATGGAATTCGCAAACCAAATTGGGAGAGTTGAGAAGGTGATGGGCTGGTTTTCACAAGGTGCAATCTTTTTAGGACTGGAAGCCAGTCCATTTGAAGAGGTATTTGAGTTTTCCTTTGCTTAACCTGGAATCCAGAATACGGCTTACTTCCCACTCTAGATGATCTTGAAAATTGACTGGTTTTGGAGGGGGATCAGTCTTGCCCAGGTACAGGACTCAAGCTGGTTCTAGGAGAGACACATGAAAGGCCAGGTTGATCCCTTTCCATTTCTCAGGTAAGGTAAGTTTGAAGGCATTGGGAGAGATGAATGATTTGACTTTGAAGGGGCCAAGTTTCCTTTCAGAGAGTTTTTGGGTTGGGCAAGTACTGTAAATTTTTCAAGCATCAAGCCATACCTGATCTCCCACTGCAAATATTGGTGCCGTGGTGTGGAGTCAGTCTGCTTGCTCCTTGTAGCACTGGTTTTCTGCTTTAAGGTTGGTTCAAAGCTTAAATTAAAGAGATTAAATGTGATTGAGATAATTGGTAGCATTTTGAGAAGGTTCTATGTGAATAGAAGCAAAAGTTGGGCTTCTACCATAACAAGTCTGGAAGGGAAATTATTTGGTGGATGAATGAGTGGATTTGTTGTAGGCAAACTCAGCTCATTGGAGCCATTGAAACCATTTTTCCTGTTGATATGCAACATAAAATCATAGATTCTGTTCAAGAATCTGATTAACTTTCTTGGTTTGCACATCCATTTCTGGGTGGTAAGCCATTGAAAAGTTGCAAGTGATCTTAAAATTTTGGCATAGCAAGGTCCAGAAGCTAGTGAAAAACAAAGATCCACAATTACTAAATATATTATCAGGGAGACCATTTTTAAAAAACTCAAATTTTATGAATAAATTAGCTAAATATTGCATAGAGGTGTCCACAGTACTGCAAAGAAATAAAGCCATCTTTGAGAAGCAATCTACTACAAATTAAATAGCACCATAAACACTAGAAATTGGTAATTGCAAAATGAAATTCATTGACAACAACTGCCAAGGAATATGCAGGATTTGAAGTGTCTGGAGCAGCCCATGATTCTGGTATTTTTAGGCCTTGCTACAATTGCAGGCATAGCATGCGCTAACATAGTCTTTTACTTCCTTGGTCATACCAGGCCAATAGAACTCTTGTGTAAAACAATTGGTAGGTTTTATCCTGCCAATGATGACCAGAAATTTGAGAATGATTCCAAGACTCAAAGATATCTAAATTAATGTGAGTATTATTAGGTACTACTATAAAATATTTATAAACTAAATAACCATTTTCATCAATACTTTAATCACTATCTAATAGTTTTGCACTCTTGCAAAGTTTTTTACACTTGGGGTTGTTGAGTTGAGCTTGCCAAAGTTTGGGAGCTTTTTCTTGAAGTTGGGAAATTATTGAACTGAGTTAAGAAGACTGGTTGGAGAAGTGTCCTAAAGTTTTCAGGGATTATATTGGCAAAGGTGCTCCCCCCCCAGGGTAAATGTTGTCCCAATGTGATAAAGCACCAGGGACTACCACTTGTTTCCTGGGGAAGTTTGTGATTGTAAAGTAAAACTTGGAGAGGTATTTGGCCCAACATGCCTGTCTGCGTGTAAGGAATTTTGAGCTCATGAAATACTTAAGAGAGTTGTGATCAGTTAAGATCTCAAAGGCTTCCATAAGAATCAAAAGGTATGAGCGCCATTTTTTCAAGCAATAAAAAATTGCAAAAAGTTCCTTTTAATGAATCTTGTAATTTAGCTTTGAAGTAAGAAGTTTGTAGAATCAAAGGCTAAGGGATGAAAAAGAGAGGAAGAGCAATAAAACTGAAAGATTACTCATGCAATTGCATGGTTGCTTGCTTCTTTTTCCACAATAGTGCAAGCTAGCTTGTTGAAATGATAAAGTTTTGGAGCAGTAGTGAAGGCTTTCTTTAGAGCTCCAAAATCCAAAGCTGCTTGTTTGATAAAAAGAATGAGTTTCTTTCTGAAGAAGTTCAGGAAGATTCATAGTCTTCTTGGCATAATCCTCAATAAAACTCCTGTAAAAATTAATGAAGCCAAGGAAAATTCAAAGAGATTTGATGGAAGGAGGTTTGGGCCAGTCCAGTATGTGCTTAATTTTGGCTTGGTCCATTGATAGCCCTTGCTTAAAGACTATGAAACCTAAAAACCAAAGAGAATGAGTGTGAAATTTGAACTTAGAGGATTTTGCAAACAGGTTATTTTTTCAAAGTTGCTGCAGAAAATCCCGCACATTTGCAATGTGATCCTGAAGATTTTTTGAGTAGAAAAGTATATTGTGAAGATATAACACAAGGTATTTCTCTACAAGGTCAGAAAAAATGTCATAGAAAAAATGATGAAAAGTGGGAGGAGTGTTGCAGAGGCCAAAAGGCATGACGGTATACTCATATTTGCCAAACCATGTTCTCATTGCAGTCAGTCAATCATGACCCTTTGCAATGCAAATAAGTTTATAGGTGCCTTGAAGGTCTAAATTTGATAAATAAGCAGCTCCATGGAAGGGAGTGAGGAGGTGCAAAATAGGTGGTACTGGATAGGCATTCTTCCTGGTTACCTGATTCAGTTTCCTGTAGTCAACGCAAAGGCAAAGGCAACCATCTTTCTTTGGAACAAATGGGATGGGCAAGCCGGTATTTGAATTGCTTGGTAGAAGAAATCCTTTTGATACATTTTCTGCAATGTATTCTTGAAGCATGGTTGATTCTTGCTTTGAGAGAGAGTAGAATGGTCTGCATGCACAAGGTGGGCCAGTAATTTTAATCCTGTGATCATAAGAACTGGAAGGAGTAAGTTTATCTGATTTTACAGCTGAGAGGAAATCAGCAAAATCATGATAAACCAAAGTTGAAGACTCTTGAATGATTTCTAAATCTTCAATCTTGTCATGTTTCAGCACCGGACTTGAAGTGCTTGCATGATGCAAGAGGATTAGGGAGCTCAAAATAAACCATTTGGTAGGCACCTGTTTCTCTTTGAATAAGCAAGGAAGAGTTAAGTTGGACAAATAAGCAATAAATCCTAAATCTGAAGAGGGAATTTGGGAAAAAATGTCATGTTATTGCAAATCTCCTGGCGGAAAATTGTCATCCAACTCAATAAAAGTGTCAGGTAGGATGTTTAATTCCTGTTTGACAGAAAGGTTAGGGTCCTGGCGTTGCAAGGTTCAAAGGTTAAATACTCCTTCTTCCAAATTTAAATCTAGATTCAATTAAACTAGGAATTCATGGCCTAAAATGGTGTTTTCAATTCTGGGGATATCCAAGACAAATAAATCCCATTGAAATCTGGGGAAATTGGAAAATACAATGGTCCATTTTGCCTTTGGGGAAACCCAATGAGACAGCTCCGTTGAACCAATTACTAAATAGGTGGGAAACTTATCTATCTCAGAATGTGTAAGATTTTTGGAAGTGGAAAAAGATGAAATTATACAAGAAACATGCTGGAATTGAGTAAAACACAATAAGGAGTATTGTTGGAATGGAAGAGAAAAAATCTTGAACTTGGAGCACCAAGTGACTTGAAAGTGCAAAGATTGACTTGCTGTAATTTAGGTGATTTTTAGTTTTACTTGGAAGTATTAGAAAAACTAAAAGCTAATTTTTCAACTGTTTAGCCACTTCACCCGCTAGCTGCTTTTCACAACTACTGAAATCATGTTTTCCTCCACAATACGTACACAACCCCTACTTTTTTCTCCTTTGCCATTCCTTCTTCCAGAGAACCCCAGTGTAAGACTCCAAACAGTGCTGAGTGCAGGTTGTTCTGTGGAGGGGAAAGATCCTTTTTTAGTCTGCCCTCCTGAGTACTACAAAACTATTTAAATGTAACCAGAATCAAGGTCCAGAACCTTCCGGTTGATGAATCAACAGGGAAGAGATAAAATTGATAGTAAATGGTAGCTAGGGGACAACACTATCTGAGGCAAGATGGTGTGGCAAAAGAATTTAAAAAAATAAGTTAAATTTTGTTCAGAGTTCAATAGAACAAGGTAGTTGTAATTAAAAATGCCTTCAAGCTAATAAATCTGGTTTTCAGCAGAAGATTAGGAAAGATCACCTCAATCCCAACCAACCTCCAGGCTCTCAATGAACCTGCCCAACTCTCCACCATCAAGTGCTTGAAGGACACCAGATAACTGTGGGTGGCCGTACAAAAAAAAGCAATTTGTCTTATCAATCTCTAGAAGCAAAGCAGTAAAAAATTCAAACAAGAATAAACCAAAAATTCTCAAGTGAATCAAGATCAGTGTGGCAAAAATGAAACCTCAAAGAAATAAAGGGAGGTTTAACACTCCAGGTTTTAGGCTCAATGAAACCTGTTAGTCTGACGTGACTGATTCCAAAAACACAATCAAAGAATTATCAAGACAATCAAGGTTGAAAAAATGATCAAGGAGTGGTATAAAACACTCAAGAATTCAACCAAATAAATTTTTCTTCAACAAGAAAGGCTATTGGTTGGTGATAATGGATGAGGCCACAGAGGGGCAGATCAGGGATTTTAGTTTGGATGCTCAAGGATCAGAGGGTAATCATGGATATACCTTGGATAAAAGATAGAGGATGAATTTCTTGGATCAGATTTATTATTTGATGATACAATGGATGATTCCTGGAAAAAGCAGGGGAGAGCTCCTCCTTTTATGGGCAAGGGACCCTGTAGACCTGTAGGCTATTTACAATGAGATGACACAAATTATAGCGGTTTTTTTTAATGATAGGATCAGGTAGGTCTGGTTCTTCCTGCCAATCCTTCTGCAACTGGTGGTGAGAAGATCTCACCCCCACCAGTTGCTTGCATCTTTCCACAGATGCTTGCACAAAAGAATGACAACACTCACCCCCACCCAAAGGTAGAAAGGGGGTTTTAATGAAGGTGGGAGCAGCTGAGTTTTAGGACAGGATTCCTGGCAGCTGTGAGATGACCACACATGATGAGCAAACCAACCGGCACGGGTAACTGATCCGTTGGACAAGGGGATCAGGTGGATGATTGGGAACAGGAGGGTGGTTTTTAAGATCTCAATCAAGCTTCAATTGGGATCAATTGTTCTTACAAGACCAAATTTGATCCATCAATAGTGTGTAAACAAGAGACTGATACTCCCCTAAGTTTTTCTCAAGTTTTGAAGTTATTGGTCCAATCTTCTGTAAGGAGGTTGATTTCTCATGGGTTTTGAGAAAGAGAGAGATAGTTATAGGAAAAAGATGAATAAAGAAAATGATTTTTTATATTCCTGCCCTTCAATCCTTACCTGATCCTTTGGTCATCCAATGTGTTGATATGATGATATGATGTCCAAATCCTACAACCCAGGGTTGAGAGTGAGGTTTTAAGTCCTCCCTCTCAACCCTAAAATAAGTACAAGCGCAACTAAAAGCCTAACAACAAAATTAAGAACGAACCCCTGGAACCCAAAACCCTACCCCAACCCTTACCCAACTCCTCCAAAACCTTCCGCCATTACGCAATTCTGGTTTTTCTTTCTCTTGGAGTGGCCCTCCGCCATTTCCTACTTGCAGCCCCCCATGTTTTTCCGTTTGTGTGCATCTTTGGATCCTGTAATCCCCAGATCAGTCAGGGACTATGCTTGCGCGGACCTCCCCAGCATGTATAACCCCGCAATTGCCCCGCTCCCACTTTCTCAATTAGCTGCCCACAAACTTGGTTGGGTTGGATGCATTACTTGGCTGCTTCATCCAAGCGGGTTGAAATCCCACCCTGCCTGGAGTGGGCCCAACCTGAACCAAATGATGAGCGTGCAGCCCACAATACAGTTCCAGATCCAAGGTTATAAATACAACACCACAACAGGAGAAATTGGATCAGCAAGGCGGGTGCAAATTTGTTGGATAGATCAAGTGGAGAGGGTCATTGATGACAAAAGGGTTGATAATTTTTTTCATTTGTGGCCATTGACCAATTCTGTACAGATTTGGACAATGATGATGATGATGCTTTGGGTGAGGAGGAAAATGATGATTGTTTGCATACGGGTGATGGAGTAGTAGGGAGTCAAGTTGAGAGGATGATGAGGAAGGGGATGATTGTTTGCGCGCGCTTGGCCAAAAAAATTGGGTACCAAGTGCAAAGAAAAGGAGTTGAACACAAGATCCAGGGACTTGAAGATCCCAGGGGCCCTCCTAGACCGCTAGGACAGGGCAAAGTCAAAAAAGAGAAAAAAGAGAAGGTTGCCATACTAAAAAATAAATATTTTTTTTTAAGATGAGAGATTATTTTTTTTTTAAAAAAAAAAATCTGCCCTTTTCTTATGAGGTGTCCCAAATTTGTCACCACACCACTTTCCTTGTCCAGGAATTGTGGAGTTTTAGAAACATCTTTCCCCTTTGGGTTGGGTTTGAAGTTAGATTTGGTTTGAAGTGTTTGTGTTCTTCAAATTTTGCTTTGAAGATTTGTCTTCCTTTGGTACCAAGGTTGAAAATCCATGGTTTTTTTTCCAAGAGCAGTTCTTGTTTTGATAGCCATTATCAAGCCCAACCACCCAGTTGATTAACTGCTGAAGGGAGGTTGTCTTATTTCCCCCGATTGCAGGCTGTTTGATTAGGCGTTCTGGTAAACATTTTTTAAATTGAAAGAAAAGTGCTGCATTGTTCCATTGGATGCAAGAATGCAAAGTTTTGAAATGGGAGATATAAACAGAAACTCTACCATTCTCTTTCATAGCTATATTATCAAGTTTGTATTTGGCCTTTTTCACTTTGTTGGGGTTGAAAAACAGGGTAAAACGTTGTTGCTCAGATTTGTACCTATTTTTAAGAATAAAAGTGGGACTATTATTGGATAATAGTTCAAGATATGGCTTGGAACAATGCAGGGCGCTTCCCCCTAGAAAGGAAGACACATACATAACTCTATGTCTATTGGAAGGGAATTTGTTGGGATCATTTGAGAAGATGATTTTGCAGGAATGTAGGTAGGATCTAAGCTTATGGGAATGTTCCCCTGTAAATTGATCAGGCTGCTTCATGCCCAAAGTAAGGAAACTAGGTCCACTAGGGGCAGATTGCAAGAAATTTTGGTTGAGAGCCTGGATCAAGGTTGAGAAAAAGGTTGAGGCTTTGGTCTTGGGAGCACTAGTGCAAACTCTTGATCTACCGCAAGTTGAGGTTTATGGGAGGAATTTTTGGAATATTCAATTTCTTTTAGAGGATCCATCCAAGCTTCCCTTTGAGGAGCAATGGTATTTTCAAAAGGTTCAACCAAAGGAGATTTGAAAGAAGTAATGGGATCTAAAGTTTTTTGAGCCTGTGAAGTGCTAGGTCTCCCTGCCCAATGAATATCATCATTGAAAGGGGTGATGGAAGGAATCCCAGTTGAGCAAGTACGTGACATTGTAAAAAAAATATATTATAGATTTGCAAACTAAAATATAGGAGTTGAGTTAGTTAATTTAATGTAAAACAACCACCCCACATACTATAGGGAAATATTAGATTTTTGTGAGTGCAAAGGGAGAGGCTGAGTGCAAGGGGAAATTCAAGGTAGCAAGGCTACCTGCAAAGTGCAAACTTATGTTTTTATAGCTCAAAAAAAGTGAGAGGAAGGAAGTTTTCCAATGGAAAGGTACTAAAGCCAAGCCTGATGTGGCGACTGGATTTAGCAAATGTAAGAACGTATGAAATTAACTAACTGAGGAGATAATTTTCAGGCAGGCAACACAGCCTTTAATAGGTAATCCAAAGATAACTAGATATAACCCAAAGAATGGCCAATTACAGGTAAGAGGCAATGAGGCAATGAATTACAGGAAAGGGATTGGAAATGAAATAAAATTACAGTCTTTTCCAAGGTTGTAGCATAGGTGCAAGACAATAGAATCTGATTTTACAAGGAAGTAATGGATGAGACAGGGAAGAATTACATGGGAATAAATTGCAAATCTGAAGGTGTAGTTGATGCAGGTTAAGGGAATGATCCATTTGCCAGCTATACAGTTGATGTTGCTTTCTATGCATGATTGAAAATTAGTGTTGGTGCGTGACCAAGAATGGAATTCTGGAGATTGATGATATCCAGGGAAGAAGGGTGAAGTTTGAATGGATGGCCAACCAGTATTTAGAGTTAACTGCAAGATTTTCAAGGAGATAATGAGTCTCCAAGATTAGAAGGTTGTAACGCAAGCAAAGGCTGATAAGCAGACGGCACCATGGATGTTTTTCTTTGTTTGTGTCAGGCTTATGGACTGAGTTAGACGGTACTGATGAAATGGATATTTCAAAGAAGTGGAAGACAATGAACCTTAACCTTGAAGCATGATGGTAATCAACAACTGGAATTATCTAAGTTCTGAGGCAGTTGGAGTGATCACCTGTTACATCAATCCAACTATGTTTATCTCAGTAATGAATAATATTACTAAGAAAAAAACTGCTCTCCTGTGGCTTAAGATCAACAATCATTATGCCTCAATGTTGGCACAAAATTATTGAAGAGTTTGGATGTCTTGCATAGCACTTGACCACTAGGAAGTTCTCCAAAATTTCATACATACACCATGATAAAAAAAATGATCACCTGATTACAAGTGATCATTTTTTTCATGGTGATAATTGTAAAAAGGCAATCATGGATATTTCAGCTTCTAATATTGAGATACCCAAAAATATTGTCTTATCTTCCATTGTTGATAAACTCTGCAAAAACCTTCAACTTTATAACATTTTGAATGGATTGGCCATGGAAAAATGTGCCGTCAGAAGCCTTTCATTATCTCAACTAGTTTAAAAAGCTATTTTCATCACCTCAGTGCAAGCAATTGGTCTATGGCTAAAATTACCTTGATGAGTACCACTTCTCTCATCACCAATTCTGACTAAAATTAAACTTTGTTCTTTGTGCTCTATTGCTCTAACAGGCATGATAATCCTTGTTTTCCTTTTCACAAACCCAAATTATTCTATGTAAAACATCCACTGCAAATGAAAAAGTATGGTAATACATTTGATAATGCTCACTTGAAAAATGCAAAATCATGCTTGACTGAGGACTTGGCTCTGTGATCCATTGAAAAAGAAGAAATTCTGGAATGCAAAGCTAATCCTCAAATATTTTTTTAGAGTTATTTATGCATCATCTTTTAGGCCTGAAATCCTTCTTGCATCATTACTGGAAAAATATCTTGTCAGCTAGTGGTCCTTGGTCAAGGAAATCTTACCTTAATCTTGTAAAGAATAAAAAGAGCTGAAGCTCAAAATAATGAAAAGTAATAAAGAAATGAAGGAATGAAGCTTGTAACTTCAAGAATAAAAGATGTCAGGACAGGAGGAAATGGGCACTACGGTTGATTTGGTGAATGAACAGATGGTTGAATTCCACTTGAGAGCATGGCTGTTTATATAGGCTAAATACAAAACAGGCCAAAAATTGGTTGATTACAAACTGAATAAGATAAAATTACTTTAAGAATTTTAAGTGACATGTTAAGTGAAATGCTATCACTAAACAGTCTGGTAATCACAATACTATAGCACAGCCAAGTTATATTTTACCTATTGTTTTGTTACTTTAAGATTAACAATAATAATATTGAATCAATCCAATCAATACTACTTTAAACTCCAGTGAAAGTCAAATCTATGAAACTCAAATTCTAACACCCCCACAGGACTTGCACTGGAGGAATTTATGGAGCATATTTTATTCTAATTGTGTAGAATTTACAAAATTGATTTGGTTGATTTGTACGTAGATTGAGTTGTGATTGATTGAGAAAAGAGTAGCAACTTGAGGGATTTGGGTCCAACTGGCTGCAGGTCTTGCTGATACGCAACAGTGCTGATTGGATTGGATTGGATTGGATCAAGACTGGTTTGTTGATTGATTGGTCAAGCCATTCAATATTGAGTTGATGATTAATTGATTGATTGGTTTGGATTGAATTGAATTGGATTGATTGAGTTTGTTTTCATTGATTGGTTGGTCAATCCAGTCAATATTGAGTTGATCAGTTATTGATTGATTGGTTTGGATTGAATTGGATTGGATTGATTGAGACTGGTTTTTCAATCGGTTGGTCAAGCTGTTCAATATTGACTAGATGATTGATTGATTGATTGATTGATTGGTTCGGATTGAATTGGATTTGATTGATTGAGACTGGTTTTTTGATTGGTTGGTCAAGTGAATTGATATTGAGTTGATGATGACTTGGGACAAATTGACTAGGCAACTGAGGTATTGATGATTGTTGGTGTCCAACAATTCTTGAACCAATCAATCAACCAGTCCGCGCACTTTTCAAATCCATTGATTTAATTTGGTTACTGGTTGGAGCTTTTTGTGGTGGGTTGATTGAAAGAATTTGAAAATTTTCCAAATAGGATGAAAAAAAAAGAAATCACTTTCAAATTTGATTCCACTAGTCAGAGGTTGAATTAGAAGATCACCAATGCAAAAAGGAGAGGTGTGAAGAGAAGAACAACCAAGATAGCTGTTGGAAAACTACTAGGATTTCCCATTGAGACCATTGGCTGGAAACTTGGAACCTGTCCAATCAACTCTGTTTTGGTATGAGTTGTGATGGACTTATCTGTGACCAAATAAAAGGTTTGCTAGAGAGATTCATTTGTATTGTCTGCTTCCAAGGATATTTCAATCCTCCTTAGGCTTGATTTGGTAGGTGATCTGAGATATTTGGGTTCAGTTCCTTATTGATTTTGCAACAAAAGCTTATCAAAAACTCAAACATAGTGCCCTAATTATCCTTCCAAGCAGAATCTTCCAAGGTTGCCTTTTTGACTTCCTATCCCATGTGGTAGTTGCCAAAACACAGACCAATCATCCCAGGGCAAGAAGATAGCAAGATCTTGAAAACAATGGTGATCAGGTTGAAAAGGCCTATCCTCAAAAATTGAGTCAAAAGCAGGATATCAAGTGAGCTAGTGATCAGGTTGATTAGGCAAGTGCTGAGAATGACAAGGAAAAAGATGGCTTTCTGGTTAGAAGTCTGGTTTGGACCAAGCTGGATGAAGAAGGAAAGGATGATAATTGTTCCTGAGTGAATTTTCTAAGCTTGGATTGATTGACACTGGTCATTGAATGCCCAAGAGTGAGAGTGAGAGTGTTTCTTCCGCCTAAAATCCTTATTGTCTGGGCTCCTCAAATATTTTATGGTTTGATGAACCTGATTAGCTTGCCCTATTTGATCTCAATTGTACCTCATATTTGATTTGGACTGCTCCATTGTTGTTGTTCTTCTTCTTCCTTGTTGCTTGTTGAGTTTTCCAATTCCTCTGGCTTCTTTGTTGGTTGGGCTTGCATCATCTGGCAATTTTTGCTTTGGTAATTTTGATTCAAGACTGATTCACCTATGGTTTCACATGAAGTCTTGTTTTCTTGAGTTTTTTTATTTTTTTGTTTATTTTATTTTATTTTTTTATTTTTTGACATTTTGATCTTTGAGAAGCAGGTAGTTCTTCAGTTTCATCCAACCATATTCTGCAAAATTCATCAATCATCAAAATCCACTGATTTTCATCTTGCCAGAGGCTGTCTTTCAAAACTCTTTGAGTTGTTTGTTCTGGATGATTCAATCTAAGTCAACAGCCAATTCCTGCCATCAAAGTGAGTGGATAGGATGAGCTTCATAGTCAATGACAAGGCTCATCCTCATCTCCCCAACTTGCCAAAAGAGTCAAAGATTGGCTTTCAGGATGAGAATATTGAAGTCGGACAGTTTGAATGAAGTATACTTGGCTCAGGCTGAGAAAAGGCTTTTAACCGTGTAAAGAATAAAGAGAGCTGAAGCTCAAAATAATAAAAAGTAATAAATAAATGAAGGAATGAAGCTTGTAAAATCAAGCATAACGGATCTCAGGAAAAGAGAAAATGGGCACTCCAGTTGATTTGGTGAATGAACAGATGGTTGAATTCCACTTGAGAGCATGGCTGTTTATACAGGCTAAATAAAAAACAGGCTGACAAGTGGTTGAGTACAAACTGAATAAGGTAAAATTACTTTAAGCATTTTAAGTGACATGGTAAGTGAAATGCTATCACTAAACAGTCTGGTAATCACAATACTATAACAAAGCCAAGCTATATTTTACCTATGGTTTTGGTAATTTAAGGTTAAAAATAATAATAATGAATCAATCCAATCAATAATACTTTAAACTCCAGTGAAAGTCAAATATATGAAATCCAAATTCTAACACATCTTAGGTGGTTCTCAGTGTTTCCTGAAGAATTTTCTTTTTGTTACCAAGTTAAGTAGAATCCTTAATGCCATTCTCCCCTTTATATTTTTTTCTGTCACCATAATCAAGGAAAGCAAAAAATTATTTCTGAAAACTGCAACAAAACACTCTGTTCTTGAAATTTCAAAGGACCTTTCATAAAAATCCATTATCAAGCCCCAAATTTAAACTTGATTGAGGAATCTCCTGATCTATGGCATCATTCACAAGGCCATCTGGGACAATTGGTCATTAAATCTCTTGGTCTATTGGTGGCTGGCTAGTTTCCCTGTCCTATGTGTGTATTTTCAAAACTAAATTTTCTTCATTTTTGTCAGTTTTTTGATTCTGTGCACAGATTACTATATTGTATTTATCTGGATCTTGTGGGACCTATCATTAATTCCTTGGTCTCAGGCTTCAATTAATTCCTTACAGGTAAAGATCAGCACTATTCTTCAAAATTAATCAGAATTCTGAAGACAAAATTTGATGGATTCAATTATTTTTTCAAGTTGAAAAACCTAATGGAAAGCTTTAATGACAGAAAACTGATAAAGGTAATATTGGATTGTGGTTGGGTATTTATCAAAAAAAAATTCCAGGACCTGCCTGATTCTCATGGCTTTATTCACAATATTTCTCCTTCCAACACTCCCCAAAATAATGGGATAGCTGAAAGAGACAACTTCACTATTCTAGACAAAGTGCCCTGTCTACTTCATCAGTCTTTAAATAAGAAGTCCTTTTGGGAAGAAGCAGTCAACACTTCCTGCTTCTTATCAAATCTGGAACCTATGCCCTGTTGTAACAAATAATCCCCCTTCTTTCCATGCAAAAATTCTTCACATAAAATTGAAAATATGGAAACTTCTGTCTGTAAGGTCTTCATATCTATCCCTAATGGAAGTTGGGGCCTACTGGGGATGAAGGAGTGTTTTTGGGTTATGATTAAAATTCTGCCAATTATCAGGTGCTTTGTCTGCATGTTTATTGTGTATTCATAACTACAAAACTGGTCCAATTTGTTTTCAATTCACCCAATCCCGCAAACCTGGTTTTACAGCGCACTCTTAGTGGGAAGGAGCTGTTTAAATGACTTTGGTGTCCAAAAAATCAAGGGTTGTTGGAGCCCAATGATGTTTTGATTCTCCCCACGTATTGATCTGGCCATATGAATGGCAATTTAAATTAATAAGAACACAAATTGGACCTTTGCTTGGAGAGGAGCCTTGCAAAAGATGCTGTTGGCCAATTTGTGTTTATTTTTGGGTCCCAAAGCTTGTTAAATCTGTTATGAGGTTATGATGAATTTCAAAATAGATTGAGAACCAAATTGAGAAATAAAATGAAGCTTAAATTCACCAATAGATTTGACAAATTGTGAATTGGACCATCACTTACATGGATACTTCTTTTATCTTAAATTTTGTAGATGAGCTCAATATGGTGATGGAAACATTTTGGTTAGATACATCAGAAAGCAGTGTTTCAATTTTTTTATTTGACTCACCACATTTCTTAAACTGCATTTTTAATACTTCACCAGTTTGCAAACAAAAGTGGCAATTTCTTTTTGGGCCTTCAGAACATTTGTTCTGTTACTTGGGGGAAGGTATTTTTTTCTTGAATGTGCCCGATTTCTCTGCCATAAAATCCTAATTGATTGATTTCCATCATTCTGAATTGAAAATAAAAGACAGAGAAAGAAGACTTAAAATAGTTGAGAGTAGTAGTGAGCCTTCAGTGCTCACCAGAGGCATTGTTTATCTCCCAATATGGTTCAATTTTGCATTGTATCATCTTTGTTTGAATCTTGTCCCATAAAAATGATTTTTTGCAGATTTATGAGTGTACTACTTGACAGTGACAATGAGAAATAGCAAAAAATTACTTGTGTGAATTTTCTGTATTAATAACATTTGATTTTGTTGAATTGTCTTAGTCACATATCTGAGTTTTTGGCCACATTTGATGTTGTTAGGATGGAAGAGCTGGTCTGGAGCCCTTGATTGTTGAGGCTCAATTTTATATGAATGAGGACCATCATGAGTTTATTGTCACTCATCTGGATTTTCAATTTAGGATGATTGAAAATGGATTGATTTCAACATCAGATCATGGTGGTGGTTGGAAGAGGGTCAGGGATCAAACTAAGTGGGATCTAATCAAAGGATTGGGGGAGTATGAACGGGAAAGATAGGACAAGGGAGGAATGAGAGAAGGCAAGAGGGAGGAGAGAGAAAAGTGTTGGAGGAAGCAAGTGGAAGGTCTTGCAAATTAAGTGAGAAGGAGAGATGGGGGAGGCACAGGAAACTAAGGGGGATGAGAAGGGTGGGACAATAGGTCATCAACGTTGGGGGGTGGTGTTGATAATTGAGGAGGGAGGGCGCAGGATAGATGAGACTGGTCACTAGGCCTTGGCGGAGGAATTAATTCATCACAGTGGTCCACCAGGGCTTTGAGATTTTTTGGAAGAGGGAACATTTCATTTAGTTTGCTTTGAAAAAAATTGGTTGTGATGCCCTCCAATGTGCTGGGTGAGTGATGGTGAGTTTGATCATCTGACTCAGGGCTTGTGTGACATTATTGAATTGCTAAGCTTGATTTTTTGTGGCATTGAATGTGGTCATTATCAATTTCATTGATTTTCCTTTGCTTTGCAGGATTGAGGTGGGATGAAGGAAGGTTAGTAGCTTGGGTTAAGCAATTTTGGGTTTGGAAGGGATTACAGAATGAAGTTGGCATGGTGAGAGTGAAAAAAAGCAACTGAAGGCTTTGTGATGATTCCTCCCTCAAATAGGTTCAAATACCCCAGTAGAATCTGTCAAGGAATGCCTATGAATAGATCAAATTGAGGGAAACATCTTAAAATCCCAATTCATTGAGGAGAATGTAAAATTCTTGAGAAAGGAACGCACCAATATCCTGAATACATTGATTCATCCTCCAACTTGGCCAACCTTGAGGTCAATTACAAGTTGTGGATTGATTTCAATGGGGACCACCTTAATTCACCTTTCAAGATTGATCCAAAAATTGGAGGCTTTGAAATGAGTGCTTGGGCAATGGGATCCAATCTGAATGAAGAAAATGAGTCAATGGACAATGATGATGGATGGGAAGATTTCATTAATGCCAAGTGTTGAATCAAATAGTCACTGATCCTTCAACATTAGGAGATCTGGATGTAGATTTCAAAGAGGTTGAGCAATTACAGCAGGAGGAAAAATATTGTAGGTTTACTTTTAAAAATAAGGAGGTGGTTCAGTTTTTTTTTAAAGGAAAAGATAACCATTAAATGATAAATCAAGAGAGAAGGAAAAAAATAATCAGAGAAAACTTACCTTTTGTTGCAAATTGTGGTTTGAGTAGTTGGTTGGTTCAATGCTTGTGGTTTATACTCACCACATTGTCTCACAAGCCCTCTATGGGCATATTTGGGTGAACTTGCACCTATGTGGGGTTGATTTGCCAGCATGGAATTCAATCTGGTGGGCACGCATGCGGATTTGCCAATTCTTTTACTTTCCCACAGAGTATCAAATTTCTGTATTGGGGATTCAATGCTTCTCCCTCAAGTTGAAAGGGATCATATCTCATGTAAGCTTTTTTTGAGAAGTTTCCAATTTTTTAATAATTTAAAATTTGATTCTTGATTATAATATTCTTTTTTTTTACATTTTTTTTTTGAAAATTTCAGGAGCTTTCAAATCCATGTTTGGCCCCCTTTTTGGAATTTCATGCAGAAGAAACCCATAGATTGGATCATTTCAAGCTCTTTCAATCCATAAAAGGGCAGGAAATTCTGTCACCCAAACCAAGAAATCAAATTTTTATGTAAAACTCCAAACATTTTTATATATTTGAAACTGCACAATTCATTTCAAAAGAATTTGTAGTTTCTCTATTTATTTGCTATTTTGAATCAAAAATATAAACCAAATGCGCCTCAATGGATTGTTCAATGCCCAATTCAACCACACTGAAGATCACCATTTATTCTCAAGCAAAATTCATGAATTCAAATTTAAGTGAAATTTGTAGTGATCAATTTCTGAAGGAGCAATCCAAAATAGAACAAGATAGAGTCTTCTTATCAGAAATCTGTTACAAAAAATTCAATGGTTAGTTGATTTATGAAAATCAAATTATCATTAGAATTGAAATCTGATTTTTTTTACATTAAATTTTTTCATTTTATTGAATAGAAATGGGCAATATTAAATTTTCAACCTCACAACCTAAAATCGTTGGGTGGCGCACCTTGCAACCCACTTTGCATTGTGAACAGCCGCTCACAACCCATTTCAGTTGTGAATGGCTGCTCAAAACCCATTTTCAGAAAAAAAAGAAAAGAAAAAAGAAAAGAAAAAGAAAAAAAGAAAAGACATTTAAAAAAATAAATAAAAATGAATAAATAAAAATAAAAACAATTAAATATTTTAATTTATTAACAAAAACACCAAAAAAGGAAAAAAATAAAAAAAATAAAATTAAGTTCAACTTATTAAAAAAAACACCAAAAAAAAAGTTCAACTTGTTTTAAGCTGATCCCATTACAAGAAGTAAAAATAATCCTTATGATGGGATCAGCCAAACACAAGTTGAACTGACTCACCAATAAAATCTCATTCAAAACACTCAAAATGATGATTTTAGCTCAAAAAATAGAAAATAATGATTTTCAGAATGTTATGACCCTTTATATTAATAGAATTACAAGATCATAATCAGAACCCAAACCAAAATGATGAAATTAAAATGATGTATATAAATTAGAATACAACTCAATTTTATCTTTGAGGTGATCAACCAAACCAGAGGCTCTTTTTAGAAATCATCAAAAATGGTTTGGAAAATATTGGCGGGATTGGAATCACATCTCCCTTAAGTACAAGCTGGAACTAATGGTTAGTATTAACAAAGGAAAAGAAGATTGTTTCTCATGCTTATTTTGCACACATTTTCATAGGTTTATAATTACAACATAAATCCAAGAAAATGAAATTTATTGGTCTTCCATAACTATCTGCTATAATTTGACCCATATTTAACTTTGAAAGCCATTTTGGAGAGGGAATGTTTTCATTGATGTCATCAAAATAAATTCTTTTTTATTTCTTTTCAACATCTTTACTGCCAAAAAGGATCTTAGAATAGCATGTCTTATCTTTCCTCAATTTTTCAATCAATTCATTTTGTACATCAAACCATCCATGCTCATCATAACCAAGTTATTTAGAAATGACTCTCAATCCACAATTCCCATCACCAACCGGATCCCATACCTCCCCCAAGAACTTAAGTAAGCTCTCAGGTATTTGATTGATTTAAGTCAATTTTGGTTCCTACAATCAAAAATTACTTAGTAAGAATTCTAATCTCATTAAAGGAAACAACACTCACCAAAGATGATCTTCTCTTTGACTCCTCCATTTCCCCTTCTTCCTCCTTCAAAAAGGAATCTGATTCCACAAGAAAGGAACCTAAGCAACTTTCAGTATCTTCCACTGAACTATGAAATTCAGATGAAGAGTCATGCTTGCACTACAGAAATAATCCTCCCCTCAGTTCATTAAACAAAAAACATGAAATTTTATCAAAATAAAAGACTTACTATCTTTGGTCTTTTTGGTCCCCTTCCAACCCTTTTTTTTGTTCTTAATTGCTCTTTCAACATGTTCAAATTTTGATATTTCAAAAAAAGGTTGCTTTCAATTTGGGTTGACTGTGGCTTGAACTTAACACCTTTGGCTAAAGAATTGGCTTGGAAATCAAAGCCGCTGTATTCTCAAGTGTTGAACTTAGAATTTCTAACCTAAATTCTTCAGGTTGTTCCCTATACATGGAATTCAACTTTTTAAACATTTGAAATTCTTCATAAAGCCCTGGATCTGTTTCAAACTTTCAAAAACCAAAACAATGATCAATTTTTCAATTGAATAATTAATTCTTAATCCAATTATTAATCTGTCAATCAAATAATTGGTACCCTTCAAAAAACCCCACTTACTTCATTGGAAGGGTCATAGTCTAACTGACACTGAGGATGAAAATCCTCAGGCACAATGGACCCTCTTTATGGTAGTATTTCACCTAAAATCAGGGAAAAAGGCAAGTCCATTGTTTTTGAAAATGAGTTTGACCACATCTTGCCATCATGGTTGCACCTTAACTGCTGAAATTGTTCCCCAATGAGTTTAATTGCCTCAATTGAAAATTTATAACGCAAAAGTAATATTTCTTTTGGAAGACTGGCTCCTAAATTTATTTGAGAGTTCTTAAGTTCCACATGGACCAATTGGATTTGGATTTAAATAGTTCCTTAAAGTTGTTTCCACACATTGAAAATGTTCCCCAAAT
Source organism: Puccinia polysora (assembly GCA_025617555.3). Taxonomy (NCBI): domain Eukaryota; kingdom Fungi; phylum Basidiomycota; class Pucciniomycetes; order Pucciniales; family Pucciniaceae; genus Puccinia; species Puccinia polysora. The sequence goes on along the minus strand of CM062645.1, from coordinate 20,668,758 downwards.
ATGCCACAACTAATTGTTTGAAATTAGCATGGTCCCCTTAAACCCAAGATGTTGTTTTATTTCCAAATTCTGGGTTGAAACAAGTCCACGCTGTTAAAAAAATCTCTTGGGTAGGGAAAATATTATTCTGCATATACTTGAGCAAATACATTTGGTCTTTCAATAAACACCTTGTAAAATTTTCAAAGTAAGCAATCCCAGCAGAGATCAATAGAAGAAGCAATAAATTTGCATACTATGAGTTCTACATCATTGACTTCTGCCTCCCCCTTGTTTTTAGAGGCCCCATAATTTCCCCACAGATTCATGAATCTTTGACATCCTCCATTGTCATTACTGAAGCCCACTTTACAGTTTGATTGAATTTTTTTAAACAAGTTCAAGGAGCACAACCGTCTGGATGACTCAGGCAAACTGTGTTTAATAGCACAAATCAAAAAATTTTCACATTCCATCACAAAGAATTTGTGAAGCCTCTCAGCATAATCATCCAACTCCTTTAATGCATTCAATTCCCAACTGTATGACTCATATGTTTGTTTTGTTATAAAAACATTTTAAGATTGTCATGACTTTCTCCTCTGTTTTCTGACTTCCCCTCTACCCCCCTCTCATTATTTATGTGAACTGAGACGATTCCATGTGACATGTCTGTATCAACCAGGGAATTCTCACTCCATGAGCTGACCCAGGTGGACCTCTTTGAATCTCTCCTCCTATTCTCTGTTCTATTTTCCTTTGATTCTTCTATTTTCTATTTATTCATCCTCCTCTTTTATTGATTTATCTTCTGTCCATCTCTATTTCTTCACCTCTCATCTTCAACTCTTGAACTGTCTCTGGCTTGACCTTCTCTTCCCACTTTGTGATTCTCTCCAACTCAACACTCCTATCAATATGGCTTAACTTCTCCAACCATTCTTGTCTAACCAAGTTTCATCTTTCATGGATATGTGCCTGGTAAGAGACTAATCCTCAAGATCACTCCAAATGGACGTCTCTGACAGACTAGCTCCATCACCTGTAGTCATCCATCTACTCCAACTTGACTATATCAACTTTGACTCTGCCAACACCTCGTGCCGTCTGATCTCTTTCTTACCCATTGAATAACTCTGAGCTGTTGGTCTTCTTCTTCTTTCTCCTTCTCATGTGTCCATGTCTGTTTTCTCAAGTTTTCTAACCTTTTTCCATAGTCTGCTGGTTTTCAGTTCTGAGAAATTACATCAAAATCTTACCACAGTTAAAAGCCAAAGGATGACTCTATGCTATAAAAAATGAACAAACCAGCGGGAGCAAAAAATTACTTTCATCAGTTTGCGCTCAAGGCTTCTGTTGATGCTATTCCCCCATTAAATGAGGATAATTACTCCATCTGGCGCGAAAAGATGATGATGTTGTTCAATCTCAAAGATATCAAAGATTTCATCAATATAAATGTGGGCCAACTACCTGTAAAACAAGACCAAGAAATCCAAGCAATCATTTTATCCAAACTGAACAGCACCACCCATCCTAATGTAGTCAATGCCTTGAATATACCATCTTCTAAACTACTCTGGGCCAATATCACCCACAGATTTTCCAATCCAAAACCGCCAATAGAGCCCGTATATTCAATCAATTTCTAAATTCTCCATTCAATGAACACGCTATTGAAGTATTCATAACAGACATTCAAAAATCTCTTACTTGTATGGCTGATGTAGGAATAGACTTACCAAATGACATACTGACATATCTAATCCTTTTCAAATTTCCACCCACTGTAGAGAACCTGAAACAGAAAATCATGCACGGAAAGAAGCCAATAACTGTAGAGGTTGTGTTCAACCACTTAACTCATTAAAACAAGAGTGCAAGGCACAACTCAAGATTGGCAAATCTACCCCAGATGTCTTGTTAGTAACAATCAAGAATAAACCTGATAAGGAAGACAGGAAGGTTTGCATTAGGTGCAAAGAAGGCTTCCACAAACCAAATGCCCTAGATCCCAAATCTTCCTGCTTTCATCTCCATCCCTAAATTTCCCCCAGATGGTGGGTAGAACGGAAAAACAAGTGGAAGAACAGAACCAAGAAGATAACCACCATTAACTACCATGCCTTACTCACCCTCTGGATTAATGCAGACAACACACCTAACCTTCTCCTAGACTCCGGCGCAAATATACATATATTTAACAATCTAAAATACTTTATCTCTATCAGTCTACAGTATGATTCAGAAGAAATCAAGACAGGAAAGTTGGAAGCCAATCTTAAGATAAGGGGAACAGGTACTGTTTGACTTGAGTGGAAAGAATCCATCATTACACTTGAAGAATGTATTTATGTTCCTGAAATTTTAGTAAATTTGATCAGTCCTGGTATCCTGGCAAAAAAGGGATGTAGTCTCTCACAAAAACAAGCTCAATTTTACATCACTCAATGTGAAGAGACGGTCCTTAAAGGTTTAATCTGAGATAGTCTATTTGTGATTGAGAAGCCCCAAATTGCTGTAAACAATCTATTTGTCAATCTCTCAAGTTGATACTTGAACACTCCATCCATCAAGACCCAGTCACTATCCAATCTCCACAAGATGTAGGGACATGCATCAATCTCTACACTTAAAACTCTTCTCAAGTATTGCTACTCAAAAGACAAATTAGACAAGTTTCAGTGTGATGGATGCTTAAGAAGCAAAATCACAAGGGCTCCATTCTTAGCTACCTTGATGCCTTCATCTAAACCCCTAGAGCAAATCCACCTAGACTTGATAGGACAGATCACCCCTCAGTCAAAGGCTGGTCATAGATATATCTTGACTCTTGTAGACAACTTTACTGGCTATCTCGCCACCTTTCCCCTCCAATCCAAAGAAGAGACTCCTAATTTTATCATCAACATTCTCAAGATGGAATACAAACGGGTAAATTACTATCCCACTGAAATCTTCTCAGATAAAGGTAAAGAATTCACTAATGATACCTTGAAGGAATTTGCCAAGTCCAGGCACATCAAGCTCCTAACTTCTGAACCCTATCACCCTCAACACAATGGTCAAGCCAAACAAGCTAACTGAACAATCATAGAATTGGCGCGTGCAACTTTCTTGTCATCTAGATTGAATAAAGGTTACTGGAACATCATGGTTAGAAGTTTCTGTTTCATGCTTAACCAAGTCCCTAGGGAAGGTAATGACCAATCCCCCTGGGAACTTATGTTTAGCAAGAAGCTCCCTACTAATTATTTGAAAATTGTAGGATCTCCTGTCATTTACCTTGAAAATCATCTAAAAAAAGGGAGAAAATTTGATGAGAAGGGATTAGAAGGGATCTTGGTTGGGTTCAATCCCGTTTTTCATTCTTATCTGATACTAAAATCATCTGGTGCGGTTGTTGAAACCAAACATGTACAGTTCCTCAAAAATCCTCTCCATGATTTTCCTCTCCTTGAATTTCCAGGGATTGATCTCTTTAGTCAATTCAACTCCAAGTCAAAAAAATCTGATTTCTCCTCATTTGAAAAACAATATGCTTTTTAAGAATCTCAAAACAAACTCTCCAAATCAGATTTAGACTAGGAAGATTCAGCATCTTTAGCCTCCTCATCCTCCTCTACCATCTCAAGTCCCAGAACCTCCTATTCAAGCTACTTCTCAAAGACCTAGATGGGAGACAAGAAAGCCCCAACAATACAGTTTCCAACACTACTAAAATCCTCCTTCCTAAAAAGAAGCATGTAAATGCGTCAAATGGCTAAAGTGGAAGAAGGCCGCTGAAGATGAGCTAAATTCCATAGAACTCCAAGATGTCTGGGAGGAGTACTAGGGAACCCCAGATAAAATCGTAAATACTACGTGGGTTTTCAAGGTAAAAGAGAATTTTCACGGTGATCCTCTCAAGTATAAGGCTCAAAGCTGTGCTCAAGGATTCAACCAAATTCTAGGAATTGACTACAATGAAACGTGGGCACCAACAGGTAAACTTGGATCACTTCAAGTGGCTCTTATATACGGTTTGAAGGAGAAGATTAAACTTGCTCAATTCAATGTAAAAGGTGCATTCCTTCATGCTCCTATTGACAAAACTGTTATTATAAGGACGCCAGAAGGGTCAGACAGGAAATATCCCTACTTAAAACTTAAAAAAATCTCTCTACGCCTTGAAACAATCCCCCAAGAATTGGTATGAAACCCTGAAGTCATGGATCAAGTCCCAAGGATACTGCAAATTGACTAGCAATCCTGGTCTCAATCTCAACTCTAAAACTGTAGAAATAATTAACTTCCACGTAGATGATCTGATCCATGTAGGTAATTCTAACCTCTTTGAATTAAATTTCCTCAAATGATTCAAGAATTTGTTGTGTCATCCTCCCAACACTATTCTTGGTATGCTCATGAAAATCAAAAGCGACAGAATTCTCTTGATTCAGCCTAACCACATTGCCTGCGGTCTGGAAGAACTTGGCTTATCCTCCTGCAAGGACACTCATACCCCATTGACTCAAAATCTAAATCTCAAACCTGACTCCAATGTCAATCATGCCAAATTTTTTCAGCTTAATATCAATTATAGATTGGAAATTGAACTTCTTAATCATCTTTCTCAATACTCTCAACCTGATATCTCATTCTCCATGTCTAGCCTGGCAAGGTTCAATTCCAAACCATGAATGACTCACTGGAGAGAAGTCAAGAAAGTGTGGAAATATCTCAAAACAACTAAATACCTTAAACTTGTAATCAAGTGCAATTCTGAACAAGAAATTCTCTCAGGCTTCAGTGACCCTACCTGGGGAGACAATCCAATCTTTTTCAAGTCTCAAATTGGGTACATATTCCTTCATTACTGCAGCCCAGTCATCTGGAATTCTACCAGACAGAGAAACATTACTTATTCCTCCACTTAATCTGAGTTAAACGCATTACTCAACTGCTACCTTGAAATCAAATGGATCAAGCACCTTGTTAGCAAGATTTATCAAACTACTGAACCTAAACCCACTCTATACATTGACAAAAAAGTTTGTGACGACAAAATCAAGAAATTTGGATTGCATTCAAAGTCCAGACACATAGATATCAAAACAAAAGGATTACGTGAGGACTATGCTAACAAGGAGTTTGCACTCAGTCTAATCCAGAGCCACTCCATGGTTGCAGATTCTCTTAAAAAAGCCTCTTCAATGATCTCCTTGGAGCTCCTTCAGAGAAAAATCTTTAACATAGCAGACAAGTAATCTTCCGGATCATTCTCTTGCCAGTCATGTGGGGTGTTAAGATTGTCATGACTTTCTCCTCTGTGTTCTGACTTCCCCTCTGCCCCTTCTCAGTAGTTATGTGAACTGAGACGAGTCCATGTGACATGTCTGTATCACCCAGGGAATTATCACTCCATGAGCTGACCCAGGTGGACCTCTTTGAATCTCTCCTTCTATTCTCTGTTCTCTTTTCCTTTTATTCTTCTATTTTATATTTATTTTTCCTCCTCTTTTATTGATTTATCTTCTGTCCATCCCTCTTTCTTCACCTCTCATCTCATCTTCAACTCTTGAACTGTCTATGGCTTGACCTTCTCTTCCCACTTCATGATTCTCTCCAACTTGACACTCCTATCAATATGGCTTAACTTCTCCAACCATTCTTGTCTAACCAAGTTTCATCTTTCATGGATATGTGCCTGGTAAGAGACTAATCCTCAAGATCAATCTAAATGGAAGTCTCTGACAGACTAGCTCCATCACCTGTAATCATCCATCTACTCCGTCTTGACTCTATCAACTTTGACTCTGCCAAAACCTTGTGCCGTCTGAACTCTTTCTTACCCATTAAATAAATCTGAGCTGTTGGTCTTCTTCTTCTTTCTGCTTCTCATGTGTCCATGTCTGTTTTTTCAAGTTTTCTAACCTTTTTCCATAGTCTTCTGGTTTTCAGTTCTGACAAATTACATCAAAATCTTAACAAAACAAAAGCCTTTGTAAAATTTTTATGGTTGGCATTAATTCCTACAACATGCAATAGAGGGATGTTGTACCTATTTGTTTTATGAGTAAAATCAAACAAAGTAATATGATGGTATTTTTTTAAAGTTTTATAGACTCAGGATGATCCAAGGAAAGGGCCTCTAAGTGACCCTCTGCACCAAATTTGGACCTGGAAACCCACTGGGATTCCTGGAGCATTTCCAATAGAACATCCATAACGCCTTTCCCATCCAGTTCCGATTTCTTTACCTTCTTCTAAGTGTTATAGGTTGTTCTATCATCAATTTATTATCCACCATCAATCTTTCTAAATTTACATGTAAGTAGCACCATATTTATCCCATCTTTCATGCCTTCCTTAAGTAGATCCAAGGCTTTCCCAGAGATTCTCCTCCTTTGAAAATGCACTGAAACTATTTCAGATGTTTTATGGTTGTTTATGCTATTTCTATTGGAGAGATGCCAAATGGGATCTCCTGATTTCCAACTTGCATGGATCATGAATTGACACCCAACCTTCCTAGTGTTAGTTTCCCTTTGACGTTTGGTGAGGCATGGCCCTTCTTAAACCCCAAATATGCCACATGCTAGATACATGTATTTGTCTTTCCTTGAATTGAAAGTTGTCAATATGTAGACATGCATGGCTGTCCGTTTCTGAAAATAAATCATGGATTGTTTCCTACTAGCAAAGGCTCTCACAGGAGGAGTTTAATGTGGGTCTGGCACCCTTTAGTTTCATACTTACATGGTTACATTAGCATTGATAAAGCCAAATCCTTCTCAGTCAATTGACATATGAAATGTGACCCACCACCTTTAGTCAATTCCAGCTTTGAAAAAAAATCTTTTTTCAGTTGTGAAGAAACATCTTTTTCCTCAATTTTAAACCTAGATGCGGCTGTAATTGGGGCTTTCAATGTTTTCTTTTCCAACTCCCTACCCAAATCCCTAGATTCCACCAAAGCTTTGCTAAGTAAACTTTTAATTAAGTCCTTTAAAGTAGAAATTTTTAATCTGGGAGGGATTGCGCTTACCACTGTTGCCATAAACCAACAAAATTTAACGGCAATTTAGTATTCAATTCAATTTTCAATCCAAAAACTCCAACATTTTGCTCACTTTTGGTTTGAGAAAAATTAATTTATTCAAAAGGCATGTGTGGTAGGCGTACATGGTTTGTGTCAAGAGCTGATTTTCCAATGGGCAGAATTTTTGATTTCCAAGTTTCTTTTTGTGGTCCAATAGTCCCACATAGTATGCTAGGTCCCCAAATTTGGGTTAGAAGCACTCAAATGTGGTCCAGGGGTGCCTAGGTACCCCAAATCCCCCCTCAAATGGCCCACTTGGGGCTATTTTGCCCCAAATGGGCCTCAAAAACATGCACAACCCCCAAACACAACTCACACATCCCCTGGGGGGTTTCAAAACACCAACTGCAACCTAAAATAGGTTTCAATTCCCTGATTGCGACTAAAAATGGGCTGCAATGGGGGGTTTGCAACCCGCCGGGGCATGTGCAATTTGGAAGCAACTTGGCTTGCTTCTTGTAGGGGTGTGAATCACTATTTGCAAACAATATGGGATGTGAACGGCCATTCATTCCTTTTTCCAACGCTGAGGTTGCAAATTTAAAATTTCCCAATATAAATTGATGCAGAAAATGAAAATATGATCAGTCTCCCCAACCCATGCCATGTTAAGGCACAGGGAAATAGTATTAGAGATGTTCCTATAACACTATATTCACATGATACTTCAGAAAATATATCAAAGCAATTGAATGAATCCCAATGATTCTACTTGATGCCATCTGGTCTTCCCCCTGAATTATGTAACCAAGAATATAATTGTCACTTTTTGTCAAAATCCAACAGAGCTGGAGTGCTTCACATGGCAGATCAAATAGTTGAGGAGATGAATTTAGTCCAAAATTAATCATTCATTGAAATGATATTGACATTTTTAATTTAAAAACAGTCAAATGGCCACTCAAGGATTGCCAGCATTTGATATTACCATTTCTGAACAAGTTTTAGTTATCACCACTGACTTATGTTTTTTGGCTTATTCACTAATGCATGCAAAATTCACAAAACTCCAGTTCCTGGAATATCCCTCAACCCATATTGAATATGCAAATTATCTACACCCAATAGGAAAAATAAGCAAAGAATTGCTTATCTCCAATAGTTTCTTCAAATTGATTGGAATGGCTTTGAGGTAAATTTTTTGATTCTTTGAATAAAATTTATCAGCATTGGTAATATGTTTTACATATTTTGAGGCCCCTAATCCCACAGGTTTTTGGACTGAAACCATTGGAAACACCCATAAAATCTATGAGCTTTCCAAAATCAATCAAAAATCCTTTCAAATGATATCTTCATCCTATGTTCTAGTGGATTCAATCAACAAGAAATTTATTGAACAAAAGAGAGAACCATCAATCATTTAAAAAATCAGAGAAATAGAAGAAACAGACTACCCCAAACTATTTAATCCATTTTTGAAACTTGAAGGTTTTTTTCCAATTAAATTGCTTACATTTTCATGATAATCAGACATTGATATTTTTTTTTTTTTTTTTGCAAATTGAAAAGAATTTTATGGCTGCCTTTACACTCCAGTTGAAATTCTACATGTGGTTCTTCTTGGTATTTTCAAATGCTTGGTCCAAGATTTTATTCAATCTTTGAAAAAATCTGAATTCCCATTACTAAGTAGATACATCCAGTCTTTCAACACAAATTCACTCAATATCCCCTACATTCAGCCAAACTATTTAATTAAACATTCACTTAGCCTGGTTGGAAAAGATTTCAAGATATTGCTTCAAGCTGCACCCATCCCCTTTTTTCACTTTATAAATCCTGAAAAAAGAAATCTGTGGACCTCACTTTGTCAACTTTTCACTTGCATATTTCAAGCTCACATCAAATACATGAATGAATACCAAACTCAACTGAAGGCACAAATAAAACAATTTTTATATCATTTGATCAAGATTTCTGGTCAATGGATCAACAAAACCAAGATTCAAATTCTTCTTTGCCTCCCAGATTCAATTTTGTGTTTGGGTCTTGCTAGTCTCTTTTCAACTGAAAAATTTGAAAGTTACAATGGAATTTTACACCAAGCTTCAATTCATTTAAGCAAGATCAGTCCAGGACATTATTTGGCCATCAGATTCAGTAATTATCAGTCTCTAAATTTTATTCTCTCTCCTGGTGTGGTCTACAATGAAGAGAATCAAAAAAAATTTCAAAGCAGTTCAACAATTACCAGCATTTCTGAAGATAATACAGTTATTCAACATTCCATGGGTTATAATAGCTAGATTTATAATCCCCTCAACCAATATCCCTTTTATAAGAGAAAATCTGTTTCCAATGAAGAAAGAATTCAAGTTCCTCAGGTACTCAGAGAAAAATGCCCTTCAAATCTTTAAAAAATTACCCAAATTCAATTAAACCAACATGAGATCCTCCAGAAGAATTACCACATCTTGGAAAGTTTCTGGCTTTACTTAAATTGAATAAATTCAAAACATTAACCATTTTTTCCTTTCCCCCCCTTTTTTTTGCATTAGATTCAATCTCCCAAATCAGTAGATTTTATTGGAAAGATCACTTAATTATGGTAGACTACTGGAATGGGAACCACCAGATATATTATCCAAGTCAAAAAACTTGAAACTGTGGGAATAAATCCATTTTAAAAAATGAGAGAATTTGTGGATAGAACCTCTGAATGCACAGTAAATTGAAGTTAGCAATTTCTTTCTTTTTGTTTCAGACTCAAAATATATTTTATTAACAAAACTTGATTTGTATTGAATACAGGCAATAAAAGCCTGCTTGAACCTGCAGCACAATTGCCATGATGGGAGTTGCCCACTTCAAAAAACCCACATTTCCCAAGTTGAGTGTCATGATAACTCTCAAAGAACAATGGAAGTTGGCCATTCAAACTAAAATCATTGGATTCTTAACTCAGGTGCATTACATGAAGCTGAGGAGCACAGGTCAGCAGCCAGGTTGACCACTCCACCCATTGAACCTGGCAAATGGGTGGAGTGTATGACTTAAGCCATAGCTAGGTGGGGTGAGCTAAGACAAGGACTTCCCTTGACTCTTGAGGCCAGAACTTCACAACTGATGCTTTAGATGTTTTTTAATTTTAAAATAGAATCCATTAAAAGCGGAATCACAAAAAAAGAAAATTACAAAGCAATATTAAAATTACCTGGATTTGAAAAATTAAAGAAAACAAACCTTTTTGAAATAAATGGTTCCAAAGGAGTACACCTTCTCAATGAGTGATTATTTTTTTAAAAAAATTATTTTGAAGTTGCAAATGAGATTAAAAGTTAAAAATGCAGAGTGAGAAATTCTCTAAGAAGTCTTGGCACCGCCACCAAGATAGAGCCACAGGACAGTGCTGCAGAATTGGAGTGGTTTTGATCAGGCAAGCGCGCCCAGCTGGTGAATCAACCACAATGTCAAGGTGATGTAGCCACAACACCAACCTTGGGTCACCAACCAACCAAATGGCAAATCAATGGATGGGTTGATTGACCATCATTCAATGGTCAATCAACCATTGACCAACTTGGCCATTGAACTGCCAGTTGTTCAATGCAATCAACGGTGAAGGGACCCCTGGCATTGGGTCCACAGCACTAAACCACCCAAAGTGAACCCATGGTGTAGGCATTTTTTGTTATTTGAACATGAATTCCCCTCTAACCAATTTTTCACAACTCATGAAGAACTCTCCTTCAACATCAGGGGGGATTTCTTGGTTGAAGAAGAAGAAGTATTATTTGAATGTTCTGATCACTTTCCCTCTTCTATGGATCATCCCAAAGAAGCTTATGTCTCTCCTCCACATGTATCTGTTTCTTGTAGACAGTCTCCTGAACCACCTTCTTCATCTTCAGACATCTCTTCATCATTTCCTGGTAAATTCTCAATCTCCTATGCAACCTACTTCTTTTCTAAAAGTGATTGGGCCACAAAATCCTACCATTTGGTAGGGAGACATCAGTCCTCTTCATATCTTCCCATCTCCTTGTTATGACAACCAAGGATGTATTGAAACTGCTAACAATGACTGGAACTTCAACTCTTGTCATATGAAGCATGTTGAGATTCAATTACACTTCATACAAGAAGTCATCAAAACCTCAAAAATTTGTTTAGTATATGTTCCTTCTGGGGATATGCTTGCCAAATTCTTAACCAAGCCTGTCGCCCAACCAGTTCTTGCAAAGGCATTCAAGTATCTTAGTCTCTTCAGTCTGAAATTCAAGGGGGGTGTTAGATTTTTGGGATAGAAGACTCTCCGAATTCCTTCCCTGTTATAGATAGTTTTCATTTTGTATCATCTGTTTCCGTGTCATTATTCTTTCATACCTTCTTTTTCTATCCATACTTCTCATGATGCTTTGTGGTTACTTTGTCTAATCTCTTTTCATTCCAAATCATCAAAAACTCATCCGTTGTTTCCTTCCGATAAGGTCTCGCCTCTCTAGATTAAATACTGCCCTCCCTGTCTCATGCTATCGATTCACCACTCAGCTCGACCTCTATTGTCCTCAGTAACTGTCACTGCCTCATCAACCTGTCCGTCCTCTATCCACGCATGGTGCTCTTTAACTCGTTGTTCACCATTCAGGGACTATCCTTTTTGTTCTCATCAATTGTGTTGACGTTTCCTGTTCATTGTGAATTTACCAAACCTTTCAGTTATGCTAATTCTAGCACTTGTTTTTATTGATGTTTGTGGGGTTGATATTAAGAAGCTTGATAAGAGAAGCAAATAAATCCATCCTCGTTTTTTATACCTTTGTTAACTTTGACTTTGGTCATCCAACTTTACAATAGTAAGAAGTTGATACTACACATGAATCTTCTCGAAATACAAGTTTTTCTGTCACCATAAAACGGAGTACCGCTGTTTTCATTTGGTCTTCAACACTTGATCGTGTTCATTTAGTTTATCCGGATCCACTCTTGACCATTGTTGTAAGGACGTGCCAGATCCCCTGTCTCCCGCTTTAAATCCTGGTGGATCGTATAGTGCGTCAATTGCTGGGTCCGGACCCGTCCATAGTCGTGACAGTTTGAGCGGAAGTCTCGATTCGGAATGGATGGGCTTCAGTATTCAAGACAAAATCATCAAGCGAGATCAAGTCGGGTTCCGAGAATAAGAGATAATAATACTTCAGGCTGGTTAAGGGGCCAGAGGGTCCACAACCCAAGTAGTCAGAAAATTAAGACTTAGGATTCTCGCCCGACTTTGAATTTGAAACTGAGGGTTGCACCCAAGGTCCGCTTACGTTTCAGCCAGCACAAAGCTCTCTTGTTTATTCCACAAGGGCGGCGGCAAAGTCTCCGCTCGATACTAATTCGCAAATCCAACCTCAGTCACACTGGCTTCCACCCAACTCGTAAACCTGTTAGTAACAACAAGTATTCTATTGTCAGCTCCAATCTGCAGTGGTCCATAAGAATTTAAGCTCTAAAATCACATTCTCCACCCTCGATGTTGCCATTCACGATCACCTGTTATCCGCCACATGTAATACACCGACCTAGGTGAAAAGTTAATCGGTTAGAGTCACATGCCTGTGTCAGTGAGTAAGAAAAATCTTTTAAGAAAGATGATGCGAACTCAATCGTCTCTGGTCTACCTCGATAACTACTCTCGAGGATGGTTACTCCAGGAATTGGACTAGATATTAGTTCCCGGAAAGGTTTCCCTGATCAAGGTATGAGAGCTTGAGCACCACTTTTAGAAAGAAACGTTTATACAAAAATAAAGACAACCATTGGAAAGCGAACGGGTTGGCTAACCCTCATGAACCACAGCTTGCCATCTACGCAACTCGTCACCAGTTATTACTAAGAGTGATTCTGGCGCGATACTTGTTTTGCTGGACTCACATGCCCAAACGCAGGTATCGGTACTCTGGCGAGCGCCCGTAGATGTGGAAGGAAAGGCCCGCTCGTTAATCAGTCGAAAATTAGCATTGATTACGATGAGAATATAGTCGGAAGTGCCTAAGACGAAGGTGTAAGAAGGGGTAGCCTACTGAAATACAAAGCCAAATCAAGATCCTGCTCAAGGTTCAATAACTTGGAGCCTAAACCGATCATCCCACCGGAAAAGCAAGTAAGGTGATCGATAGAGACTTTGTTCTTCCCCTTCGATATCTCCCCGACGACTGTGAGGTTTTTTCCACCGGGTGACTCGAGCTCGTAACTCTTGATCAGGTGGGTGCGGGCGGACTCGATGGCAGAGGTGAACATTCTGCTATGCTGAGAGCTGGTTCCACGCAATAACTGGTATTGTTTTATCTGCGTACACATAGAGATTGGCAAAACCGGTCAGTCAATCGACCGATCAGTAGGAAAAAGAGAATAATTGCTCAGCTAAACACTCGTAGTAGCTATCGGCCGTCGCACCTGCAACAGTGGAACAGTTTCACCCAAACGGGCCCATATTAGGAAACGAGTCGATGCAGCTTACCAAGGGTGTATAAACCTTCAGGTTCAGGTGAAAGAGGATAGAAATGGGTTGGAATCAATGTACCGGGACGGTTTGAAGAGTCCGACGGGAAATGATCAAAGAAATCTGTATTTTTTCGCGCCTGTTGCGTTGAACTTGAGTTCATAACTTGTCCCCATATATTTGTGAAGATTTAGACCCACAGGACCACGGGAAATGCGCGGTAACCAGGAAGGGGAAGGAGGATGGAAACAATGCATATGCATAGGGGATCACAACTCGTGTCACCTCCTTAAATAGTCCCCCTTGTTGTTTCTCATCTACAAAATTCTTTTCTTCTTCTCTCGTCTGTTTTCGGGTTATTGGGTCCACCACCCTTCAGGTGACTCATCACTCCTCAGTCCATCATCTTTTCTATCCCTCGTCGCGCCGTCTCAATCCCTTAACTCGGGTGGTTTCTCTCCAAAGTCCAACAGGTTATGAGCCCAGCGGTACCCTGACGTCAATCTCAATTAATCTTAATCCTGGATCAACCTCCGCTAACTCCGTCGTCCCACTCGCCTTCAACTCCAACCAATTCTGTCAAGAGTGACGACTCGGAGGGACATACATCCCACTACTCATCCACTTTTTCCGACGAAACCGAAGTGATACTTCGCCACCTTACCACAAACTCAACTCGCACCACGTCCCATCAATCACTGATAGAGATGGGAGACGATCTCTTGCGTACAAGCATTCCCAAACTTACCGGTCCCAACTTCCCTAGCTGGAGGAACGCAATCATAACCCAACTAGGATTCAAGGACTTGGACGATTTAATTAAAACAGACCCTCCAACTGAACCTACCCCACAGGAGCGATTGCGACTCAAGCAAACCACCACCTTCATCCAAATGCATCTTGACCATCAAAACTACACCATGTTTGTGGACGACCCTTATGAATACCTACCAAAGCAACTATGGGACTCAATCTGTTCCCACTATGCCACCAAATCCATGGAGAATATCTCCATCACTATTGGAAAAATGCATAACGTTGATTTTTCCTCGGGAAACTTACCCACCGCCATAAATCAATTTCGAGAACTGTTCCGACTCCTCCGCGAAGTATCCGCCGGAAAGTTTGATAACCATACCTTGGAGGCAATGTGGACGTACCACATACTCGAGCGACTACCAGAATCATTTCATGTGTTCAAATCTCTCCGCTACGCCAGTTTCAAAGACACCGACCGCATCGAACTACGCAGCCTCCTTGCTGATCTAGAAACGGAATTGAGAAGGCAAGAAAAGACCGCCAGCAACAACGCGGCACTCCTAGTCAAACAATCAGCCCAATCGACTTCAGGACCAAACAACTCCGATAGTCGAAGACCAAGGAGGCGACCCATCTGTTCAGATGGCAAACACAACCCCCTTGCCTCTCACTCTGAAGACCAATGTCACCAGCTGCACCCCGAAAAAGCTATAGCATACTACCAAGGTCTGGTTGAAAAACAGCGTCAAAATAAGGATGGCGGTCATCGAGCTCACTGCCTTACTGCTAGCCTTCTCCCAAACTCCATCATACTCGATAGCGGTGCCTCCGGCCACTACCTCAACGACCACTCACTTTTTCTAACCTACTCTGAATGCTCCTCCTCCCTCTACGGTGCCAATGGTGCCTCAATCCCAATTGTCGGATCTGGAAAAGCGTCTCTACTTCTTGATTCTGGGGAGGTCTTAATAGATAAAGCCTATCATGCTCCGACTCTATCACACTCTCTAATTCCCCTTTCACACTACCTTAAACTTGGTTTCACATTATCTCCGACAAACACTGGATTCAAATTCTTCCGAGATAACGAAATCCTTCTAACCGGTAGTATTGTCGAAAATCTACTAGTCATCCACACTCAAATGTTTCGAGCCTTAACCACCTTCTCTAAAGCCACTGAACGGCATCGAGCACTGGGACATCCAAGCCAGAAATATCTCAAAGCGGCCTTTCCTGACCAACAGTTGCAAGATGTTGAATGCTCTTCGTGCAACTTATCCAAGATGCACAAGCAGCCATTCCCCGGTAGGTTTCCTCCTCCTACTGTCAAACTCGAGGTGATTCACCTGGATCTCTGCGGACCAATATCTCCTCCTTCAAAAGGCGGCAATCGGTATTTCCTGAAGATTGTGGATGGCTTTTCCAAGTTCCGGTTTCTCTTCACTATGGAAAGAAAATCGCAAACTCTCGACTTCTTTGCGAATTTCCTCAAGATCGCTGAGAATCAGGCCTCCCAGACCGTTAAGTTTGTGGTGTCGGATAACGGAGGAGAATTCATCAGCAACGCCTTCCAAGAATTACTTAAGGAGAAAGGGATCACTCATCTTACCTCGGCCCCTTACACTCCTCAACAAAACCCTTTTGCCGAACGAGGGAACCGGATCACAATCGAGAAGGCCTGAACGATGCTCCTTGACTGTGGGTTACCCCTACTTTGGTGGGGGGAAGCAGTAAGTACGGCTGTCTACTTGGAAAATCGATCACCCGACAGCTCCATTGGGATGGACAGTCCCTACAAAAGGTGGTTTGGGCAAAGCACTAACCTTTCTTACCTGAAACCTTTCGGTTGCAGAGCCATCCTATTCACGGAAAAACACCATCGCCAGTCCAAATTCTCGCCTTCCGGATTAGAATGCGTATTTCTGGGCTACGGAGAAGGACACCACTCCTATAGGGTGTGGGATCCTGTAGCTGATAAAATTCATGTGTCTCATCACGTCCGATTCAAAACGAACTGTTTTCCGTATTTAAAGATTAATTCCCTGCTCCGTTCTCCTTCCACTGACTCCCAATCCGATTCCTCCTCTCCTTTTTCCCCTCTCTTCTCCTTATCTTCAGTACAATCTGATCCTTTCCCCATCTCTCCAATCTCAAAATCGCCCTCCTCAGCCTCGTCTTCCTCTCCGTCCAGTCAATCACCATCCAATGTTATCTCACATTCGCCCACTCCAGTCCTTCCCACTTCTGTGTCCGATCTGTCCAACACTGCCTGTATTTTGCCTCCCTCTGATCCAATCTTGAACCGCCCGCTCGAACCTCTCTCCATGTCTGTCCCCTCTTCCCCATCTCCGACTCCTATACCACAAGACTCTTCCACTTCATTACCGGCCGACTCCATCCATGCGCCCGGCCCAGTATTGGCGATTTCCCCCGCTCCCAAGGGCTACGCTTACGTGCCTGACCATGAACGCGCTCCTAACGACATCGACCTTCGCGTTGGTCCTCACCAAATTATCAACCATCCACGAAGGAGGCACGCAAGACTCATTGTTGAGCAACCCTCCCTACTCACCGATCCCACCTCCTATGAGGATGTTCGACGACGGTCTGACGCGGCTGACTGGATAGCGGCTGAAGATTCCGAATTAAATGACATTGACCGGCATGGGGTTTGGGAGGTTGCGGAAAAACTACCTCATGAGAGGGCTCTGGACACCATCTATGTGTATAGAAGCAAGAAAGATGCTAACGGGGTTTTGGTCAAGAAGAAAGCTAGGCTATGCGTACTTGGGAACCGGCAGGTTGAGGGTATCAACTTTAACGAGACTTTTGCCCCAACCGGCCGGGACTCATCCTTGCGCCTCCTACTGATGCTAGCCGCCTCCGAGGATTTTGAACTTGATCAGATGGATGTACGGTGCGCGTTTCTGAACGGACTCACAGACATGCGCATCTTCATCAAGCCGCCGAAGGGAGTGAAAGTTAACTTGAAACCCAACGAAGGTCTTCTCCTAAAGAAATCGCTGTACGGCCTAAAGCAAAGTCCCAGATGCTGGTACAAGGCTCTATCGTCTTTCTTCTCTGACATAAACTTCCAGCCTTCACATTCCGATCCCTGCCTTTTTATCTCTGGCGATTCCTCGAACCCTGTACTCATTTTTGTGCACGTGGACGATTTAATCATCACCGGTCGGAATGTTGCCCCCGTGAAGGAGGCTCTCAAATCCAAGTTCGAAATGCATGACTTAGGCCCTTGCGAGTGGGTACTGGGAATGAGGATCACCAGAAATCGGGGTGAACGATCCATCACTCTGAAGCAGGACCAATACACGAACGACATCCTCGAGGAGTTTGGCATGGTGGACTCCCGCCCTGTCACCTCTCCTCTACCCTCCAACTATCTTCATGACCCATCTCCATCCACTCCTCCGACTTCCACCTTCAACTACAGACGCGGGGTGGGCCTTCTAGGATACCTAGTACAAAAATCCAGGCCGGATCTGGCACACGCGCACAGCTACTTCTCCCAGTTTCTCAACAACCCCTCCTCTCATCACCAGAAGTGCTTCTTTCACCTCCTGCGATACTTGCGTTTCTCCTCCCAGTTTGGGCTGACACTTGGAAGAAGCTCGGGGGATTCGTTGACACTGGAAGGTTATGCAGACGCGGACTACAGCTCATCCTCCGATCGGAGGAGCTTCTCTGGGTCAGTTATAACTCTCCGAGGTCTACTCGGTTGGCGGTGCACCAAGCAGCAGGTAGTCACTCTGTCCACCACCGAGGCGGAGCACAGAGCATGCACTGAGACCGCCCAGGATCTACTATGGTGCAAACAGCTAATCCAAGAGGTGTTTGGCGCCTTCTCCCTACCCATCCCGCCCGCAGTCTTGTTCTGTGACAACAAAGGAGCCATCGATCTCATTCTGAACCCCCTTTACCAACACCGAACGCGTCACATTGACGTCAGGCTCCATTTTCTTCGCCAACATATTCATGGGGACGACTTCGGTCTATTGTACGTATCCACCGGTGCAAATCCGGCGGACTCCCTCACCAAACTAGTCTCGCCCAAATTGCTGCGACAGGCCAATGAACGATTTCATCTTTCCTCTTGAAACCACTACCGATCAAGCACGGGGGCGTGTGAAGATTTAGACCCACAGGACCACGGGAAATGCGCGGTAACCAGGAAGGGGAAGGAGGATGGAAACAATGCATATGCATAGGGGATCACAACTCGTGTCACCTCCTTAAATAGTCCCCCTTGTTGTTTCTCATCTACAAAATTCTTTTCTTCTTCTCTCGTCTGTTTTCGGGTTATTGGGTCCACCACCCTTCAGGTGACTCATCACTCCTCAGTCCATCATCTTTTCTATCCCTCGTCGCGCCGTCTCAATCCCTTAACTCGGGTGGTTTCTCTCCAAAGTCCAACAATATTGTGGAATGTGTGGGCCAATTCCAAAAACATACCGAATCGTAGTAATAGTCTTTCGACGTAAGTTGGATCAATCGTGTGAATTCCAAAGTGAACGATCCGGCTTCGGCTAGACAAATCGTGTCGGTTTGGTGAAACTGAGGTTTCCTGTGATCGTCCGATGAAACAATACAAAACGTGAGTGATAATTTTGATGATCCTCGTGAGCTTCAAGGGAGAGTTTGCCAGGTTCGATTTTTACGGCCGAGTTAAGAGCAAAACTCGCGTCCCGAGTTGATAGGGAGAAACTAGAAATCCAGTGGAAGTTCCAAAGGCCAGCAGAAGCCACTCTACTAGTTCCTCTGCCCTTTGTAGCATTAGCTCGTCGCCCGATAAATCGCAAGCTGAGATAAGACCGCCCACGTCTGAAATACGTTCGAACCACCAGGCAAACCTCAAAACACACGAGCACAGGAACGAGGACGTGGGTCGCGTCTCCGAACATGAGACCTGAAGCATCTCGGGTGCGAGTGTAACTTACGGCGAATGATCGTCTCAAGGGGGGATATTTAGGGCCGGCCGGTCGATCCCGAACTGTAGTATCGGCTCCCTTGGTTGTTTATGGTGTAAGACCAATCACTGGCCTTAACATGCGTCCTGGCATACTGATAAAGGTTTCACGATAAAAAAATTGCCGAGGTGAAACAAAGCGATCACGATATTCATGCAAAGACTTACGTTGTATTCCTGGGTCATATTCATTATTAATAGGGTATCTCTAGATTGATTCATGAATGAATGAGATGACATATCAGCCTCCCGATTTGAAAATTCATCCTGGGTGTTTCTTTTCGCAAACAGGGTCTCGAGGCGACATTTAGTCCAGTCATTATTCAACAGGAGGCGCTAACTGAAGCAACCCCATCTTTGTTCTCGAAATGGTCCAAATTGATTTAGAATGAGCCGTTCGAGTGAACAGGTCCCCAGTTCATTTCTTGCCCATGTAGATTTTCGAGTCGTGAGTGGTGCGTAATCGCATTCCTATTAAGTATGCAGATACCCACAGAAAGTCCACCACAGTGGCTCCCCAACCTGCAAAGGGGTCTTGGAACTTTGGGGCCACATTGACATCGAGTAATTAGTAAATTCAAGGGGAAATTGAAAATACGGTATTGAATCAGCCTCGAATAATCTTTGGTCCGTCCAGTTACTGCCATGGTTGATGAACAGCTATTAACGAACCGATCCCAAGACCGGTTTCAATTCATCGTGGCCCCATGGTTCGAGTTTGTAACCTTCCCAAACATGTTGAAATGCTCTTCGGACCCAACCTTGACGTTCCAAACGGATCACCCGGTCCGATTCCGACTCCCATCCAGGTCGGTCAAAGCCGGGCCATTGGACCCTCGGTAATTTACCGTGTTTAATGAGTGATCTCTCCTTCCAAACAAAACTCGTATTCAAACCAGGAGTCTGCTCTTTGGAGATGGGCCGTTTAAGGGAATGTGGTTTTTCCCGCAAGGCTGAAGGTGGTGGCCAGGAAGGCAATGGCGGTGGGGAGCTTCGAGGGAGAGCACCCGTGGTACCAGGATGGGGGAATCGACTTTTGCCGAGTCTGTTCAATAAGAACTCACCCTTTAGGTGTTAGCAGACCAAGGAAACTTGGCATCCAGTAGTGGCTTGAAACCGGCCTTGGGATCAAATGGATCATTAAACGTGCGGTGTAGAATGGGAAGATCCAATAGTTTCTTGCCTTCGTACTGCTTCAGATCGAGCAAGTTCGTGACATTCTCGTCCTCGATCACCTGTGGATTGGTGTGGCTTGGCTCTACGACGCTGGCTTGACTGGGTTTATCGATTGAAAAGTGTGGACGCTTGGGTTCCTTGAGACTCAATTCTGGAAACCTACGAGGAGGGCCAATCGACACAAAAAACCAATACATCGCCAAGCCGAAGAAGCATACCACTATCAACGGCGCGAGTGTCCGAAGCCGGGACCGCACCAGATTGGCGACGGCTGCTACCGGCCAAGGGTACTTCGATAGCATACTGGGAGAGTTGGGGTAGGGCAGGGTTTATTTCGGTTGGACTTCGGGGCACGAGAGGATAGTGCTCAGGTCAACTTGGTGCGGAGCAAGGGGAACATGCCATGAACATGGATCTTGGGTTGATTGATTGAGATTATAGAACTAGATTGATCGCATGAAGGTACAAAAATGATGAAAGAGAACAGTGGTTTAATAGTAGGTATGATCAAGGGAGAATCATGACTACTGTAATCGGACGTGCTAAGGGCTGTATAAGGCATGCGACCGAAACTTGAAAGCACGGGACGAAGAATAATTCAGAGATGAGGCGACAAGAGTATCGAAACAGAGAAGAGTGTTGAGAGGAATTAGTCGGAAATTAATAATGTAAATTCCCCCAAAGTTTCTCAGATACAAGACAGACTATGGCGTATTTATATTCTATTTACATGGTTTTTTCCAGAACGTTCTATGACCATATTATGCGTTCCCACAGTGGTTTATCCCATACTATAAGGTTCTCGATTATTCCATGTACTTATTATATCCGTATTCTTAATATTCCCCCCCACAATTTATCACGAGCAAGAGATGAATTGTGAAAACGCAGAGTGTCAAGACTTGGAAAAATAAAAGAAACCAAACCGCGTGAAAACAAAAATTAAGAGTCGAAGAAGAAAAAAAGGGAAAAAAAAAAAAAAAAAAAAAAAAAAAAATAAAATGATAATTTAGAGGAGAAAACGTCCGCAGAATTCAACAAGTTTTATCTTCCCCAAAGCCTTCGTGAGTATATCCGCCAGCTGATCGGTCCCTTTGATCCAAGTCATTTTCAAGTCCCCTCGTCGGAGGTGTTCATTTACAAAGTGGAATTCACGATCAATGTGCCTTGTGCGCTTCATACTTGATCGATCTGACGCGATTTTCACAGCTGCCTGGTTATCGGAGAGCAACACAGGGCAGGAAGGGAATCGTAGAGCTTTCTTCGCAAGTGAGGATATCCATAACGCTTCCACTGCCGCGTATGATAAGGCCATGTACTCCGCCTGACAGGTGGAGCGAGCCACACAAAGCTGTCGCTTGGAGCCCCAGTGGATTGGAACCCCCCACACTGTACAAATGAAGCCGTGGGTCGACCGCAAGCCTTCCCCCCCCCAGTTTGCATCAACAAACATCTTGATTGAGTCGGTTTGGTCGGGAGTTATTCGGAGAGCGTAGTTTTTGGTGTGAGAAACATATCGAACGAGTCGTCGCAGTGCCTCCCAGTGCGAATCATCGGGGTTGAGCGCAAAGCGCGCCAGGAAGTTGACGCTGAATGAGATGTCTGGGCGCGTTCCTTGAGCCAGGTAAAGGAGCATACCTATTCTGCTCAGGTAGTCACCATCGGCTTTGACAGAGATGTTCGACAGTAGGTTTGTATTCAGGAGCGGGGTGTCGGCAGTAGGCATACAGTTCTCTGTTGCTTCCAGTTTGTTAATGAGAGCTGGCTGCTGAAGCTGAAATCCTCCATCAATGGCCTTGATCTGGATGCCCACAATGGAAGTTAAGGTGTCGTCCCATTTAAGATTTAATGCCTTACTTAATCGTTCCTCTATGACCGTGAGCAGGTCTTTACTTTCCGCAGTGATGATTCCATCGTCTACATGAATCCACAGAAATGCACGTCCCTGCTCGCCGTCGAATAAATAGGTACTGGGATCCTTGTGGTTTGGCATGAAACCGATCCTCTCCAGTTGCTCCCTTAAATGCAGCCACCAGCAACGCCCAGCCTGCTTTGTCCCATATAGGGATTTCAGTAAGCGTATGACCTTGCCAGGTGGGCATTCCAGGCCTTTAGGGGGTCGGATGTACAATTCCTCATCAAGTTTGCTGTGTAGAAAGGCTGTTTTGACATCAAACGAGCGGATAGGCCAGTTAAATTTCGCCGCGGTGGCAAGGATGAATCGGAGAGTAGCAAATGTGGGCGTCGGTGCAAATGTCTCTTCAAAGCTAATACCTTTGATTTGTGTGAAGCCCTGCGCTACCAGTCTAGCCTTCTTTCGTATAAATTCCCCGTCCGGGCCTCGCTTAGTTGTAAGGACGTATTTGGATCCGAGTATCTTTGACTTGTCCGCCGGGGGGTCTGCAAATTCCATGACCCCCATGTCCCATAGGGACTGATTTTCATCGTTGATTGCAATGACCCAGCCTTCGCGTTCTGCAGACCAGAGCGCTACATCTACGGTAGGATTATCAATGTCGTGAGCAGTGTTTTGTTGTAAGGCGTGTACGAGCGCATCTTGCGTATCCAGCTCGTCCCCTAGCGTAAAGTCTCCAAGTGTTGCGGTCTCAATCCCGGATGCCACCGCCTTAGGTGCAACAAACTTTGCCGAGATCCCTTGCATCACTCTCCGAGTGTCCCCATCATAGAATAGCCAACCTTTTGAGTCTGGGCACACCCCCAGATGGAAAACTTGCTTGGCGTACGGTACCATTTGTTTCAGATGAATATGGTCATACAAGAACGAACGGCAACCAAAAGGCCGAAGCATGGCCAGCGACGGTCGCTTGTGTGTCGCCAGTTCAATAGGGGTTTTGGTTGAGTCAGTGTGGACAAGCCGGTTCAGAATCCATGCAGCATGTTTAAAAGCGTAATCCCATAAATCTGAAGGGAGCCTTGAAGCGTGGAGCATTGTTCGAGACATTTCTGTCAGTGTGCGGTTCAGTCGTTCTATGGCGCCATTCTGGTGGTGTTCGTGCGGGATCGTCTTCTCGTGAATGATTCCTTCATCGTCAAAGAAGTCTGCAAGGACCTTAGATTTCACAAATTCAAAGGCGTTGTCCGATCTAAAGCGCGCTACTTTATGTGGACAGAAAAGGTGGAACTTCCTTATCCATTTTTTAATCTCGTTTGGAGCACCCGACCTTGCCTTTATGGGGATGGCCGAGCACATCCCTGAGAACAAGTCCGCAATTGTCAGGACAAAACGGTTGTGATCAATGCTGTCAGAAAATGGGCCAATAATGTCGGCTGCAATGACATCCCCGGGTGCCTTACAGATACCCCGGGAGACAAACTTAGGGACCACGTGTCGAGCCTTCATAAGGGAACATGAGTTGCAGAAGGGTACCTCTCCCGCCGGGAGTGGGGGTAAATGGTCTACCGCGTTATATTTCTTAGTATTATTTAGCATACGCAGCGACAGATGCCCTACAAGTTCGTGGAAGGAATAGGTCGCAGCATTCACCGCATTTACGCTAGGGTCCTGGGGATCACAAATGGGAATAAAGTAACGGTTTTGGAGTTCGAACAAAGGGAAATTCAATCCATTTTGCTCTAAGGTGTAACCATTCCCATTAAAAATCACCGATCCATCATTCTTTGCAAATTTACCAATCGAGATAATTGTTCCGTTCACTTCCGGACAATAGAGCGTGTCGTTCACATGGAGGGGACCATAGGGGGTTGGTATCGTGATATTGCCGATCTTGTTTACGGGAAACTTGTCTGAGGATGCAACAGACAATGTCAGGTGAGTGGGTCTGAGAGAAGTGAAGAGACTAACATTGTTCGTGACCGAGTCCGTAGCGCCAGAGTCTAACAGCACAGAATCTGATTCTCCCGAATTGTTGCTGATCGACGCCACATGTGGAGGAACTTCCCGATTGAAGGCCGGGTGCGAGTGCGCAGACTGTTTAAGTCTTGCATGTCGATTGCCGATACGAGGGTCCTTGACGGCCGGGAGACGTGACTTCCTTCTGGGACAGTCAACAGCCCAGTGGCCCCACTCAAAACAGTGATTGCAGGGGTGTCGGAAAGTGAGCCAAGTCTTGGCCCATTCGTCGCTGCGATCCATGTAGGTCGTTGGGTGTTCAATTGCCCTCGTCCGGTCGTTTGTAGGCCTGCCCAGTCGCACTGAGTAGCTGAGTAAGGCGCTGGATGGGATATCGTTCTGTGGTGTGCAATGTTGGGAGACAAGCTCTAGAACGTCTTTCGAAGTGATCCGGACGTTCTTGTCTATTGCAATTCGGCTGTCAAGCGCGTTGGCGATTTCTTGATGCGCATGGTGAGCGTTGAAGTGAAGGACGAAAGCTAAAATGTTGTCTATGGTGAAGCCCCCAATGTGTTGTTCAATCGTTTGTAACGTTAGCTTCAACTCGTTGTACGTTTTGTTTGGGTTAACCGTGATGTCTTGGGCTTGGAAGAGGCGGGACCACCTAGTCATGAGGTAGGACCAGGACACTGATCCGAATCGCTCCTTGAGAATTTGGAAGGCTTCGCGGCCCGGTTTTGCCGCCACAAACGGTGACAGGGATGGATCAATGCTGTATTCGACGATGGTGCCAGTGATCTTCCCCCTGCTTGCGCTCTCGTCGTGGGTCGGGTAGAGGTAGTAGTCTTTTTCGTCGAAGAGGCTTTGAACCTTAAGGTTGAGGGCTTGAGCCCAGTCCGGAAAATTTGATCCATCTGCAAGTAGATTGGGTCGCAGACTCTTCCCAACCTGTTCGTAGTGGATCATTGTCTGGGCCACCGAATCGAGTGTTGGTGCCGTACTTTGCGATTTGAGTGCCGCCAGGATTGTCGCAAGGTTGTTTGCTGACAATCCCGTCATCGTGTCTTTCTTTACTCGTCCAGATGCGCTTCGCGTCCCCGAAGCCGAGGTGGTAGGCGTGGATTCACCGGACTTGTTGTTGTAGGAAGACATTTCTGGCTGGTCTTGTAATTCGTCTCGTGGCTTGTAGCGCTGGCCAGATCTCGTAGATCCGTCACCGGCGGGTCGATAATCAGGATGCAACAGGCTGTTCTTTGTGTTTAAACAAATAGTATGGTAATCATATGTTGGTCCGAGTTGCAGCTTGGTAAGAGATGCGCAGGCTCATAACCTGTTGAGAGGAATTAGTCGGAAATTAATAATGTAAATTCCCCCAAAGTTTCTCAGATACAAGACAGACTATGGCGTATTTATATTCTATTTACATGGTTTTTTCCAGAACGTTCTATGACCATATTATGCGTTCCCACAGTGGTTTATCCCATACTATAAGGTTCTCGATTATTCCATGTACTTATTATATCCGTATTCTTAATAAAGAGAGTATAACCGTATTCTTCATAGAATGTATCGAGTGGGATTATCTGTCAATTAAGGTACCACTTTTCTCCAGTTCCGTTGGTAATATGGTTATAAGATGTGAGTGTTGAGGACTGGGTGTACAGTTAGTCCAAGGTGGGTACGGTCGGGATCTGCTTCCGTACCACAACCTCACTTTCTATCCCCCGAAACCCCCGATCTACTATTCTAACTCTTTTTTCGTCTAAAATAATAGGAAACTGATCCTCTTGCTCCCTCTCTCCCCTAGGCCATGGCCTCCCCACGCCCCCCAGGCCCTCCTCGAATGGAGGGAATATCGAACGACGCATCGATGTCCGGTTTGGACGGCACTTTGACTTCCCCAAACAATGGCCAACTGAGTGGTCTGGCCACACTGTTTACGCGTTTAATTGCCGATAAAGGGAACTTCACGGCCAACGGCGAACTAATCATTAACCAACTGACAGTAGAAATGATCCAGGTCTTAATACGTTCAGAGCAGAGCCGCGCGGAGGCCGACAAAATACGCGACAACCGAACTCAAGCTATGGCAACACAGACAGAGGTAATGGCAAGCCAACTCAACAACTTAATACATATGCAGAACACATACCCAACACCAATTAGTCATCCAATGCCAGCCGGAGGAACAAACCAACCAACGTATGCAGAAAGAACAAAATCAAACGCACCGATCAACGCCCGTAAACCCACAACATTACCGCCAACGAAGGATGGAATGAGACTGTTCCGCCCAGGAAGAGCAGTAATCCACCCCAACCCACTGAATAATCAAATCGACAAGATTCCCAAAGCTTTGTTTGTCCAACGGGCCAATGAGGCCTTGTCAAAGATTAACGCACAAGTCCAAGATGAAGTAGTAACAGTTACTGGAGCTCACGTCATGAACTCTGGGGACGTTGTTTTCTACACAAAAAACAAATTCCACCAAAGGTGGCTAATGGACCACAAGCACTTGTGGTCAAAAGAAGTACACCCAGACCTAGAAGCAACACCGAGTGCCTGGTTGGTCCTTGCCCACGGTGCGCCAAAAGACTTCGATCCAACGTTCAATTACAGTAAGACAAACCTGGCGACAGCTAACCGATTCAAAAAGAAGAACTGATCCGAAAACGCTGGCTATCTGATAACATGAACAATGCCAAACAAGCAGGCTCAATTATCTTGTCTTTTGCTAGTAAGGAGTTAGCTGACCAAGTTACTTACACAGGAATCTTCCTGAACTACAACTATCACCAAGTCACAGCTTTCAAACCATACCCAGCGCAGTGCTATAAGTGCCTCAAGATGGGCCACTTTGGAAAATGGTGTCGCGAGCAAGCCAGATGTGGTAGGTGCAATGGGGAACACATGACTAGAGAATGCCAAACTTGCCCGGACAACAACAGCAAAATCATGGATTGTGTCAAATGCAAAGAAGGACTACAGAACAAAGTAGAGGGCATTGAAGACTCACACCACTCAGTATTCAGTGTCTTATGTCCCTACAAGCAAACATGGCTACAGGCTAAGACTTCACGCTCAAAACCCTTAACATGTTAGACGTACCCATCACTAACCAAATGTCTGATGTACCGGTTTCTTCTCAACTAGATTACAATAGGATAGAACCCAGGAATAATCACTTGCACCACCAAGTAGAAGACGGCCATGACCTAAGAAACTTTTCATTTTTACAACTGAGTTGCCATGTCTCCAAAGCCGTCACGCTAACACTCCTTCACCATCCCCTCTCCAAATCCATCCTTATATTACAGGAACCATGGGTCAACCCGTATACTCTTCTCCCCCCAAATCATCCCAACTAGCGCATGATAACCAGCTTTGATCACATCCCCAACAACTGGAGGGACAGACACAAATGTTGTGTATATGTCCACAAGTCAGTCCCATCCAAAGCTATCCTACACCTCCTGGGGGGCTCCAAACACCTGATTGGGTTAATCATCTGGAGAGCTGACAGAAAAAGCTTCACGTTAATAAATTTATATAATCCGCCAGGTACCAATGCCAGTCTTAAGGACCTGGAAAGATGGTTACCAATGTCACTGGACAGGCAAAGCCCAACAAGCATATTCATGGACTCAAACCTTCACCACAAAATGTGGAACCCACTTGGATACAACTCAACCCACAGGGAAGCAGGCACCCTGATATCCCTGTGCGGAAAGCTTGGATTCTGTTTAGCTTCCCCACAACACATCCCAACCTTCTACACAACCAAAGGCAAGGGCACCACAATTGAACCAATATGGACAAATAACAAGGCCACACGCCTTGTATCAGACATCCAGGTCTCAGGCAAAAAATTTGGGCCAGACCATCAAGCCCTGAAGGGGAACATCTTCATGGCCAATTTTCCCCCTCCACAAAGATGGGAAAGACCAAATTGGAAGCAACTTGAAATGGGTACCATGTGCAATTTACTCAAGACTAACCTGAAATATGACCAACCAGGCCAGGACTTGGAGGATGCGGCTGCAAGCCTCTCTCTGGCGCTACAAAACACCCAATTCAGCCTAGGAAGAATGGTCAAAGTCAATGCATCAAGGTCAAAATCTTGGTGGGACCCCCTGAAGCTTAACCCCATTCTGAAAACAAGGAACCAGGCCCAACAATGGATGTTATTAACAAAATTGGAAGAGGCGTGCCTCTTCTATAGGGAATGGAATGATTATTTCTGGTTACTAGTGCAGGAAGCAAAGCAAACCCACTGGAGAAAATACCTTGAGACGGCCAATAACAACTCTGTCTTCAGAACATTGAAATTCACACGTCCAACATTGTCTGGTCAGGTGCTACCACTAAGGCTGTCTGACAGATCCTATGCCTTAGGAAAAGCCAAACAGGCACAAATGCTCTTTAGAGGCACGTTTCTCATCAGAAACCAGATCAACTTGTCAGACATAAAGGTGGGTGATCAATGCCAACCAGCAATATTTGATGAGGTCACTGAGAACAAGGTGACCAGAGCAATCAACAAATTAGCAGTAGGTAAGGCCCTGGGTCCCAACCAGATTAGCAATGAAATTTTGAAGCTAACCTACCCTGTGGCCAGCCCCCACATAACCCAGCTATTCAACAAAATCCTCAGCCAGGTTAAATATCCCCAATGCTGGAAAATCATGACCACAGCTATTATACGTGAAGCAAATAAACCAAGTTACACCATCCCAGGCGCCTATTGCCCAATTGCGCTCCTCAACAATCTAGGGAAGACCCTGGAATTAATATTAGCAAAACAAATGGCAGAATGGGCCACAGCGTGTGATTACCTCCCTGTCCAAAATTATGGAGGAAGGAAAGGAGTAGGAACAGAGGATAACCTCTTCTATTTTGATACCTGGACCAGGGACTGTTGGGCAGAGAAGAAAGTTGTGATTGCGCTCTTCTTAGATGTGCAGTCAGCATATCCATCTGTACACCCAGACAGACTGATACATATCTTGGTCACTAAGGGATGCCCAGCATACCTGTGGATTATTATACGCAGCTTCTTAAAAGAAAGATGCACAACGCTCTGCTTGGATTACTATATCTCCCCCCCAGAGAAAATGCCATTAGGTCTGCCACAAGGGTCACTGCTCTTGGTCATCCTATACATTATATAAAACTTGGAGCTTCTGTGTTTTTCCAACTCTCCTCCCAACAAATCTACCTCAATCAGCTACGTTGACAACGTAGTACACCTTACATCCAGTGACTGCCTTCAAGAGGCCTTGGAAACCATGGCCCTCTTAGCTAAGAAATCAATTGACTGTTCCACCCAGCATTCCACCATCTTTAACAAACTTAAATCACAGCTAATAATTCTGTCTAACTCCAAAAACCCTCCAAGCCCCACTTGCCTGTTCAATTTTGGCAATACCCCAGTAGAATACTCCCAATTGGCTGTATGGCTGGGAGTAACCTTGGACCAACAGCTGACATATCACCAACACCAAGGAAATTTCCACACCAGAGGAAAGTCCATCATGCAACACTTTACCAGCTTTGGAAACTTGAGATGGGGACTCTCAGAGAACAACCGTGCAAGGATTATACAATCCATTCTCCTGCCCAGAATAACTTACACAGCCCACATATGGGCCAGGAAGAAGAACCTTCCCTGGATACTAACCATGTACCTCAAACTGGAAAGATTGTGCGCTTTCTGGACCAAAGGTATATTTGAAAACAAAAGCTCCATGTGGATCAAACAAAACACCATCCACAGGCCAGTATCTGAAGCAATAAAGAAAATGGTGTTCCTCTTTTATACAAGAAAACTGACACAAACTAATTTTCCTTTAAGCATCAGAGACAATTTAATAAGCAGGCTGAAAAAGCAGGGGAAAAAGGACACAAGGGCGGTCAAGGCCAATATTTGTAGAGACATGCTGACCACTTTCCTAAGCCAAAAATTTGAGACAATCACCACACAATTAAACACCAAGGTAACCCCACTACTTGGTAGCATCAAGTAGCAGAACCTACACTTACCAAAGAAAGAGGAGATCCTGGCAACTCAAGACCTAATCAATCACGCAATGGAGAAGGATGCCCTTATATTTACAGAAAGATCATATGATAAAAAAAAGTGGGTGGAGCCGCAGCCACAATGATGAATTCTGACAAACAAATCTTGTTTTTCACAGGTACAGAAGCAATCCACTCAAACCACAAATGCAAGACGCTGGGAGTAATAGCAGCACTCAAACTGATAAACATGCTCAACCAAGAAAACTATGATTGCTTCTTCATCTTTACTGACAACAAAGGAGTCTTACAGAGGACAATGAGCCCCCTGAAAGAAAAACCCGGCCAGTATCTTTTTGATGAACTGCAAAGAAAGGCCATAAAGGTTAAACCAAATCAAATTTATTGTTTGTATGGTGCCCAGGTCACAAGGGAATTATGGGCAACAAGGAAGCTGATGCAAAAGCAAATGAGGCGGTGATGACTGGAGATGAGCCACCAAACCCTCTCTACAGCAACTTGACAAAGGTCAGAAGGAATATATTAACCGGTCAGGTCACCACGGACAAGACCTTGGCAAGAAAAACCGCAAACAACCTGAATATACAAGCATCAGCTGTCATAAATCAACTCACATCTGGCAGTTGCAGCTTAAATGGGTACTTATTCAGAATTAGTAAAGTCATTTACCCTTCATGCACAAAGTGTGGTCATGTAAAGGAGAAAGTGACACATTTTCTAAACTTCTTCCTGGAATACAAAGCATTTTGTTGTGACATGCAAAAAGAACTGAAGAGATTGCAAACAAGATTCAACCCTAAAAATCTCCGCTCAACGCTAAAGAACATCAAAGCTTGGCCCTCTCTTGCAAATTTTATACTGGCAACAAACCAATTTGATTTTCTCCTACCCAGCCCCACACCCAAAAAACCCTTGGGCCCCACAAAGAACATTCCCCAGCTGCTTAACACCTTGACCTGAGGAGAGATCCCCTTTTCCAACAACAGCCAGTCATAGCCCAACCCCCCTGTTTTACTGCTGCCTCTGTTGTATTTCATCTGCTGCCTCATTTGTTTTCTCATCTTCCTCCCCTCTCTTTCCACCTCTTTCCTTTTGCTTCTTTCCCCTTTCACTCTTGCCATACCTAAGCTTGCAACAAACTAGGGGATTGGCGTGAGATCCTGCAATAATCTTGTAACTACCCTAAGGCTTGTTGAATATGCAAAGTGGTCCATGAGCAATGCAAAATCCACTATATATATATATATATATATAAAGGTGGGTAAAATTTGAGGCGGAAAGCATGAGTTCCAATTTTCTCAAATATCTGTAATAGTCCCATAGCACCAGAATCGAGCTTGTTCAAAGCGTTTTGGGTGATGATCTTCTGCAAAAGCCATACCAATTGGCCTCATTGGAATTCTTGCAGGTTGCCGGAGTGTTGGTTACATTAAGAGGGCTCAATTGGGAATTTTTTGCTCTGGATATTGCGCCCAGAGCCACTTTGGGAGTAATCTGTAACAGAATTAATGCAAAGTCATTGAATTTGTTAATGGTTGAAGAAAAGTTAGCGCTCCCTATGTTGGTTCATGCTGTCCACATTGACCAGTCATGATGACGCTAGTTGCCAGAGATAGGTTTCAATTACCTGGTTGAGCCTCTCTGTCCAACCGTTAGTCTGGGAGTGGAATGAGCAGGATAAATCTGCAGTTTATCCACAACAATCTTCCAAAATCTTGATACAATGGTAGCACCATGGTATGAAATGGTTTTGTCTGAGAAGCCGTGTTGTCCAAAAAATCACTTCAAAAAACAAAGGGCTAGATCAACAGCTTACCAAGACTTGCAAGCAAGAATGAAATGTGCATTTTTTTGCCACGTGATCCACCATTACTAGCATTGCATCAAAAACCCCACTCTTAGGGAGCTTACCAATGAGGTCAATTCCAATACAGCCTAAGAGCTACAGGTCACCAGTGGTATGGCACAGCAAAAAAAGATCTCCCATATCCCTTTGTCCTCCAATGGCAAGATTATAGTACTGGTACTGGCCAATCAGGAAACAACCTTGCTCACCAATCTACTCCACAACCTCAATCCGTTGCTGAAACTCACTCACTATGCATACAATATAGATAAAAAAATCCTTTTGGAACCTAGTAAGTCTTGGTTCAAATCACAATGAGCTAAAAAAAATTGACACAGAAATTAGATGTCTTAGGTTAAAAGGGGATAATACAAAACTCATTGTCAATTTGATCACTCCAAATGAGATGCTAGCTGATCCTCTCACTCTTCTGTCATGCATGAATATTCCTCCTAGACATGGTGGTGTGTTGAAATGATCCTGTCCCACTCTTTCTGCTAGTGCAACTACTTCAATCAGGATTTATCAATCATGTCCTTCTATCTGTGTCAGCTCCCTTTGAAAAGGATCCACCCAACCAAGAAAATACTTACAATCATATTCTCCTTTCAAAATAACCTCAGCTGAAATTCTCCATCCCACCCTCAAAACTCATTCCCTCCTCTTCTTTCCCCTCCTCCATCTCAATAATTCTCTGTTGATCTAGTTACTGGCATACTCCAAGATTTCATTGAAAAAAGTTGAATTGCCTCATAATACAATCAGGGATTCCAAAATAAAAAATTCCCATCATTGAATAAAAAAATCAATTTGTGCCCAGTTGTAATGTTGATTCTGTCTGAATTTTTTGTTCCTGCATTATCTGAAATGAGTTCATTCAAAATTTTCCTTCACCTCTCTATTTAATCCATGACTCAGTTCTCAAATTTTCAAAATTATATTTCCTCCCATGATTTTTTTAGTAAGATATGCCCTTCATGCCTAACTTTGGGCCAATCTAGAATTTTTTTATGATTCTTTTTTTTTTCAATCTTCTTGCCCTGATTAAAATAAACATATTTCAGGTTAATTTGGGACCTGGTTAGAGATAAAAGGTTTCTGCTTTGATAAAATATATTTTATTTGTTGATATGAGGTGCAAGACTTAGTGAAGTCAGAGATTCTTGTACCTGGAAAAGAAAAATTGAGGTTCAAGTTTATTCAGTATTTCCCAATGACTTTTCAGATTATAAGAGGTCTGAATAAAATTTCAGAGAGAACTATTTCCTTTTATATTTTTCAACCCAAGTATTGCCACCATCAGTGGTTCCATTCTTAGCATGAAATTTTCTTTGATTAGGTTTAGAAGATTGTTGTTTAAGTATAAATAGAGAATTCTCATCTGGTTTGAAGAAGTGGTGAAAATCAAGGTTCTCAAGGAAAATGGGAAAAAATATTCCATGGTAATATCCAACTTGGATTGATACGGATTACTTGCTAAAATTTGGAGGATAGGTATAATTGGGGAAGATTTATACTTAGGAAAGGGTCATCTCAGAGGGTCTTCCAGGTGGATAGTGGCCTTAAAATGCTTAAAAACCACATTCAAATTAGAGATAAATGAGGCCTATGGCTTTCAAATCTTTTTAAACTTTTGTTTGTAAAATGAAAATTCTTTTCAGTAAAGTTTTTGTTTGATGGGCAATAGTGCCAGTTCTGATGGAAAATGAAGGCAGTTAGTGTTTCAAGATTTTTGGAACCAAGTTGCTTTTCTATATTGTGAAAAATTGCAATCACAGTATTTCAAGCCTTATTTGGCTCATAAAACAAGCCAATAGATATGATCTGTAAGCATTGTACCATGATATAGGTTTAAGATGTCTTATTGAATTGGTGATTCAGGATCCTGAATGCCTCCCTGCCAGGGTTTCCACAAACAGGAGGCAACATATCTGAACAGATACATATTGAATTGTATATTTTTCCCCATAGGTAACAAAGAATCTGTAAATAAAACATATCACTTGCCCATAAGAAAAGAATTCAAAATTCATCTCAGACAGCCACTATTTCAGAGTCAGCTGAAAAATATCAAAAATATGAAAATAATAAAATCAATAATGTTGGGATTATTCACCATCAATCTCCTGCTTTCTCTTTCTCAGTTTCTTTTCTTCCTTCCTCTTCATTCTCCTCATCACATCATACCCAAAATATCTTTTCCAACTCATACTGTCTGCATTCAATGTGTTCCTCAATCTTTCTCTCACCCTGTCATCAAAGCATGTGCAACCTCTCTCAATTGTCACACAAGTTGTATTTCACTGCAGACCATGAAATTCCCTGAATGCTCATCACCTGAGGACAGAGTTTGGCCGGACAGAAAGATCTCTTTCCTCATCTTTCTGTCTGCTACCAAATCTCTGAGTACCCCCAGGTGAGTACTGTTTCTTACTGTCATAACTCTCTTATTCTCATCTGCTATTTTTTTCTGCTCCTGTTTCACCTCTCTGATCAATTACATCCTCATCGTCCTTTCTGCTACCAAATCTCTGAGTACCCTCAGACTGATTGAGCAAACAGGTTATGAGCCCAGAGGAATTCTCATTCCAAAAAGTTTCAGAAAGATCCGTCATTGACTATTCCTGGTGTCAATAACTAATCATGGAAGAGTAATCATCCTCCTATCCAGTTCTCAAGACTCCATCCATCATACCTCTCTGTGAATATACTTGAGAATACCACCAAGGGTTAGACTCTTTCAGAGTACCGGACGAGGGATGAGGAGGAGGAGGACGTGGACAAGGAAAAGGGCGCGGGATTCACCTGAGGGTGAGATGGATTGGAAACCCAAGACAGATGCAATCAGATTTCCGACCTAGCATGAAAATAAGACCAGACAGAAACACTCAAAAGCAGAGATTGGAGATAGGACCATCAAGAAAGGAAAAACCTAACAACCTTGAGAATACCACCAAGGGTTAGACTATTTCAGAGTACTGGACAAGGGATGAGGAGGAGGAGGACGTGGGCGAGGAAAAGGGCGCGGGATTCACCTGAGGGTGAGATGGATTGGAAACCAGAGACAGATGAGGAAAAAGAAAAGAGAAGAGAAACGGAGCGAGGAACATTGGTAGCTATTTAAGTACAACTCGCGATTCATCCCATATGCATATGCATCACTGGTCTCCTCCGCCCTTGTGGGTCTGTATTGTTACACGCCCCCGTGCTTGGTTGGGAATGAGTTCAGCGGTGAGGTGGAAGCAAGTGAAGCATTCGCGGAGCTTCTTTGTGGCGACCAACTTGGTGAGTGGGTCGGCAAGGTTGAGTTCAGTTGCGATGTAGACCAGGTAGAAATTGTTTTTGTGTACGTGTTGCCGGAGGAAGTGAAGGCGGACATCAATATGGCGCGTTTGATGTTGATAGAGCAGATTGAGGATGAGTTTGATGGTGCCTCGGTTGTTGGGGAACAAGGTTGGGGCCGGGATGGGGAGGGAAAAAACTTTAAAGACCTGGGCCACTAGTTGCTTACACCACAGGAGGTCTTGGGCCGTTTTGGTGCATGCCCGATGCTTGGCTTTGGTCGTGGAGAGCGTGACAATAGGTTCTTTTGGTGCATTGCCACCCGAGTAGACCTTTGAGTGTGACGGCGGATCCCAAGAAGCCTCTCCTGTCCGTGGAGGAGCTATAGTCAGTATTGGCGTAGCCTTGAAGTAGCCATGGCTCAGAGACTTCTCCGCCTAGAGTCAGGCCAAGGTTGGCCGAGAATTGGAGATATTGCAGCAGTTGCAGGAAACAGGCTTGATGGTGGAGCGTGGGATTGTTTAGAAACTGGGAGAAGTGGCTGTGAGCATGGGCTAGATTGGGTCTGGTTTTCTGGACAAGATAACCTAGTAGCCCCACCGCTTGTCAATAGTTGAAGCTTCCAGTTGGAAGCTCGGAGGGCTTGGGGTGACTAGATAGTTGGATGGGAGGGGCGCGGTGACCTGCTTGCAGTCCAACATTCCATGCTCTTCAAGCATTTTGCAAATGTATTGATCCTGCTTAAGGGAGACTGTTCACAAGCGTCGGTTTCTAGTGACTCTCATCCCCAATACCCATTTGCAGGGACCCAGATTGTGCGTTTTGAATTTTGATTTGAGCGCGTCCTTGATGGGTTGGATGTTCCTGCCGGTGATGATTAGATCATTGACATGGACAAAGATCAGGACGGGGTTAGAGGAGTTGGTTGAGATGAATAGACAGGGATCTGATTGCAAGGGTACAAAGTGTACTTCGGAGAAGAAGGTGGATAACGCCTTGTACCAGCACTGGGGGCTCTGCTTGAGTCCATACAGCAATTTCTTGAGAAGAAGGCCCTCGTTTGGTCTTAGCTTTGTGTTGACGCCTTTGGGGGGTTTGATTAATATCTGCATTTCAGTCAGGCCATTGAGGAAACCACATTGCACATCCATTTGGTCCAGCTCAAAGTCCTCGCACGCGGCCATCATCAGGAGTAGTCACAGGGAGGTGTCGCGACCAGTTGGGGCAAAGGTCTTGTTATAGTTGATGCCTTTGACTTGTCAATTGCCTAGAACACACAGGCGTGCCTTCTTCTTAACAATCAACCCTTTGGCATCCTTTTTGCTTCGATAAATGTACATTGTATCAAGCGCTTTTTCTCCCGGCTCCTTTTCAGCTACTTCCCAGACCCCGTGACGCACAATGTCGTTGAGCTCCACATCCTCGGCAGCGATCCACTTGGCAGTGTCCGACCTGCGTTGTAAATCCTCATAGGAGGTTGGGTGAGAGAGAGAGAGAGAGGTTCTTCGACTATCATGTTTTCTCGGCGTTGGCATGGGTGTTGGAGGATTTGATGAGGTCCCATGCTTAGATCAATATTGTTAGGAGCATGTTCAAAGTGAGGGACGTAAGCGTACCCTTTTATTGAAGAAATTTGGGGATTTGATTCGCTGACGAGAGAGTCAGGTGAGAATGATGGTGGATTTGGAGTTGATCCGGTGGCCTCACCAGTAAGTTGAATTTGAGAAGTGGCCGGCCCGTAGGCGGTTGAGTTGGAAGGATTGCATGCATTGGTAGTTTGAATAGAGGGCAACAATTCCAAAGCTGGGATGGTGGGAGACACAGACTGAGTGGAGATAGAAGGAGAAGGAAAACAGGAGATAGTGGAAGCAAGAGATTGAATATTTAAGAAAGGAAAGATGTTGGTCTTGAAGCAAACGTGGTGCGAGTGGTGTATTTTATTGGAAATCGGATCCCAAACTTGATACTTTCAATGACCTTCTCCATACCCTAGGAAGATGCATTAAATCCCGGATGGGGAGAATTTTGACCAACGAAATTGCTTTTTGTGGAATAGGATTTCCCTGCACCCAAAGGGTTTCAAGTGAGACAGGTCAGTCACTTTATCAAACCAGAGTTCATAGGGACTTTTCATTCCAATTGAGCTGTCTGGGGAACGATTCTCAAGATAGACCGCGGTACTTACTGCTTCCCCCCACCAGTCCAAAGGCAGTCCACAGTCAAGTAAAATTTTACATGCCTTTTCAATTGTGGTGCAATTCCCGCATTTGGAGAACGGATTCTGTTGCGGAGTGTATGGTGCCGATTTGAGGTGGGTGATGCCTTTGTTTTGAAACAGCTCCTCCAGCATCTTGTTGACAAATTCCCCTCCGTTATCGGATACCACATACTTGATGTTTGTACCACATTAGGTTTCAGCCAGGTTGAGAAATTTCAGGATTAAGTCGCCCGTTTGAGATTTTTGAGCCATGGTGAAGGTCTGTGTCTTTGAATCTAGAGTATTGCAGGGATTTGAACACGTGGAAGCTTTCTGGTAATTTCTCGAGAATGTGATAAGCCAACATGGCCTCCAGGGTGTGGCTGTCAAATTTTCCTGCGGAAACCTCTTGGAGTAGTTGGAATAGTTCTCAAAACTCACTTATGGCTGAGGAGAGATTACCGGATGAGAAGTCAATATTGTGCATTTTCCCAATTGTTTTGGAAATGTTTTCCATGGATTTGGTGGTGTAGTGCAAGCAGATAGTGTCCCAGAGGTTTTTTGGTAGGTATTTGTACGGATAATTGACAAAAATAGTGTAGTTCTGGTGATCGAGGTGCATCTGTATGAAGGTGGTGGCTTGCTTTAGTTTGAGTCAATCCTGCAGATAGGGTTCAGCAGGGGGGTCCTTTTTGATTAGTTCATCCAGGTCTTTGAAACCCAGTTGCGTGATAATTGCGTTCCTCCAGCTTGGAAAGTTGGGTCCCGTGAGTTTGGGAATATTAGTTTGCAGTAGATCGTCGGCCATGGTGAGACCGGGATTGTCAGGAATTGTGGTAAGCTGTCAAAAGATAGTTTTGGTGGTGGTTGATAGGTTGGAGGAGTAGTATGCGGAGACTTCCTCTGATTTGTTGTGATCTGAGACGGGAGTGATGGATGGAGAGGGAGATGGATAGGGGGTTGCTTGAGATGACTCCAGGTTTTGTGATTGTGGTGGATGATATTGGGGATTCAAAGAAGAAAGATGCAGTTGAGTTTTGCTGGGCTCATAACCTGTGAATACACGTGAGAATACCACCGAAGGTTAGACTCTTTCAGAGTACCGGACAAGCAATGAGGAGGAGGAGGACATGGACAAGGAAAAGGGCGCGGGATTCACCTGAGGGTGAGATGGATTGGAAACCAGAGACAGATGCAATCAGATTTCCAACCTAGCATGAAAATAAGACCAGACAGAAACACTCAAAAGCAGAGATTGGAGATAGGACCATCAAGAAAGGAAAAACCTAACAACCTTGAGAATACCACCAAGGGTTAGACTCTTTCAGAGTACCGGACAAGGGATGAGGAGGAGGAGGATGTGGATGAGGAATAGGGCGCGGGATTCACCTGAGGGTGAGATGGATTGGAAACCAGAGACAGATGAGGAAAAAGAAAAGAGAAGAGAAACGGAGCGAGGAACATTGGTAGCTATTTAAGTACAACTCGCGATTCATCCCATATGCATATGCATCACTGGTCTCCTCCGCCCTTGTAGGTCTGTATTGTTACACTCTCAACTCTCTGGGAGCAGATTTTAACTACCTCAATTGGTTGATGATCCTACAAATAAATTTCCAAGCTTCTGGCGTTGGATATCTGCTAAACAGAGATTCAGCAAAATTAAACAACCAAAATTGGTCCAAAGACAACCTCTCTGTTTGTTTGGTTATCTCAAGAGCAATAAACCCATCCAATTTCCAATTCATTCAAAAACACAAAGAAAATGCTCTTGGAATGTGGACCGCTCTCAAGGAAGCCCATCAGGAAAACTTGTCTGGAGGACGTTGTGGTGCTCTTTTATGGACACAACTCAGGAAAGGGCAGCAGGCGGCGCGCTCGTAGGCCCAGCAGCGGTTGGGTTGGGCTCTGCACCTGGAGACGGGAGACGACGGATTGCGCGGATCGGAAAGCTTGCGCGGATCGGAAAGCTTGCGCGGATCGGAAAGCTTGCGCGGATCGGAAAGCTTGCGCGGATCGGAAGGCTTGCGCGGATCGGAAGGCTTGCGCGGATCGGAAAGCTTGCGCGGATCGGAAGGCTTGCGCGGATCAGAAGGCTTGCGCGGATTGGAAAGCTTGCGCGGATCAGAAGGCTTGCGTGGATTGGAAAGCTTGCTTGGGTCGGAAGGCTTGCATGGATTGGAAAGCTTGCGCGGATCAGACGGCTTGTGTGGACCAGGCGGACCGCGCATTGCAAGGCGCGCGGATTGGGTCACGCGGGTACGCAGATACCTGGAACGGGTTGATGGGCGGACGGGCACGGGCAGGCAAGCTGGGCGTACGATATTGAGGGGCATGGGTTATGGGGCAAGGGATGGAGGGGTAGGATTGGGCTAGGGTTCTGTGCTTAGGGGTTGTATCTCATCATTCTTGCTTACTTGTGGTTGTACTTAGGTTAGGGTTGAGAGGGAGGACTTAAATACTTTGCTCTCAACTCTGGGTTGTAGGGGGGGAGGACTTCACGGACTGGACTTGACGGACGGGGACCGCACTCTAGGATATCACTTTTATGGCATCGGATTGGATTGGATTGGAAAGAAAGGAATTCCTCTTATTATTTATCTCTCTCTCTCTCTCTCTCTCGCTCTTGAAAGGCTGCATCTAATCTCCTTACAGACGCTTTGATCAAAAACTTCCGGAACTCAAGGACGACTTCGGGGGGGTTGCTCTCTAAAGTTTCCACATCTGGGGGTCTGGCCGGGAAAAATCTTTCGTCAAAGTCTCTCGAAGGTACTCACGGATGCTACCAACAGCCGCTTCTCTTCCTTCCTCCTCCAACGGCTTCCGCGCTACTCCATGGATTTACCCGCATATTAGACTCAACATTGCGGAGGTGGAGCGATTCATCTCACGTTATGAAACAATTGCGGACTCTGAAGGCGTTTTGGATTTTGAGAAGGTGCGCCATGTCGTCCTGTTCATCGAGGACGCGGAAGCGCGTCGGGAAGTGGAGGAGATGGGGGGATACCTGAAACTGGATTGGCCGGAACTGAAGGAGGACATGCTGGAAAGATGGGGGAGGCGCGGTTCTTGCTTTCGGAAGGACAATCTCAAATCATCCGCGGAATGGGGTTATCAGGCAGGCGCGCGCGACGGGACCCAGATGCAAGCAGAGGTGGACCACGCGGGACCGGAGTACTACAGGGCAGAGTATGTTCCCGCCCCACCACCGGCAACCATCTCTTGGGCTAGCGAACTTACGGAGGTGGCAAGGGGCCTCGAGGCCTATCTGGAGAGCATTCAGACCCCCAGCACTTCTAACCGTTGGCGGACGGGAAAAAGGGACCAGAAAGTGGATTCAAACGCGGAATTGGTTTCCCCGGTGGGGGCTAAAAACGTGTTGGGGAAGCGGGATTCGATGGAACCGGTGCGGCCTACTGACAGGAAGCGGGCGAGGACAACGGAACGGGAAATTGATGCTCCGTGCGGACTGGGAATTGGCAAGCGGCGGACGGATCTTGCAAAGAAGGTATACGCGGCGGCGGAAGAGACGGACCACGCATTGAAGAATCACGACCCGAGCTGGACTTCTTTGGTGGCAGGGAGCGCGCATTTGGAAAGGGCAGTGGCAGCAATGGAAAGGACGGTCGCGGAATGGACAGACGGTGGGGCGGAGCGGAAGGGTCAAGTGGTCACGCGCGGTCTGGTGAGCAGGGAGCGGTCAGAAATCTCCGGAGGGGAGAACAAGGCCGCAAGAAGGGCAAAGGGTAAAGGATTTTGTGTGGGCGGGGTGGGGAAGAAGAGAGCTGGGATTGAAAGGGTTTCAAAGCCTCTTTCCTCCTCCACGGCGGGTTGTTGTAAGGACGTCTGGGGGTGTTTGCTTTCGTTTGGGTTTTGCGCGCGGATGGGCTCAAATTTCAAAGGATGCAGGAGGGTCTTGGCGGCGGGAGGTGCACCTAGGCGGTCTGGGACAACAATTTGCAAACAAGGTCCCTGCGGGATTGGTTGAGGCAACGCTCCGCAGATCTGGCGATGGGTGGGGCGCGGTCGGCTGAGGACAGCGGCAAAGTTGGGGGGGAGCTAGCGCGGGGTGGAAGGTTGGAGTTGGGACGCAGGACGCGGGCTCAAAAAAAAAAAAAAAAAAAAAAAAAAAAAAAAAAAAAAAAAAAAAAAAAAAAAAAACTCTTGTTCCTTCTTATCTATTCATTCTTCCTTTTCTGTCTCCCCATGTACTATTGCGGATACTCTCACTGGCGCGGATTTCTCACCTTCAGACTCTCACTGGCGCGGATTTCTCACCTTCAGAAGACTCTCACTGGCGCGGATTTCTCACCTTTTCCGACTTCTCACTGGCGCTGATCTTCTCTCTCCAAGGCGCGGATATTGCGCGCGGTCCTTATTCTTGCTCAGGGACTCACAAGCCCAAAGGCTACTCAATCACGCACAACGTATGTCTTTTTTTTGTGTATAGGCGCTAAATACAAAGGATAACTACGGAAGGTGAGATGGTGGGAGATCTCTGGGGACAGAACTCAAGTTGGGGGGGGATGTGGTGCTCTTTTATGGACACAACTCAGGAAAGGGCAGCAGGCGGCGCGCTCGTAGGCCCAGCAGCGGTTGGGTTGGGCTCTGCACCTGGAGACGGGAGACGACGGATTGCGCGGATCGGAAAGCTTGCGCGGATCGGAAAGCTTGCGCGGATTGGAAAGCTTGCGCGGATTGGAAAGCTTGCGCGGATCGGAAAGCTTGCGCGGATCGGAAGGCTTGCGCGGATCGGAAGGCTTGCGC
This sequence comes from Puccinia polysora, assembly GCA_025617555.3. Lineage (NCBI taxonomy): Eukaryota > Fungi > Basidiomycota > Pucciniomycetes > Pucciniales > Pucciniaceae > Puccinia > Puccinia polysora. Next base: position 20,626,404 of record CM062645.1, on the reverse strand, counting down.
GGATCGGAAAGCTTGCGCGGATCGGAAGGCTTGCGCGGATCAGAAGGCTTGCGCGGATTGGAAAGCTTGCGCGGATCAGAAGGCTTGCATGGATTGGAAAGCTTGCTTGGGTCGGAAGGCTTGCATGGATTGGAAAGCTTGCGCGGATCGGACGGCTTGTGTGGACCAGGCGGACCGCGCATTGCAAGGCGCGCGGATTGGGTCACGCGGGTACGCAGATACCTGGAACGGGTTGATGGGCGGACGGGCACGGGCAGGCAAGCTGGGCGTACAATATTGAGGGGCATGGGTTATGGGGCAAGGGATGGAGGGGTAGGATTGGGCTAGGGTTCTGTGCTTAGGGGTTGTATCTCATCATTCTTGCTTACTTGTGGTTGTACTTAGGTTAGGGTTGAGAGGGAGGACTTAAATACTTTGCTCTCAACTCTGGGTTGTAGGGGGGGAGGACTTCACGGACTGGACTTGACGGACGGGGACCGCACTCTAGGATATCACTTTTATGGCATCGGATTGGATTGGATTGGAAAGAAAGGAATTCCTCTTATTATTTCTCTCTCTCTCTCTCTCTCTCTCGCTCTTGAAAGGCTGCATCTAATCTCCTTACAGACGCTTTGATCAATAACTTCCGGAACTTGAGGACGACTTTGTGAGGGATAACCTCTAAAGTTTCCACAACGTATGTAATGGCTTTGAAAGCTCTTGCTCACCAAATTGAACAACAAGGATATGACAACTCATCTCACCAAGATAATTTCCTATGGAGAAAAACTTGCATTGCTGATTACTCCCAAGAATCCTCTCACCCCAGACAACTTACAGTCTACTGCCATTCTTCTCTCCCTTCCTGATGACTGGCTTAATTGTGTTTCAGGAATGATGAATAAAGAATCCATCCCATCATCAAAGATCATCACTGCCCTCAGGCAGGAACATCTGAGAAGACAAACTCAAAATGAAGAGATTGTGGTCCAGTCAGCTTCAAAAACCAAATACCCCCCATCTCAAGGTTATAGCAGAGGACCACCTCAAGTCTATTACTGTACCAACTGCAAAAAAGAGGGACACTCATTCTCTTGATGTCCCAAAGTATTGGAAGCATTGGAAAAATCTAAGAAAAACAGTTGTCAGCAAAAAGGAAAACAATCAAAGTCAGCCAAAGCTAACCTGATCAAAGTCAATACTGTAGTTTCTTCAACATTGGAAAAAAAAGATGATTTCTCCAAATCAGATGTTATAATTCATGCTGGTTCAATGTTGTGCAATCTGACTCACTCAAAGATAAATCTAAATAGAGACCTTAATCTGGATTTTGGTTGTTCTGTGTTGATGATCCCATACAAACATCAGCTGACCAATAGAAAACCAAATCTCATCCCTGTAAGACTCGCCAATGGATCAAAGATCAACTCCATTGAAGAAGGAACTCTTGATCTATTGTTCTGCCAGACCAAGTCTCTTCTGGTACCAAGTCTTCATGAACCCCTCCTGTCAGTCTCCGGTCTATGCAATCAAGGACTTATGGTCCTGTTCAGAAAGAAAGGTTGTAGTATTCTTAATGAAAATGCAAAACTACTGGGCAAAGGAGTTTTACAACGCGGGTATTGCAACAGAAATCTGTACTACCTCCCTCAAGTAGTGTTAAGCAGCTGTAAAGCATCATCTAATTCCAGTGTCTCGCAAGCTACTGACAACAGCCTTTTTGGCTATCACTTCAGACTTTCCCATCTGAATCTAAAGTCTCTCAAAGCTATGCTCAAAACTCAACACATCTCCCCCAAACCGTTCAATGAACTAGAAGTCCAGCAATGCGAAACTTGCATAAAAGCAAAGATATCAAGGCTTCCTTTCCATACGCGACTGAGCCATAGATCCACTTTTCCAGGGGAAATAATCCACTCTGATGTTTGTAGTTTTGAGACTCAATCGAGAGAGGGATATAAATACTTCATTACTTTTATCAACAACTGTTCAAAAGCTCTGTTTGCCTTTCCCATGAGACTAAAATCAGATTCCCTTTCATGCACCAAGCTTTTCATTTCCTTTTTCAAAAATCAATATCAAAATCGTGTCTTGTCTCTTTGCACCAAAAATGGAGGCAAATACATCAGCAACAAGATGAAGGTCTTTCTCTCCTCAAAAGGCATCTTGCACGAACCGGGTCCCCCTCACTCACCACAGCTCAACAGTGTCGCGGAGCAGTCAAATCAAACCCTCAATGATCTAATTTGGTCATGTTTAATCTCATCAAACTTGTCCAAGTGGTACTGGGTAGATGCACTTTGTCATTCGCTCTTTGCCTTCAACTCTTGTCCATGTAAAACCACACAAGGCTTTAGGTCTCCTAACTCCATCCTCCGACAAGAAGACATACAGCTCTCCTATCTCCACCCCTTCGGCTGCCTCACTTGGTACAAGGTTCCTGAAGCAAATCGCACAAAACTTGATAGCAAGGCAAAACCCGCCATCCTCCTATCTTACCTCAGTCATGGAAACGGTTATTGGTTATTGGATCTAGAAAGCAGATCAGTTATCAAGTCCCATGACTGCATGTTCAATGATGCATCCTTCCCATACGGCTTGAAGAATGATTGAGCGCCAAACAATTCTGTTTCTCCCACTGGCGTACCTGTTCCTCTTGTATCAATCCCTGCACCACCATCATCACAAAGCAAAACACCACTAGGACCAGTTGAGCCACACCATCATTTGACGTCCTCGCCATCCCCGTTGAGTCCCTCAGACCTTTTGATTGACTGTTCAAAGCCTGCGGATGAACCATCTCCTCACGTGGCAGTAAATCTTCCTGACCTTTTTGTTCCAAGCATGATCCGTCCACAATCAACGAGTGTTGTCTCTTCTGACTTGGACTCGTTACCATCTCCACCACACATCAGGCCTCCTAACTCCCCCCCCTTCCAGCTACTTCCTCAGAAACAATCCCTGCATTGCTTTCCCCCCCCGCCCTCCAGCCAACTCCTGTCCGACCCGTCGTTCTACCAGGTTGCGCCGTTCCCCGCAGCGGTTTGGAAACTTCTCTCGTTCCGCGTTGGTAAAGGATGATCTTATCGCCCCTACCACCTGGAAGAAGCTTCTCCAATTGCCGCACAAGAAACTTTGGATCCTGTCGGCTCAGGAGCAAATGGCCTCCCTCCAGGGCATGGGAACTTGGGTCCTGGTTACTCCTCCCAAAAATTGCAAGATCGTGCGCTGCAAGTGGGTATTCCGAGTAGAGCGGCGCGAAGATGACTCCATCATAAAACTGAAGGCTTGTCTGGTTGCCATGGGTTTTTCCCAGGTCCACGGCCTTGATTTCTCTGAGGTATTTGCCCCCACGCTTTGACTTGAAACTCTCCATCTCCTACTTGCCCTTCTTGGTCACAAGTCCTGGGTTGGTTGTCAAATAGACTCTAAAACCGCCTTTCTGAACGGGAAACTCAATGAGCCGGTCTATATGTCTCAGCCACCGGGCTTCGAGGATCCATCCCACCTGGACTGGGTTTGCAAGGTCACTTGGGCGATATACGGCCTCAAGCAATCTCCATGGCAGTGGAATCTGGAGCTTGACGCCGCTCTCATCTCCCTTGGTCTAAAGAGATTGTCCTATGATCCGTCTCTTTATTTCAAACTTGAAGGCGGCTGTCTTGTGGGTGCCATCACCGCTCACGTGGATGACCTGGCGGTGGTGGGTACGTCTGATTTTGTCGCGTCTTTTGTACAGAGCATCAAAACCAAGGTAAAGTGGTGTCCAATGAGGATCTCCATCTTTTTCTTTCCATCTCCATTCAACGGGATAGACCCTCCAAAACGGTCTTGCTGGTCCAGGCGCACTACATTGATTCCATCTGCGCATCATTTCTTCCTCCTGGAGACATGAAGACTGTTCAGTCTCCAACAGACAGAAAGTTCAAACTCCTTGTTTGACATTCACCCAAATGCAAAGGAGCACCTCCCCAGTACAATCAGCTTGTGGGTTCACTTTTCTGGTTATCTCAACACCAGGCCCAATATTACGTTTGCCGTAAATTGACTATCTCAATTCCTTCAAGATCCGTCCCTGGCGCACTGGGAAGCTGCCGTCTGGATTTTACGCTATCTCCGGACAACTCGTACCCTTTGTTTGGTGCTTGGTGGACCAAGCCTCAATCTGGAAGGCTACGCAGACTTGGATTGGGCCAAAAGCCTTCAGGATCAAAGATCCACCTCCGGATAAAGCTTCCAAGGAGGTACCAGCACAATTTCTTGGAAGTCAAAGAAGCAACCAACCATTTCCTTGTTGAGCACTGAAGCAGAGTATAAGGCTCTCTCAGATGCTTGCAAAGAGGGTCTGTGGCTTTGCAACATGCTGTGCAAACTCAAACTCTGGGATGCCTCCCCTGTGCCGCTTCAAGTCAATAACACCGGGGCTGAAGCCCTTGCCAAGAACCTGCAGCACCACTCTAGGACAAAGCACATTGACGCGCGGCATCATTTCATTCATGAGTGAGTGAAAAATGAAGTTTTCCGTGTCAGCCACGTCCCCACCTCCAACATGATTGCCAACATGCTTACAAAAGCTCTTCCGCGTGTTCTCCTGCAATCCCATTGCAGCTTGCTTTGTCTCTCATGATGTGATCAGCAAGGGGGGGTGTTGGGATTATTCACCATAAATCTCCCGCTTTCTCTTTCTCAGTTTCTTTTATTCCTTCTTCTTCATTCTCCTCATTACATCATGCCCAAAATATCTTTTCCAACTCATACTGTCTGCATTCAATGTGTTCCTCAATCTCTCTCTCACCCTGTCATCAAAGCAGGCACAACCTCCCTCAATAGTCACACAAGTTGTATTTCACTGCAGACTGTGACATTCCCTGAATTCTCATCACCTGAGGATAGAGCTTGACCGGACAGAAAGATCTCTTTCCTCATCTTTCTGTCCGCTACCAAATCTCTGAGTACCCTCAGGTGAGTACTGTTTCTTACTTTCATAATTCTCTTATTCTCATCTGCTATTTGTTTCATGTTCCTGTTTGACGTCTCTGATTAATTACATCCTCATCTTTTGGTCCGCTACCAAATCTCTGAGTACCCTTAGCCTGATTGAGCCAACAAATAAAAGCACAAAAAAGGAATGGGGAATCCCAAATTATAATAAAAAAATGGATTAATCACCCAAAATTTGCTAGGGTCACCCATTGGACCTACCCTTAAAATCCTACTCCTTAACCCCTTAAATAAATAGGCCCAAAATTCCACAACCACAATCAGGCAATTTTTTCCACTTTAATATTTCCCTTGAAAAATCACATATATTTTAACTGACTGGATTTAAGTCAGAAATGTATTCATCTGTATATTTTAGGATTTATGGGTTCAAATGTGTTTTTTACAAATTCCTGAATGCAGGAAGGCATAACAATACAGCCCTTGGAAATGCACACATCCCATGTCTCTAAATTTGCATAAAGCAGCCAATTTAAATCAAGGAATCATCTATTTAAATGGCTGAAATCTGTGCAGAAAGCTTTGAGAGCAATAGTGTCACCAAAGGCCATGACAGAAAGGTTAAAACAGACATGGAAAAGGCATGAATATGTGATATGCTTGCCAATCCATCAGGAATTTCATCAAGCCCCTTGGATAAGTGGAATATCAAAATAAAGACACATTAAAACCTCTTAAAATGAAATTTGAAAATTTGGAGAAAAATTATGAAAATGGCAAAAAACAAAAATTCATCTTTGACAGAATTCTCAAGACTGAACAAGCAACACATCCACCAGCTATGTAAAATAAATTTTTTTAAAAAAATTATATTAAATTAATCAAAAATTCCACAAAGCTTAAAAAAATGCAAATAAATCCACCAAAAAGATGTATAGATGGATTCCAGTCATATTTCCCCTGCCATTATCACACAAAAAATGCTAGAAATATCATATTTCTTGACATGTGAAAAGGAAATCCTTCCCAAGATACCAAAAGAGGCCTGTGTTCCATGGATAAATAAACTTCTGGCCCCAGAACATGGTTTCTAACCCTCCATTAAGCCTGATAGATCTGAAGTAGACCCCAGAAAAATTGAATAGGGATACATGAAGGCATCTCAGTATTTATATCACCCAGTTACTTATTGTCAAAAATTCAGAAACTTTGAAATTGATAGATCAGTTAATTCTTAGGATAAGTAATTGATTAAATCCTTCATTCTTACCATTTTATTGAACAGTCTACCCTTATAACTTAACTGGTGCACTGTTGTAACTACTCAAAGAATCATAATAGCCTCACAACACAAACTTGAGTACTTGAGGTAAATTATTGCAGTTTATGTGGTATTAAACATTGGTACATTCATCCATTGCTCTCTGCTATGGCTTGTTTGCTACCTATGACCAGCCATACCACATCTTTTCTGGAAAATAATTCCTTTATTAAAAGGTTTCAAAGCCCCAGGTGCATGTTTTGTAATCTTAATCCTCCAAAGAGGGGTGTAAAAAATCCCCAGTATCCACTTTCTCCTCTATTTTTAGTCCAAGCCTAGTCACACAAATATAACTAGAAAAATTGCACAAATGAAGCCAAAATTTTTGAATTTGGAAAATAAATTACTAACATGACGCCAACAGGAATCATTGGCGTCATTATAACACTTTATTTTGATAAAATGAATCCTTTTGGAGTGATTTCCCACCCCAGGAAGGTGTGAATCCTTTTATAGGTTTGAAGGGATGCCGGAAATGGGACAAAACACAATTTCATGGTGTTTTGGCCCCCAAAAGGCGTTTGAACATGACTTGAAGCACTGGGGGGATAAATTAAGGCCTCCAACCCCCTATGGTGTTGGTATGGGGTAGATTGTTTTGGAGAATGCAAATATACACACAAATTGGGTAAATTTAATGTTTACAAGATCAAAAGGGCATATCTGCTGAAAAAATCTCCCAATTTGTCCAGTGCCAGCCCGCAGGACCACTCAGCCATGCCACTCATCTGTCAAAATCTTGCTACTCTATCTGATCCATCCCTCACTCCTACATTGATTCATCCCTCACTGCTACATCCATCCATCCCCTTCTCCATCCCATCCATTCCTCACTCTGCCCTTGCTCTCCTTGTCCTTTGCCTGCTCTGCTTATCATCAACCCACCACCAGCTCCACTTATCATCTCCATACCTCTGACTCTGCTTATTATCACCTCACTTACCCTTCACCTTGCCAAGCTCAATTAATGATCAACCAAAATTACAATCATAAACCTCCAACCAACAAAAACAAGATTTATTTCCTTTCTTTCTTTGCTAATATTTGAGATTGTCTGCATTTCAAACTCCAAATCAATTATGGATTACCTGCCTCTACACTTTCAGACTGCCTTCTAACTCCTGATATTTCTTGCTGTTGCATCCCAACTAAATTCCAATTATCTTTTGTTCCCCAGAGTGAGAAACTGTCCTTCTTCAAACTGTCCTTCTTTTTCTATCTTCCTCATTACCCTTTTCATTCAATTGAAACCTTTCTGTTAATCTGTTTGCTCAGGTAATTCAGGAAATTGTACTTTTCACGGTTAAAAGCCAAAATTGCCCTTGCACCAACTACCCAAATTACTAATGTCTTCTTTACCTGGACCAGCAGATCTAAACTCCTCTCTACTCAAAAAACTTACCAATTACATACAAACTCTCACAGAATCAAACTTCTTGTCATAGCATTCCAAAATCATGACAATCTTCACTCTCAAGGGAATAGCCAAGTTGCTTCAATCATCAGAACCCAAAAATGCGCCATTGATGTAAACCTGGGGTTCATTGGGTATATCCTTGCCAAGCTGGACAACAGAATTTACATCAACTGTGTTAAAGACTATCATCTGACCAACGGTATTGAATTTTGGAAGTCAATCAAAAAAGTCTATGCCTCATCACAGACAGCAAACAAATCCCAAGTCATATTTAACTTCTTGAATCTTCAATTTGAAACCAATTTTGTCTATAAATTTATCACAGAGGTAAAGGCCTGCTTGATTCAAATATCCAAAATTGGGATTCAATTGGACAATGACATAATAGCATATCTGATTCTCTATAAGTTTCCCCCTCAACTCAAAAATCTCAAAACCACTATTACACACTCACTTGGGGAATCAAAAATTGATGGAGAACTGGCACTTTGGCATTTAAATAAAATAAAAAACAAGATTCCAGCTGGAACCCATGCCATGGCAATGATTAACAAAACAGCTAAACAGGAATTCATCAAATGCCAATCTACCTGGCACAATACCCAATAATATCATCCCAAGAGCTTGTGTTGGTGGCTCTATCCTCATCTAAGACCAGGCCAAAATCAAAGCTAAAGCAAAAATAGAAACTCTTCCAAACCATCCAACACCTAAAATGCCTCAGAAAACCTTTCCTACATCTTTGCAATGACTAACTTGAGAAAATTGACCAGAGACACCGTCATTGTAGATTCTGGCGCTTCAAGACCCATTTTAAACTCAGCAGATTTCTTTGAAAATCTTGAGGAGAACAGCACCAAAATTTAGACGGGAAAAGAAAGCACCTCACTGAGTGCCAAAGGGACTGGGACTGCAAAGATCATATCCAATAGTTTCATAGTTTTTCTCAATGAATTGCTATCTGTTCCCCAGCTTGAAGTTAACCTGATTTCCCTAGGACAATTACTTAAACAAGGGATGTTACCTTCATCAATGAGGTCTCAAAAATTTCATTGGGAACTTCAACGGCTCAACCATCCTTTTTGGCCAAATCAAAGACAACCTCCTTCTTATCAAAGACTTCTCATTTCCTCAATCCAAATTAGCCTTCTTGTTTGTCAGCCTTTCAACTATTCACAAGCGCTTTGGAAAAATCAACCTGGACCAAGCCAAAGTGCTGTCAAAAGAATTTCCCCAAATTAAGTAGAAAGGCCTGCCTTGTGCATTGTGCGCTCTTGGAAAAATCTATTGCTCCTCATTCAAAGATCACATCCAATCTCATACAAAACATTTCTCCTGTATTCATTCTGACTTTTGGTAACCAATAAATCCCATTTCAAAAACTGGAAACTTGTACTTCCTCCTCTTCACCAACAAATTCTCCCGCTTCAAGACATGTCTTCCAATCAAACACAAATCCAACGTCATGTAAAAAGTGATCAACTTCATCAAGCTGAATTCAAATAAATTTGGATATTAACTTAAACAATACCACTCCAACAACAGCAGCAAATTTTCCAATTTGAGACATTCCACCTTCCTTGCAGACCTAGGAGTTGAACACACCACATCTCAGCCATACACCCCACAACACAACCCAATAGCTGAACAAGGTAACTGTACCATAGTTGAAGCCACCAGAACCACCCTGGTTGACATGTACATTCTGGATAATCTATGGGATGAAGTCCTGCATGGCTCCAGCAAGATTCTCAACCTTGTAACTTCCAAGGAATCAAAACTGAGCATGTCAAAAATGTGGCATTGAGTGAAACCAAAGATCAACCTGATCCACACACTAGGATCAGAGAAAGTAGTCCTAAATCTGCATTGAAACCTTGGAAATTTTGCAAAGAAGGTATGGGAAGGAATAATTGTAGGCCGCAATCTGCACCTTAATTCCTACCAAATCATTTTCCCAGAAATTGGAGAGACTGTTTGCCTCAAGCATGCAAAAATCATAGAGGGTGTTGTAAGAATCCAAATGGTGCTGAGACGCAGGCAGTTCTGTGGAGGGGAAAATTTGCTGTTCAGGCTGCCCTCCTGAGTGTTACAAAAATATTTAAATGTAACTGGAATCAAGATCCAGAAACTTGTAAATAAGGAATAAATGGAAAGGATGAATTTTGATAGTAGCTGGGAGCAATGGAACAACAATATCTGAGGCAAGATGGTTTGGGAAATGACTTGAAGAAACTAAGTTAAAGTTTGTTCAGAGTTCAATAGAACAAGGCAGTTGTAAATAACAACACCCAAAAGATAATAAATCTGGTTTTCAGCAGAAGATTAGGAAAGATCAACTCAATCCCAATCAACCTCCAGGTTCTCAATGAACCTTCCCAACTCTCCGCAATCAAGCACTTGAAGGGTACCAGATAACTGTGGGTGGCTTTAAAAAACAAAGAAATTTGTTTTATGAAGCTCTAGAAGCAAAGCAGTAACAAGTTTAAACAAGAATAAACCAGCACTTCTCAAGGGACTCAAGAATATTGTGGCGGAATTCAACTTTGGAGAAATAAAGGGAGGTTTAACACTCCAGGTTTCAAGCTTAAAGAAACCTCTCATTCAAACATGACTGGTTCCAGAAAGACAATCAAATCAATGATCATGACCAAAGTGGTCAGAGAAAGGGATCAAAGGAGTGGTTTAACACACTCAAGAATTCAACCAAATGAATTATTCTTCAACCATCAAGGCTATTGTTTGGTGATGAGGATCAGGGGATAATCAATAGATATATCCAGCTTTATGATGTTTATTATGAAGATGATGAGATGCACAGGGGGATACCCTTATTTATTGATCAGAGATTAGATGATTGATTGGATAACACAATATAAATCATGAATGATATAACAGCTGATGGGAAAAGAGGAAGGGGAGAGCCCCTCCTTTTATGGGCAAGAGGCCCTGTAGACTACTCATAAGAGATAACTACAAATGAGAGCGGAAAAAGATTTTTTTTGAGGTAATAGTAATGAAAGTAACAAACAAATGATGGCAACAGTAAAATCATGAAATGTAAAAAAAAGATGAGGAAAAAAGAAAACCAGCCCCGCTTCAAGGATGACGACGGGCAGCAGATGAGCATCTGCTGGTGAATGAAATTCCATGGGTTGGCAGATGGTTGGCAGGTGGATGAACATCTGCAACTTTGCGGACATGGGGCCACAACAGCGGTTGCAGATGATGGGTTGCAACAGAGGGCAGAGGGCAATTAGATGGATGGCAGGGTGGGAGGATTGAGGCAGTCCATGAGTATGAAAAGAGAATTTTTGGCCTGTATACAGCGTCAGATTTTAGTGTTTTTTGTTGGGGTATGATGCCAGTCCTTTTCAGATAGCGCGTGGGAGTACTAGTGCGAATTGGTGGTAGTTGACTTGTTATTCTGAACATCAGACTTTCAAAATTGGGATAGCTGGCTGGCAGAGATGGATGGGGTTTGACAGCCAGAAGAGGCTGACTAGGGCACAATGCTCAATTGATAGTATGGAATTGAGCGGGAAACATGATAGAAATTGAATTCAGGGATGGTCTGATCAGGAGAGCTGCTGGGTTTGATTTTTGGCAAGAAGGTTGGTGATGTAAGAACAATTGGATGCTGGCAGAGCCCAGATACCCCAGGATGTTTACCCAAGTGCAGATGAGTTGGGAGCAGTCAAGAAGAAGTGTGTGTAGGGTGGAAGTGGGAGTAGTGATTTTAAAGTAAGCTTGATGGGGCTTAAGAAGAGTTTCTTGTGCTTGGAAGCTTTTGGGGCTGCAGAGATGTCTGGTTGATCTGGGTCACAATAACAGCCAAACTTTAGAATTTTCACAGAGATTATTAAGCAGATGGTGGGAAGAGATGAAAGGAGGTGCTTTGTTGGTTGACACTGGCCAGGGAGGGGGACTGTGCTGGGGGCCGCAGTTGTTGGCAGCGGTTGAAAAACATGACAATGGACATTGGCACCAAGGGCCGCAGGTGACCACTTGCTGGTCCGTCGGATGCAAAAATTGGTGGTGATGTTGGCCATCAGCCGGCCAGATGAATGAGGGATTGGGGTTGGTCTTTGTTGTTTTCATCAATGACAGTGATGATGCTGATAGATGAAGGTGATGGAGACCGTTTGCATGTTCTTGGCCAAAGAAATTAGGTACCAGGCACAACAAGGAGGAGTTGAACCAAAGATCTGGGAAATTGGACGCGCTGGAGGGCCCTTCCTAGACCGCTAGGACAGAAGGAAGTTTGGTGAAGGAAAAACAGAAGGGTTTCAATGATGATAGTGGAATATATATATATATAAATATATATATATATATATATATATATATATATTTGATGCTGGATGAAGATTATATATAAAAAATTTTAACAATTTCCCCTTTAAATGAGGTGGCCCAGATTGGTCACCACATTGTCAAGTTAACTGACTGCTCTTTACCATCCAAATCCCCTTTTGAATATCTTCTTAACTCCAACTCCAATCTTCTTGAAACCTTCTGCTTGTTGAATCACAAAAACAATTCCGTGGCACCACCCAACTCAACTTCCTCTTCAACTGCTGAACATCAACAGCACATCAATGCCAACCACAACCCCAAAGCTTTCAAAAACTCATCCAAATGCAACCAATCATCCTCAGATTCATCAGATGATAGAGATATATTGAGCCAATTGGGTACGTCAACCAGGAACTTAAAAGATCAATCCACCCTCCAAGAAACGCAAAAATATGGCTACCTCTCCAGAGCAGTACCTTGAAATTACAAAGAAATGAAAAAATGACAAACTGAAATAACTGGACTCTAGGAATGAAAAATAGCCTGATGGTATCAAATCAATGAAGGCCTGGACTGGGTTCTATTCTCTTCCTGAAGGAAAGAGGGATCTCTTGATGGTCTTGTTCTTTGGATTGAAAACTGAACCCAATTGAAAGGGACTCATCTTCAAGGTAAGACTCTGAGCGCAAGGATTTGGCCAACTAGAATTCCTTGAATATGGTGAAACCTACACCCCAAATGGCCAAATAACCACTCTTTGAACCCTCCTACTGTACGCATATTTTCACAACCTTCTGATCACTCAAATGGACATCAAGTCTGCGTTCTTACATGCCAAACTGGATGAGGAAATCTAAATTAATTCACCTTCTGGTTACAACACCCCATCCCCTTATATAAACTTAAATAAAGATTTTTATGGGTTGAAAAAAGTTCCAAAAACTTGGTTTGAAATGCTCAAACAATGGGTTCTCAGCCAAAAAAATACCACTTCCTCTGCCAATCCCTGTCTCTTCATCAATCAAGCTGCTCAAATCTTCATTTTCTGCTACATTGATGGTCTCGTGGTCATTGGGAAGTTGCTCAAATTTTGAAAGGATCTCAATTCTCATTTATCCATATCACATGAAGGGCCTCTATCCAAAATCATTGTAAATAATATCATTGAATCTCCCTCTGGACCAATGCTTTCACCAGCCTGCTCATATCAACACCGCCCTATCAGAACTAGGACTCACCAAATCAAAATCCATTAACACTCCAATAAGGCCAAACTTCACACTCCAAAATCCATTAAAACTCCAATCAGGCCAAAACTTGCACTCAAGCCCGCTTCCAACAAGGATTCCTCCACATTTTCAAACCAGAACATCAATTAGCACTCTTCTTCTGGATTTCTCAACTTCATAGTGACCAGAACAAGGCCAGATCTTTCATATGCTGTTTCCTCCCTGTCCCGCTTTAGTGCCAAACCTGGTATCACTCATTGGACCAAAGCCAAGAATTCCTGGAAATAAATCAAAACCACATGCAAGTTGGGCCTCTTCCTCAATGAAAGTTCTTTCAGCTACAATCTTGGAACCCAGAGTGACTCAGACAGTGGAAACGGCCCAATTTGGAGAAGGAGCCACACTGGCTATTTGATACTGATCTACAGTTGCGCTGTCTCCTGGAGCAGCAAACTCCAGCCTACAGTCTCCCTTTCCTCAACTGAAGGTGAACTAAAATACCTTGTCCTAGCCACGCAAGAAAAGATCTGGATCATGAACCTGCTGAAGGATCTGGACCCCTAAATCTCACTCACTCACTGCTCCTACATATAAAATAAAGCCATAAACAATCTGATAAACTTCAAATCTCACCACAACACACTTAAGCACATCAACATCCAAATCAAATGGTTTTGAGAACAAAAATCATCAAAGGTGCTTGTTACCAATCTTGTGACTTTCAAAGCAATGCTTGCAGATTCCTTGACAAAAGCTGCCACAAGGCCCTCCATGAATAATTTGACATCCACAGTCCTGAAATCTCTCATCTGAAAATAGTGGTGTGTTGAGAGGAAGTCTCTCTATCTTTCCAGTCCCATCCCGCGGGACCGCTCAGTCATGTCACCCATCTGTCACAATCTTTCTACTCTATCTCATCAATCTCTCACTCCTACATTGATCCATCCCTCACTCCCACATCCATCCATCCCTTGATTCACCCCATCCTTTCTTTTCTCCTCCATCCATTCCTCACTTCCCCCTTGCTCTCCTAATCCTTTGCCTGCTCCTCTTTTCATCAGCCCACCTTGGGCTCCCCTTATCATAACCTCACTTATGCTTCAACTTTCCCAGCTTGATTCACAATCAACCACAATCACAATAATCAACCTCCAACCAACAAACACAACATTGACTTCCTTTCTCTCTTTGATTATATGTGAGATTTCCTGCATTTCAAACTACAAATCAATTATTGCTTACCTACCCATAAACTCTTGGACTGCCTTCCACCTCCTGCTATTTATCTCTGTTGCATCTAAAGTAAATTCCAATCATCTGTTTTACCTCAGAGTGAGAAACTTCCCTTCTTTAAACTGTACTTCTTTTTTTATCTTCCTTGTTACCCTTTTAATTCCGTTGAAACCTTTCTATTAGCCTGTTGGTTCAGTTAATTCAAGACATTGAACTTTTAAGTATCAGAGTTTTTAAACCCACCATTTATTTTACCAAACTTGCCATTATTAATGGTGGGTTTCGGAAATACACCTACCCCCTAAATGGGGTATTTCAAAATGGCAGGTTTGTTAGAAATGGCGTGTTTCAAGCATCAAAACCACAATTGATTCAAAGAAACGCTCAATCACCAGTCAATAATCACCCAAGGATATCCTGGCAATGAATGCGAATGGTCTAACTTACTTGCAAGTCAACGCTTCCCCTGGTAAGAAAGTAATCCTATTGGTTGATGTAACACATGTCCATCTACTACCTGATCCTCCACTTTTGAACTTCCAAATTGGGTTCATAAATACCACCAGGATGTTTGGTTGTCATGCCTCCAACTCTCCCTGTCACCCAATCACAGTTGGAATTACCAATTACTTCAAGTCTGAATACTGCATTGTGGTAGACCAAACTTATCTGTAGCCATAAGACTCAATTTTATAGTATAAATATAATCCCAATCATAAAATTAACCTGAGAAATGTATCCTGCACCAAAAAAACCTAAATTCACCCAGTCAGACTACCCCTCTATCTCTCATGGTTTAGAAGATACAGCCAAAATCAATTGGGGACAGCTCATATCACACCCAGGTATCACAAACCATTGAAACGCCATATGATTGTACTTGGAATCTCTAAAAAAAATACCACTAACAGCTCACCACAACACCTCAACCAAAAATACAACCAATAACCTCACCTGTATACTCAGAACCATAAGCAAGATCATGTAGCACCAAACAACCCCAGCTATGAACAGCAATTTATGCAGGAAGCCAACCCCCAGCTATCCACAGAAATGTATGCATGCATCCAGGATCTTTTAGTACCAAAAAACCACCAGTAAAAGTCACCAAAGGACTACCCAGAAATATATACAGGCAGTCTGGAACATGTGTAACCAAACAACCAGCAGTACAAGGCACCACAGGAATATCCAGCAATATACACAGGCAGTCTGGACCATGTGTAACCAAAAAACCAGCAGTACAAGGCACCACAGGACTACCCAGCAATATATGCAGGCAGTCTGGACCATGTTTAACCAAAAAAACACCAGTACAAGGCATCACAGAACTAACCAGAAATATATGCAGGCAGCTAGAATCATGCAGACCCAAAAAACCCACCAGTACAAGACAACCACAGCACAAACTCAACCCAGAACTACACGGCCATTTATGCAGGGATGTGAATGCATTAAAACCCTGTAAAACCTCTTTCCAACCAGCAGAAATGCCTCATGTAACTGTACAAGCTTTTTACAACCAGCAGAAATGCCTCATGCAACTGTATTAGATTTTTCCAACCAGCAGAAATGCCGCATGTACCTGTATCCCACTGTTACCCACCAGGAAAGGGAGAACCTCAGGGGGAGCCCTGAGCAGTCCTGGGGGCAGGATTCTTCTATTTAAGGAGGGCCTCTCTGCCCTGTCCAGGTTGCATCCCCCAATGAACTTACACTCATACATTATCCCCCACTCATCACAGCACTCATCACCATCTAATCAGTCATTAACCACCCAACCATCTGTGGTCCTACCCAGATATAAAAAAAAGAAGATTTTCAGTGTACCAATAAAAAGGAAATAAAAACCAATTTTTACCTCACCAACCATTGAAACCACCCCATTAGGTGCTTTGAATAAGGGTTCTTCTGTGACCTGAACTATTCAGCACCAGATTAAAGGAAACCACCCATCACTCAATAATTACCATTACAAAGAAAGAGAGCAGAAAAAAAAGGTACTACCAACCTTTTTTTCCTCTACCCAGCCCTCTGTGGGTAAACCCATCCTTGGGTCCTCTCCTGAACCAACCCTTTGAAAAAAACCTTGAACCCTTTAAAAGTTGGGTATTGGTTAAGATCCCACATATCTTATAAACCACTAACCAATGAACCAATACATCTGCTCCATTCTTCAACAAAACACTACCAATAACAGTTAAATAGTTAATCTATGTCTGATCTGAGACCTATATTAAGTCTCAAAGAAACCAGCCATCAATTTAAATAAATTATGGTGCAGAATTAATATAGTAATAGAAGGGCAAGCAATCCAAAACAACTCTTAGTTTTACTAATAATATAAAGGAGTAGAAGTAATACTAAATTCCCCTTCAAGGACTGCCAGCAAGCTATTTGCTACTTTATTTATATAATACCACAGGAGTCTCTACAGAGTTTTGTAGGCTTTTTACCTACCTATCCTCTACTTGTTTCTAAGATTCACAAACACATGGGGCTTCTTCTCTTCCTATCATCATCAATTCAACCCTTGAGCTCTTAGTTTTTTCCTGTTTCCTCTATTTTCAAATGAATGCAGTATGCTCAACCTCTACAACCTCAATCAAGCAGCAGCTACTCAAATCATTCACAAAACATAGATTTTTGTGACCCCAAGTGCCATTAGTAACACCTCCAAACAATTGGGTCTCATATTGGTTCCTTTTCACTCAATTATGATTCAAAGTATGCAGAGTAATTCTGGTCTTTCTGGGTATATACTATCCAGAATATCCTTGATTTCAGCTTCTCATGAGCTATAATCTCAAATTCAGGTTAAAAGCAGGAAGCCTTGATGGTCATCTACTGTTTCATTATCCATTGATAGAACAGAGTATTGCCAGTTTGGAGATGTGCCTAACTCAACTCACAATAAAAGTTACGAACCTATCTGAACAAACTTAATCTGAGGTTTTAACCAAGAAAGGTCCAAGACCAGATGAACCAGATCCCAAAATAAACCCAGAATTGACCGCTCAGGCAGCTAGGGTGACCTGGGGAATCAGGCTGGATCCACCAAGGAACTTGCAAGCCTGGATCAATTGGGATTTCAAAACCACTTTTTTTCTCCTTAATCTGACTCTTAAAAGCCCTTCATACCCTAATTTATCCTCTCCCCCTTCTTCCAAAATCCATCTGATCAATCTTTAGACCAGCTGGAAGCCAATCTTTTTGAGTCTGTAAGTTCTCTAACTCAACCTTCTGAATAATTTTCATGTCATATTTATAAATATTACATTTATTATTATGATTTGGTTGTTGTAAGAAGTGAGGCTTAAAACCTATACACATGTGTGTGTATCATTATCATTGGCAGAACAATCAACAACTAATTGAAAGAACAAAAAACAAAATAAAAATAAAAAATCATTAGATAATTATCAATTAATGGAATTTTCTCTAATGCCCCCCCTAACAAATACTCCCTTGTTTCTGGATTCTCTTTCAACATATATGTATATGTATGTGTTTATGCATTTATATATGCATTGATGTATGAATGAATCAGCTGGAATCATCAAAAAAAAAAATAAAAAATGAAAGACACTCAAGAGAGAGAGAGAGAGAGAGAGAGAGAGAGAGAGAGAGATGGAAACAAAAAAAACAGAAGAATTGGAATATTTATAGATTGGTAAATGGATGTATTTATGACTAGTAAGGAAAGCTCTCCCTCCCAAATAAATAAATAAATAAGAAATAGAAGGGAGAGAAAATGATGGCATGTAACACAATCAGACACACACACAAAGGTTGTGAGTTAAGAAAAAAAATGACATCAAAATCCAAGAGACTGATAGGATTTTGAAAGACTGGGAATTGGTTGGAAGGATTTGAATGGGAGTAGAAGGAGGAAGATGGTGGTGGGTGAGTTGGATTATTGGAAGGAAAATAAATGGGAGGACTCAAGTCAAAGATAGCCATCCAGGTTGGTCTGGGATTCAATCAATGGAGATTGTTGGGATTTTTTGGGACCAGTTGACCTCTAACAAAATTCTGAGGATTCCATAAGGATTGAAAATTGATGAGATAAATACTTTTATCCTGTGGTTCAAAGTAGCCTTTGAGCTGGAAGTAGGACCAGGCCAATAGGAACAATGTAGGAGGCCAAGGGTGGAATATTTTTTGATTGGGAGGGGCACTTGAGCCTACAAGTTGTAATGAAGCCCTCCTTGGACTTGGAGATGGATTGTAGATCAATGAAGTTTGGGCTGGGAAGTAGGAGGGAGTCAAATTTTCACAAGGGGATAGATTAGTTGGAGTGGTTTGATTGTGAAAAAATTGGATCAGGGATGGTTGAAATGAATTGAATGATCTTGAGGATAGGTTTGGATTTGAGCCCGTAGGATCCTGGGATGATGGATGATTGGGGGAGAGAATGACTGAAGAGGAGAGTCAGAAAGGATGAGGATGTGTATGATAGGACGGGGGATGTGACTAAAAAGAAAGAGTTTTGAATCAAGTAGGATCTCAGACAATGGTTGATGAGATTGGAAGATGAAGGTGATTTATGAATTGCAATCAATTTGGAAAATTTCAATTAAACAATGAACAAATTCCTGGCAAGAATAAATATATTCTGAGCCAGTTGGGAAGCTCATGGAGCTGAGCTGGATTATGAGAACAAAGGGAGAAGATGATGGATTGTGGATGTTCTTCAGCTGACCATTGGTTGGTTTGAGTTGTTTGAGGATGAGATCAAAGAAAGTCTCCTAGATGGGGTTGAGTTCAAAGCTGCTTCTTATTCTTCTTCTTCTTTTTAATTTTTTCCTTCTATCCTCATCCTCATTGATGAACAATCATCATGGCCATTTTCACTCTTTTTAAGAATTATACATTTAAATGTTTCTCTGGCATAATAGATCAATCTCTTGGGTCTTACAATTAACATCATCTTGACTCCTTCTTCCCTTGTTCTTCCTTCCATGACTACGAACTCTTGAGACTCCCAAGCTTTCCTAGATGGTCCAGGTCATTGTCTTAAATATGGTTTCCTCTCCTAAAGGGGGATGAGAGGATGAGATGGGAGCAGGTGAGGGGAGCCTTGGGGGGGGGGGGGTGAAGATGTTGAATTGAGAGTGGGAGCAATGGTTAGGGATTCCTGAGTAGGAGGAGGAGGAGGAGGAGGGAGGAGGTTGGGGTAGATAATGATGATTGATGGTTGTTGTTGTTGTTGTTGTCATTTTTTCCCTCAGCTTTGAGGTTGGAGAATACCATGAGATCAGGATTTGAGCTGGGGAGGATGATGTTGGCATTGATGGATGGATGAGTGTTCCTGGACTGAGAACAATGGGCACGGGGTGGCAATCAAAGAAGGACTGGGGGTGGTATTAATAGTGTCAAGAGGAACAAAAAAATATTGTCAACTGGCTGGACTTTATATACCATATCTGAAAAAACCCACTTCTTTGCAGGTAACTCTGACACCTTTGTTTTGAAAAAAGTGCATTTTTTTCAAGTGAGGGTTTGAAATGGAACATTTGGGTTGAAAACTGCCATTAAAATAATGGCATGTTTTCTAACTCTGACACACCCTAATGAATGAATAAATAAATAAATAAATAAATAAATAAATAAATAAATAAATAAATAAATAAATAAATAAATAAATAAATAAATAAATAAATAAATAAATAAATAAATAAATAAATAAATAAATAAATAAATAAATAAATAAATAAATAAATAAATAAATAAATAAATAAATAAATAAATAAATAAATAAATAAATAAATAAATAAATAAATAAATAAATAAATAAATAAATAAATAAATAAATAAATAAATAAATAAATAAATAAATAAATAAATAAATAAATAAATAAATAAATAAATAAATAAATAAATAAATAAATAAATAAATAAATAAATAAATAAATAAATAAATAAATAAATAAATAAATAAATAAATAAATAAATAAATAAATAAATAAATAAATAAATAAATAAATAAATAAATAAATAAATAAATAAATAAATAAATAAATAAATAAATAAATAAATAAATAAATAAATAAATAAATAAATAAATAAATAAATAAATAAATAAATAAATAAATAAATAAATAAATAAATAAATAAATAAATAAATAAATAAATAAATAAATAAATAAATAAATAAATAAATAAATAAATAAATAAATAAATAAATAAATAAATAAATAAATAAATAAATAAATAAATAAATAAATAAATAAATAAATAAATAAATAAATAAATAAATAAATAAATAAATAAATAAATAAATAAATAAATAAATAAATAAATAAATAAATAAATAAATAAATAAATAAATAAATAAATAAATAAATAAATAAATAAATAAATAAATAAATAAATAAATAAATAAATAAATAAATAAATAAATAAATAAATAAATAAATAAATAAATAAATAAATAAATAAATAAACAAACAAATAAATTATAAATGAAATATAAAATATAAAAAAATAAAAATTTAACATTGCCCATAAATAAATCAACAAATAAATAAGTAAATAATAAAAAAAAGAAATTAAAATAAAATGAATTCAAAAATAAAAATATAAATGAATAAATAAAATAAAAATGAATGTTTTCAAGTGTCACACCACAACTCAAAATGGGTTGTGTGGCGCTTTTTGCAACCCATTTGAATTTTCAACAGCTGTTCATGCCTCAGATGGGTTGCAAATAGCCATTAAAAACTCAGATGGGTTTCAAAAAGTCATTAAAAACACAGATAGGTTGCAAAAAGCCATTCACAACCCAGATGGGTTGCAAACCACGCCACACAACCAATTTAAAGTTGTGAATGGGGTTTTTAGGGTTGAAAATTCAAACTTGCCCAAGAAAACAAATCATGAAAAAAAATTCCTATGAGAATATATTGTCCATTTGAAGAAAAATTTGCTGTTTTTGTTTTTTGTTTTGTTTTTTTTTCAATTATTCTCTAAAATTTCAGAGTCTTTGGCCACTGTTTTTTAAGGGTTGTCCCATTTTTTCAAGGTATTTTCACATATCCTCATTTTTAATATTTATGTCCTGCAATGAAAAAAACATGGCTGTGGCTTAGAAAACGGCTATCCAGTGATATACTATTTTTTTCCTGAATTTTGAGGTTTTCTGTCTTCCTGTTAATTTTATTGGACAAGATTATTTTTTTGGAAGAATTGATTTTAGAGGATATATTAAAATTTTCTTATTTTTTATTTCAAACAAAATTAAATTTTCTCTTGCTTAAATCACCACAAAATAATAAAGTAATTTACACAATAAAGTGGAAGCAAACCAAAAAAAAACTGAAAAAATGTTTCAACAATTGGGGCATCTTCCCCGCCTCCTGGAACAATGTCTTGTACAGGTTTGTTATTTTTGAATTAGAGTCAGGCTGAGTTTAGATTAAGATTAAGGTCAAGAAGAAGGAAGGAATGAAATCTAGTACTATTGATGATAGATTATTCTTTTTAGATTGATTGAAAATTTTCAGAGACTGGTGAGATTAATTATAGAAATGATTTCAAAGGTTGTTGTTGAAGAAATGGAAAAGGTTGATGTTGGAGGTCAATGTTAGAGGTCAATTTGGATGTTGATGTCAAAGTTGAGGGGTGTGGTTTGAAGTTCTGCAGTCCCCCGTCTGGTTTGAGAAAAAATCCAACAGGAAAACTGATATGGTTCATCTTTCACAAAAAAAAACAAACAAAAATGTTTTACCTCATGTGTCTGGGTTTTGAACCAGGCTGTAAAGCCTTATCAAAATTTTGGCTGGTGGGCATGGGAAAAAACAACTGTGGATAGTTTTTTCAAAACTGATGGTAAGTGAGTGCAGAAGCTCTTGAAAATGCTTTTCTCTTTTCTTTGATTGCTCTCTAAAAATAAAATTAAGGGATATTCATGAGAAAATTGAACAAGTATGTGAATTTTCCTTAAAATATTTTTAAAAAATATATCTTAACATATGATGTTTGCCAATTTTCCCAATGAATTATTCATGATCTTTATCAAAATAAACTTCAATTCAGTACTTGTGGAATTCTTTTATGAAATTAAATTTTGATCTTTCAAAAAGACATTTTGGATAAAAATGGTGGATCCAAGTATATTTATATATTCTAGAGAGATGAAAATGGAATTTATTACCAGATCAACCATCCAGAAGGTTTTTGTCAATTATTTCCATCAGTTTATATGAAAAATTGTGGAAATATCAGAGAATTTTTCATCAGATGTTTATACTTCCTCAAGAAAAAAGGAGCTTTTTTGATATTTGTGGGAATTTCCCTTGTAATTTTTTCTGCCAGGATATCATCAAATTGAATTAAAAATTCATCAAGTTATTTTTTATTTGCAAAGATTTTCATTAAAAAATATTCATTTAATGTTTTATTTCTTCTTTTTCACTTTAAAATAAGATAAAAAGAAAAGAAAATTTAAAAAAAGGCACAACCAGTTCACAAAAAATCCTTCAAAGATAGCCTAGGGGTCCATGAAAACAATTTGAATTTTTCCAGGATTGATTGTTTTGAAGTGACCATAAGTTTATCTTTCTTTCCCTTTTTTGAATTTATATATATATATATATATATATATATATATATATTCAAAGGGTGATGTTAAATTCACGGTTCCAGCCGTGTGGTAGTTGTGTAGGGCCCTACACGGCCCAAACGAGCTGTGGGGGCCCCAAGACGACTACAAAGGGCCGTTTCAAACATGCACAACCCCAGGGGGTTGTACAGGAGCCGTGTTTGGGGGTGCAAAACCCCCCCAAAGTTGTGCCAGAATTTTGGGCACCCCCTGGACCACACTTGGGTTCTGTCAACCCAAATTTGGGATTAAAACATACTTTGTGGAACTGTTGTTCCACACCTAGTGATCCCAAAGAGACATTAAAGTGAAACCCAATTGAAATTAAAGTGAAAAATGAAATCATAAATCATATAAAAATCTGCACACAATTATTTCTCAACTCAAAAGTGAGCAAACTTTGTTTGATCAATTGAAATTTGGGTTGAATACTGAAGTATACTGTTGCATGTTTTTGCATGGGAACAGTGGCAAGCCCTCCTTCTTCTCACATGGCTGCGTGGAAGGTCTACATTGATAGTGCCATCAACAAAGCTTTGGAAAAATAAAAGAAGTATTTGGGTTATGAAACATTGGAAGCCCCAATTGCATCCTCATCAAGGGTGACAATTGAGGAACAAAATGATTCACAAATGGACATGACCGCTGGTGGTGAGTAAAATTTTATGTTACTGGTCTTTGCCATATTTAATTTTATTGAAACTGATGGAGTGAATGCCATCAATATAAATATGTAACTATGGAAGATCCACTTGACCCACCTCCCTTGACAGCTTTTCCTACTAGGGAAGAGGCACAAAACTATTTTCAAAAATGGGCAATGAAGCATGGTTACGCTTTAACAGTTCTCAACTCAAAGCATGACCAATATGTGGATTTAGCCTGTGATAGACATGGTTCCTATTCAGGAAGTCTTCTTACCAAAGGGTCTAGACAAACTCACACAATGAAGGTTGGGTGCAATTCTTTAATCCATGCAAGTTGCACGGAGGCTGACCCCTTGTGGTGCCTCTCCTACAAAGAAACCCAAAATAACCATCAACCATCTAAACATCCCTCTGTGCATCCTCAACTGAGGAGAATCTTGGGATTGGCCTTAGACAACCTAGTAGAAGGCATGAATGATGGGCACAATACGTTACAACTGAAGAGAAAATTGAGCAAGATTGATAGGGGGGATTATGTTGATAACCAAACAATCTATAACACTAAGCCAAAGGTCACACTTGCAGAACTTGAGGGAAAAAGTGTTATGGAGGTACTATATGAACAGCTTGAAGAAACAAGTTGAATTCTCCAGTAAAAGTTCAGTGGAGAGGGTCACTTGGAGGCCCTGTACTTAGCAAATCAAGAGGCAGTAAAGCTTTCAAAACAATTCCATCATATTGCTATGTTGGATTGTACTTATAAAACAAATAAGTACAAAACCCCACTATTGCATGCTGTAGGAATGACAGCCAATTGGAAAACTTTCACAAAAGCTCTTGTGTTTATAACAAAATAAATGTTTTAGTTTCACAGTTGGTCTGTAAATGTATTAAAGGAGTTGGTTTATGATCCTGAGAGACTTCCAACAGTCTTTGTGACGAACCGTGAAAAAGCTCTGATTTTTGCAATTGAAACTAGCTTTCCAGGGTCATCAAGACAATTTTGCACTTGTAACTTGTCTAAAAACATACAAGAAAACTGTAAGGTGCGCTTTTTTAATGAAGTTGAAGGATGGAAAAGCTTTATGAATCTCTGGGCAAATTATGCGGCCTCAAAGACCAAGGAGGAGGCCAAGGTCAATGATGTGGACCTCAGAGTAGGTCCAAATCACTGCTCCTTATTCTTCCTAGTTTTGTGTTCTGACCTTTTGACTTGTATAGTGTTTCTTGAAAGACTATGAGGATGTACTGGAGTCTATGGAAAATAACATTTTCCCTATCAAAGAGATGTTGGTAACAGTGTGGAATTGTATAAACCCAGATTTTGGAAACAAAAAACATCTTGGGTTGAAGGGGCACATGCAACTCTCAAACAATTCCTTGCAAACTCCTTGTGAAACCTGTTGGATGTTTGGAAAAGGCTTGACAGAACAGTTTCAAATCAAATTATATCAGTTCATGCATCACTTTACAACTCTCAAATTAATTTAGGGACAGTTCTTCCACCTTAACTGTTACCATTTGGTTATACATTGTCTTTAGAGGCAATCCATCTTGTTAGGTAAAAATTTGAGAAGTTCAAACGTGATCATGATGGAAAAGTCTGCACTAAGTCATATTTCAAGACTATAGGTTTGCCCTGTTCCTTCCAGATAGGTGACCATCTAGCATTAAGAAGATCTGTGGTACCCAACAATGTTCATCCTCAGTGGAGGTTGGACTATGACCCTTCCAGTTCTAATTCTGTAAGTTGGCTTAAGTTGGATTGTTCAAATCACTATGTGATTAATTATTTTTTATTAATGAATCCTAATTCACTTTGGTTGATCCCCTTGAATTTTTCAAGTGAAATTTTGATGAAATGCAAGCATTAATCAGTTAAATCCAAAAGTCGATGCAATGATCTTGGAATCTCCAGATGAGGAGAAAAGCGGAATATTGAAGTATATCATTCAGAAGATTACAAAATATTGATCAAAGCCAATACTTGAACCTAAAGTCTTACAATCAAGTAGGGGCCAGCCAAAATTGAGAGATACGGGGCAGGAACCATCTCAGTTTGAGCTTATTGAAAAACAACTCAAGGGGGGAAAAAGAACCAGAAGGGCTCCAAAAAAGAAAAGACAAACAATTGTAAGTTTTTTCTTCTGGGATATGTTCATTTTTTTTGTTTAATAAACTTAGTTACTGCCTAAGAATGATACTTTAGTCAAATTTGGCAGAATCTGAATCTGAACTCCATAGTTCAGAGGAAGAGATTGAAAGTAAATCAGTATTACTTAATTTGGAATCAGAATCTTCTTCAGAGGAAGAGAACATGCAGCATAGCTGAACCAGAAGCTCATATTTGCTGAGTTTTCATTTCATTGATCCAGTTAAAGAAATGAATACTAAGTTATTTTTAATGATAGGAACCAAACCTGAAATACCTCAATCAAATACCCAAGAAATTCCATAAGTCCTTGGGTGAGGTTTGGCATCCAATTGGAGATGGGAATTGCCAATTTAGAGTCATTGCTAAATCTCTTGGTTATGAAGAACATGTTTGGTTTAAAGTTAAGAATTAAATGATTGAAACATTAAAGAAAAATAAAGCATGCTACATTAAGATGCTTGGTGGTTCAAAGGAGGTTTAAAAGATTAAAAAAAGACTTGATGTTGAAGACATCAATGGAAAGATTCCCTCCTCAAAATGGCTGGCTAAATTGGACATGGGCCAAATAATAACAGACACATATTCCAAACCTATATGTTTCATTTCATTGGAGTCATGTGATACTTAGAATCCAATGAAAAATGGGGTTACTGATCAATCAGATCCAATGTTCATTAATTTGGAAAAAAATAACCACTGGGTTCTATTAGTACTTGAGGGATAAATGATTCCAATCCCGCCCATTGTAGCAAAACCACAATCCTTGATTTCTAAAAAAGCCTCTGGTTGGACTTATCATCTCAAAGATCAACTGAAAATGTATTCTAGATTTTAATAGACTTTGAATTCATTTCATTGTTGGGTTTCATATAAATTGTAATTCTAATTCAGCTAACAAGTTCTATTGATATAAAGGGTTATCACATTTTGAACATCATTATGTTGAGTATTTTGAGTTAACATCATTATATTGATTGTTTTGAATGAGAGTTTAATGGTAAGTCATGTCAGAATTATGGCCAGCAATTACCTTAGGCAAATGAGAAGTATTTAAAGCAAAAGAAATGCTGGAAACTGGGTGTCAATATTGTCTAATGGGGCTCTTACAAAGGGGAAATATCTTGGATGAATTTGATTGGAATAATGAATGAATGGATGGAAAACAGCAAAGAGAAGAGCTCCTTAAGTACAAAATATTGGCCTCTTGTGAGCCCATGATAAAACCAGCCAAAAGGCAAAATTTCCGCCCCAAAAGAGCTCTACAGGCTCTACTAGCCTTGTTACTTGGTTTGGACTACATCAGCTCACATGGCATCAGTCCCTGTACCCTTAAAACCAGCCTATGCCAGTTATTTCTGGTGTTTCCACCTCAATGGGGCTGAACCAGCCCCTTAACTGTTCAATCCCCTTGGCTGGTTGTCCTTTACAACCAGCCATGATTACCTTTATTGCCTTTTTTACAGGCTTTTTGCCTCATGCAGCCAGCCCCTGGCCCCTCAAATGGGCCAGGTGGGACCCAGGGCACACCTGGGTCCGGTCTCAGACTCACATGGAGGGGGGGGGGTGTGACCAGCGTACATGCTGTCCCCCCCCTCTTTCTCTCAAATCCCTGGTGGGGGCAATAAAATCCCCTCACCAGGGGCCCTGGGGTTTGATACCCCCCAGGGCGTTGTCATGTAAATTGGCCTGGGAGGTGATCAGGTCCCCCCAGGCCCATTGCTCCTCCCCCTTGGTAAAGGGGGGGGGAGAGCACCCCTATCCTGTTTGGTTGCCTCAACCAATTGATGGTGGGGGGGTGATGAACTCCCCCCACCTTCCGGTTGCTCAGCTTGCGGCCGGTGCCGCCACCTCCTTGGGCAAGGGGGTGGTCAGGTCCCCCCTGCCCTGACCAACCGCGCTGCCGCGGTTTGTCCCTGGCTGGTTCAACCCAGCCAGCTTGCCCCCATCCCCCTCGCAATGGCAAGGGCGGGGAGGGGGAGCAAGCCGGGGCCGCAAGCCCCGGCTCTGTGGGGCTGGTTGCCTAGTGCGACCAGCCGGGCCCGCGCGACAGCCCCGCGGAGGGCCATTGGGCCCCGCTTGGGCCGCACCAAGGAACACAGGCGGCCCCAAACGGGCTGCGACGCGGGCGGCGGCCCCTAGTGGGCCGCGACAGGGGAGGCGGCCCCAATGGGCCACCCCAAGCCCAAATTGTGAGAATTACATACTTTGGCAGGCCAACCTGTCTGGCCAAGTATGTCCATAATAAAGCTTGGGCCCTTTATGCCCAAATAAGCCCATCTGGCTTGGGTGGCCTATCCACCCTGGCGGGCCCGTGAGGGCCTGTGTCTCAAAAGACCATAAAAACGTGTTTTGGCGCCCAAATGCCCAAAACCAATAACACCCACATAGGCCCACGTGGCCCACATGATGTCAAATGGGCCGTGGAGGCCCATTTTTGCATCCCATTTGGATTACACACTCCTATGCACATTACCTGAGTGCATCCGCATTTTAACACACCCCCTTAATCCAAAAGGGATGCCATATGCATACTAGACACAAAACCTTCATGTTTGTTCTTATCTAATGCCTTAGTTCAGATATCCGCAATCATTGCCCCAGTAGGCATGTACCGTAACACTATCTCTTTGCAGTTAACTGCATCCCGTATATATTTATAATGAACATCAATATGTTTTCTTCTAGAATGGAACACTTGATTTTCTGCCAACGCAATGGCACTCTGGTTATCAGAATACAAAAACGCAAACCCTTGTGGTTTATGAGTATCTTCTAAGACCTTTCTCAACCATTTTTCTTCCTGTGAAGCTGACACGTATGCTCTTTACTCTGCTTCTGTTGACAAAAGACTTATTGCTGACACCTTTTTAGACATCCAAGACACTAGATTCTTTCCTAAGAAGAATACAAAACCACTTTTTGATTCCCTAGTGTTAACATCTGCCCAACTTGCATCAGAATAACCAACCAAGTCAAAGTTCAATGACTTTGAAAACTGCAGTCCCAGACTGCTTGTTCCTTTAAGATACCTCATAACTCTCTTAAACGCTGACCAATGCCTCATGCATGGCTTCTCTAAGTGTTGTGACAAAATCCCAATCACATAAGTAATATCTGGCCTTGTAAACTTCCCCAAATAATTCAAAGATCCAATAGCTGATCTATAATCATTCCCAGATTGAACAAACTCTAGATGCTCTTCATCTGTAGACTTTTCTAACCAAATGTTAGACTGCATTGGAGTAACAAACTCCTTTGCATCTTCTAAGCCATACTGCTTAAGTAGAGCTGACACATAATGGTTCTGATCAAACCTGATCCCATTCTTGCTCTTACTAACTTTCATTCCCAGCACCTGCTGTGCCAGACCAAGATCTTTTATCTTGAACTCCTTTTTGAGTGTCTCCATGACTCTCTCCTTACCATTCCCAATAATGATAATGTAATTGACCCATACAAACAAAATTGAATCCTTTCTCACAAAGAGACAAGGGTCAGCCAAACTTGTTTTGAAACCAATTTCTATCAGTTTCATGCTCATAGTATTTTACCATGACCTAGCTGCTTCCTTCAATCCATACAGGGATCTACACAGCTTGAGGAAATACTCCCCTTTATCTGCTGAGAGGAAACTTCTCACACAGATTTTCTTCATATTTTCTGGCTTGGTCTCGACCAGCCATTCCTTGAATCCATCAGGAATTGACATATAAACAGTCTCTTCCTCTCCAAGTTTTGCATTCAAGTATTCAGTCAC
Source organism: Puccinia polysora (assembly GCA_025617555.3). NCBI lineage: Eukaryota > Fungi > Basidiomycota > Pucciniomycetes > Pucciniales > Pucciniaceae > Puccinia > Puccinia polysora. The sequence goes on along the minus strand of CM062645.1, from coordinate 20,596,821 downwards.
AAAATCAGCCTGTCTGATTTCTTCACCCAACTCCACTGCCAAAGCAATTATTTACCTGAAGGTGGACAGCCTTCCAGTTGGCAAGAAAGTCTCCTGGTAATCATTACCCTCTCTCTGTTTGAAGCCCTGTGCAACGCATCTAGCCTTGAACCTCTTCAAAACTCCATTAGTATCAAACTTCTTTGTTAACACTAATCTAGACCCAACAATGGTCTTTCCTTTTGGAACTGAATCCTGCTTAACCACTTGAAACACACTATTATTCTCTAGAGAATCAAATTCCTCAAAAATAGCTGGCTTCAAATTGGCTCTCTCATCAGAATTCATAGCTTGGCCAAAGCTATTTGTGTTAACTCTATTACCCATTTCTGAACTCAACTGTAGAATCTCATTAAGCATACACTGTTCCTGAAGTGTATCTTCCTCATATTCTGCAGAAGAATAATGGGACTTCCATTCCCAATACCTATCAACAGGCATTCTCATCCTGAAACTCCTTCTAACTGGAGGTGGAGGCTCATCAGGTTCTGATTCCACAGACTCCCCTGAAGTGGGTACTAAACCCTCCTGTGGCACGTCTGCCACCTCAATATCATCACTAATGATATTCTCTCCAGCCTCTGCTTGGGAAATAGGCTCCAATGCTATTTCCTTCTGTGATTCCTGAACAGCACTAGGTTCACCTCTTTTGAGTGGAAACGTACTTTCTTCAAATTTTACATCCCTACTACGGATAACCTTTCTTGTCCTTGGACAATAAATCCTGTATGACTTACTTATTAAGTCATAGCCCACAAGTGCCCCTTTTCTGGCTCTAGGATTTAACTTTCCAACCATCTCATTATGGTGGACACTATAATACACCAAGCAACCAATTGTTTGTAGGTGTTATTTTTTGGGGTACAACTTCCAAAACTGATAATGAGGACACTTCCCATTAACACTTACAATATTGTGCAACAGACACACTGTGCACACCAACTCAGCCCATAAAAACTTTGGTAGAACAGATTGAGCCATAATAGTTCTGACTTTGTCCAATAAAGTCCTATTCATCCTCTCAACTATCCCATTTTTTTGTGGAGTACTAGCAGTAGTAACTATATGAGTGATACCATAATCATTCAATAGTTTCTCAAAATCTTTACTCAAAAACTCACCCCCTCCATCAGTAATAACCCTCTTGATCTCCCTCATCAAACCATTCTGTTTCCAGACTTTGAATATCACTGAAACCTCCTCTGTGGTTTGATCCTTTGATCTTATTGGTTTTACCCAAACAAAATTAGTTGCTGTATCAACCAAATTGATGAAGTATCTTGCCCCTCCAAGAGACACTGGTGAAAATGGCCCTGCCAAATCAATGGAGAATTCCTCTATAGGAACTTCTGTGTGGTCTCTACTCTTTTAGAACACATTCCTGGTCTTGGCCCCTAAGGTACAACTCTCACAGTTGCTGTCCTTTACCTTATGGCCACTTCTATTGTGAGCAACAGTGCTCAGAGCTGAAATCTTGAACAAGTCAGAACAGAGCAACTTATTCCGAACTTTTCCACTAAAGATAGTTCTCCCATTCAAATCAATAACAAAATTATCTTCTTTAAGATAACAAATCTGGAAACCCTTTTTCCAGAACACTCCAAGAGACACAAGGTGATAAGGCAAATCTGGTACATAGAACACTTTCTCAAAAATTATTTTGAAACCCATGTGATTTGCAAGAATAACTTTTCCAATCCCCTTAATCTGGATTGTTCTTCCTTTTTAGCCAATATTTACAACACCATCAAAATCTCTAAGATTTGAAAACAAGTTTGGCTCAAAAAACATGTGGTCTGTACAACCAGAATCAATCAAAACAAGAACATCCTCCTTCAACAATCCTCCTGTAAGGAATGAAGAATTATCAGCCACTGATAAGTTCTCATTTTCAAGGTTAGGATTACACACTTCATAATCAATTAAGTCCATCTCTTGATCCTCTTCAATTTTTAGCCTTCTTGTTGGGGACTTGTTCCACAACAGATTGTTCCATTGGAACATCCACTGCCACCATAGCAACATTTTCAATGATAAGGTTGAACTCTTTGTCTTCCTTTTCACTTTCCTTGGATTTCTTCCTCTTCTTGGCCTCCTTGCAATCCTTTGCATAGTGCCCCTTCTTCTGACAATTATAACACAAGACCTTTGACAAATCCTTTTTGGCCTTTGCCTTCTTCCCATATTTTCCTGTCTTGCCCACCAAAGCAGTTCCTGTGCTCTCCTTCATCTTGAATTGAAGATCATCCTTTTCAATCCTTCTAAGCACATCCTCTTCTCCTGGAAGGGGATCCAACTGAGATATGATCCTGAACAAGGACTCATATTCTTTTGGCAGCTTTTGAAGAATTAAGAGTGAAAAACACTCAGGATCCATGTTCAGCCCAGATGACTTGAACTTAGCAATACTAGATCTTGCTTCCCCCACAAATTGTTTACAGTTGCCAAATTTCAACTTAAACAATCTATTGAAAGCAATCCCCTTTTGATGAACAGAGTCACCAGCATACTTTGCCATGACCATTTTCCATAAAACACTCCCCTTCCTCTTCTGTTCCTCCAACAGAGTATCAGCAACCCATGTTACATGATGCTCATCCAAGTGTCTAAGAATAAGATGATAGGCCTTCTTCTCAACCTCTGAACTGATCAAAGTATCATCTCCTTTCATAATATCCCCACACGAGATGTTATCCAACTCACTGTCCATAAGGACAGCCCAGGCATTATAGTTCTGACTATTCAAAACAATTTTGGTGGAGCTGGACTCTGGGATATAAGACATCTTCTTGGAAAATTTAAGGTCCTTGAGGTTGTCCAAAGTAAGGTATAAGGGTCTATCTTTCTTTGAAATAATGATGATGATGGTACTGATAATGTGTTAAAATTATGGCCAGCAATTACCTTAGGCAAATGAGCAGTATTTAAAGCAAAAGAAATGCTGGACACTGGGTGTCAATATTGTCTAATGGGGCTCTCACAATGGGGCAATATCTTTGATGAATTTGATTGGAATAATGAATGAATGGATGGAAAACAGCAGGGAGAAGAGCTCCTTAAGTCAAAAAGATTGGCCTCTTGTGAGCCCATGATAAAACCAGCCAAAAGGCAAAATTTCCGCCCCAAAAGAGCTCTACAGGCTCTACTGGCCTTGTTACTTGGTTTGGACTACATCAGCCCACATGGCATCAGTCCCTGTACCCTTACAACCAGCCTATGCCGGTTATTTCTGGTGTTTCCACCTCAATGGGGCTGAACCAGCCACTTAACTGTTCAATCCCCTTGGCTGGTTGTCCTTTACAACCAGCCATGATGAACTTTATTGCCTTTTTTACGGGATGGTTGCCTCATGCAGCCAGCACCTGGCCCCTCAAATGGGCCAGGTGGGACCCAGGGCACACCTGGGTCCGGTCTCAGACTCACATGGGGGGGGGGGTGTGACCAGAAGACATGCTGTCCCCCCCCTCTTTCTCTCAAATCCCTGGTGGGGGCAGTAAAATCCCCTCACCAGGGGCCCTGGGGGTTGATACCCTCCAGGGCGTTGTCATGTAAATTGGCCTGGGAGGTGATCAGGTCCCCCCAGGCCCATCACTCCTCCCCATTGGTAAAGGGGGGGGGAGAGCGCCCCTATCCTGTTTGGTCGCCTCAACCAATTGATGGTGGGGGGTGATGAACTCCCCCCCACCTGCCAGTTGCTCAGCTTGCCGCCGGCACCGCCACCTCCTTGGGCAAGGGGGTGGTCAGGTCCCCCCTGCCCTGACCGACCGCGCTGCCGCAGTTGGTCGCTGGCTGGTTCAACCAAGCCGGCTTGCCCCCATCCCCCTTGCAATGGCAAGCGCGGGGAGGGGGAGCAAGCCGGGGCCCCAAGCCCCAGCTCTGTGGGGCTGGTCGCCTAGCACGACCAGCTGGGCCCGCGTGGGCCGCACCAAGGAACACAGGCGGCCCCAAACGGGCCGCAACGCGGGCGGCGGCCCCTAGAGGGCCGCAACACGGGCGGCGGCCCCTAGCGGGCCGCAACAGGGGCGGCGGCCCCAATGGGCCGCCCCAAGCCCAAATTGTGAGAATTACATACTTTGGCAGGCCAACCTGTCTGGCCAATTATGTCCATAATAAAGCTTGGGCCCTTTTATGCCCAAATAAGCCCATCTGGCTTGGGTGGCCTATCCACCCTGGCGGGCCCGTGAGGGCCTGTGTATCAAAAGACCATTAAAACATGTTTTGGCGCCCAAATGCCCAAAACCAATAACACCAACATAGGCCCACGTGGCCCACATGATGTCAAATGGGCCGTCGAGGCCCATTTTTGCATCCCATTTGGATTACACACTCCTATGCACATTACCTGAGTGCATCGGCATTTTAACACACCCCCTTAATCCGAAAGGGATGCCATATGCATACTAGACACAAAACCTTCATGTTTGTTCCTATCTAACGCCTTGGTTAAGATATCCGCAATCATTGCCCCAGTAGGCATGTACGGTAACACTATCTCTTTGCAGTTAACTGCATCCCGTATATATTTATAATGAACATCAATATGTTTTTTTCTAGAATGGGTGGGGGGGGGTCATGAACGCCCCCCCACCTGCCGGTGGCTCAGCTTGCGGCTGGCGGCGCCACCTCCTTGGGCAAGGGGCTGGTCAAGTCCCCCCTGCCCTGACCGACCGCGCTGACGCGGTTGGTTTCTGGCTGGTTCAACCCAGCCAGCTTTCCCCCATCCCCCTTGTGATGGCAAGTGAGGGGAGGGGGAGAAAGCTGGGGCTGCAAGCCCTGTCTCTGTGGTGCTGGTTATCTAGCGCAACCAGCCAGGCCCGCGCGGGATCCCTCGGCGGCGGGCCGTCCGGCCCCACGTGGGCCGCACCAAGGAACACAGGCGGCCCCAAATGGGCCCCAACCCAGGCAGGGGCCCCGAGCGGGCCGTGACATGGGCAGCGGCCCCTAGCGGGCTGCGAAAGGGGCGGCGGCCCCAATGGGCCGCCTCTAGCCCGAATCGTGAGAATTACATACTTTGGCGGGCCAACCCGTCTGGCCAAGTATGTCCATAATAAAGCTTGGGCCCTTTAATGCCCAAATAAGCCCATCTGGCTTGGGTGGCTCATCCACCCTGGTGGGCCCGTGAGGGCCCGTGTCTCAAAAGACCATAAAAACGTGTTTTGGCGCCCAAATGCCCAAAACCAATAACACCCACATAGGCCCACATGGCCCACGTGATGTCAAATGGGCCGTGGAGGCCCATTTTTGCATCCCATTTGGATTACACACTCCTATGCACATTACCTGAGTGCATCTGCATTTTAACAAGTCAGTTCAACTTGTGTTGGGCTGATTCCATCACAAGCTTAACTTATGTTAAGCTTGGGATGGGATCACCTTAACGCAAGTTGAACTTGTTTTTTTTGGTGTTTTTACTTTAGGGCTTGTCAAAAGACTTGTATTCTTTTGGGCAATTTTACTTTAGGGCTTGTCAAAAGACTTGTATTTTTTTGGGAACTTTTACTTTAGGGCTGTTCAAAAGATTTCTTTAATTTTTGGGCCCTTTTACTTTAGGGCTAGTCAAGTTGAAATTACTTAAGGGCTTGTCAATTTACTTGTCTTTTTTTTGGTGTTTTGACTTTAGGGCTTGTCAAGTTAATTGTCTTTTTTTTGGTGTTTTTAGTTTAGGGCTAGTCAAGTTACTTGTCTTTTTTTTGCTTCTTTTTACTTTAGGGCTATTCCATTGGATACTACCAGTTTTTTATTTATTTATTTATTTGTTTGTTTTTTTTAACCAAAAAATGAACATTCTTTGATTTTTTGGTTGATTTCTGTTTACTTGGAAGGTTTATTTAGTTTAAGGGTTGTTTTAGTACCCTTTCATTCATTTTCCTTTTTTTTTTTTTTTGGCTCACCAAGTTCCGGTGCCTTGTGGGACGCCACACGACTCCATTTGGGCCGTGTACAACTCCACACAGCTTGAATGTAGTTGTGTGGAGTTCCACACAGTGGCGGACTGTGCTGGGTGGCCCGCACGGCTCTGTAAACCATGGGGGGGTTGCACACGGCCCAAATTGGACCATGTGAAATGCCACACGGCCTGTGTTGAACCGTGTGCACGGCTCAATGAGCCATGAATTTGACATTACCCATTTTCAAATTCTATGATTTTTTTAAAAGCATTGGAAAAGTTTTGTATTCTTCTTTTTCTTTATTAAGGTGTATCAGATTTAGAAAACCAACCATTTTTGTTGGACAAACATTCCATTTCAATGGGGGATTTTGGAAATAAACATAGCCCTTGATTGTTTTTCTTAAACATTTCATCAAACCCACAAGTTTATGCATCATAATACATCAACCTCCCCTCTGCATGCATACAAGGTGAAAAGTACCATTCATTCTCCATCCAGTAACATTCATCATTTGATATTCCATCAATCACATAAAACTCATTTTATTCACTAAGAACCTCTGGAATCCCACCTTCTTGACTATGTGTACCTTTTCATGTACCCCGGTCTCTCGAATCATCCCCCCAAGGTCTTGCCTTAGACCCTACCTGTTATCCAGAGAACAATGTTGGAGATCTTATAAATTTTTGAGCCTTGGTATACCAAAAGAGTTAATTTCCTCCAAATCAGTTTATAATAAAATAAACTTTACAATTCAGTTCTACCAAGATTGAACCAAATATCCATCTTTTCAAGCTTCAACCACTTTAAATCACCCTAAGCCTCCCCTCAAATCTAATAACCCATGTGGCTCTGATCCATCCAAGGATTCTCAGGCCTGACCTGATTGTGTATTTGAGTAATATGAAGACAATGATGAGAAGCAAAATCATCAGGCCAGTGGTGACCCTCATTAATCAGATTTTTCTCCTTCCTTTAACCCACCATTTTTATTGATTTTTAGAAGAATTGACCCATGGAACTCAAACCAATTTTGGGAGCCGTACTAGATAGCGCCAGGAGTAAGTATTAGTTTGTGGATCCCTTACTTTGGATTTTTGAAAGTTTATTGACTTGGTATGCAAAATTGCTACAGTTTGATTACCATGGGACAGAGAGCAGGTATGAGTATTCTTTTCTGGGCCACTGTTAAAATGTGTTTTACAGAAATGCAGCCAAGTAGCCATGGGAAACCCAAGTCCCAAAACTCACCCATTTGCAAGAGGCTTGCACCCCTAAATCAAGTACAGAAACAAAAAATAAGGGGAAAAAAACCACCCATCACCATAGACTGGTGAAGGAAAAAAGGAAAAGCAGAAAAATACACCCCATTGGTTATACACCAGTAATGGGTAGAACAGTTGATAGATGGGATTTCAAGAGAAATTGTGGCAAAATAAGAAAAAAGAGTGAGAAGACAATTTCTACAAAGGGAAAAATTAGAAAAACTCAAATTAATGGTATAAATCTCCAGCACCATCATAATTTTAGTAATATCCACCACCATTGTTATAATCATATGCACAGCCATGGTTTTCATAATTGCAGCTTCCACTGGTGTCATAATCCTCACCACCATCATTAATGTCAAAATTTTATAAAAAATCATCATCAAGTTTTCCCATGCTATCAATGTGATCACTAAAAGTATCAGTGTACTTTCTATAACAATGTTTGGTCTGTCTAGGTTTTTGGTAGTATGATCAATGTTGTAGTTGCTCCAGTGAGTGAGAAAGGGAGGGGAACGATGGAGTCAATAGATCTACTGGTGTTTCTTCTGAGTAGAAGGATGAGTGCTGGGGAGGCTTTGGATCTTGCTGATGTGATTAGAGGGAAAAGTATTGGTCCTGATAGGGAGACCAGAATAAAAGAGGAGGGAGTGATTTTTGCACTTGTTCTTAATCCAAGCAGGGAGACTGGGATTGGTGGTATTGGGAAGGTGTTGGATGTTTTTAAAAAGTTGCATCATTTGGGCTGTTGTCTATGATGAATTCAATGGAAGACCCATTTTCTTCCTGATCCTCAGAGTAATCTGATGTATCATCATTGTTTGTTACAAATAAATCAGTAAGAGAAGGGAAAATTATGGGGGGAGCTGAAATGAAATAGGAATGCTTGAAAATAATGCCACAGGTATCTTGTGTATTTCTAGGAAAATCTAGGTGTGTCTCCTGAAGTTTTGTACCTTGACCTGCTTTTAATGCAGAATTCTTTATCTTCAAAGCTTGAGGTAAAGCAGTAGGACCTTTTTGAAAAGATTGGTGAGCATATCCAGTGTACATTCATGTGGATCAAAATGGATATTGTTAAAACAGAAGGGCACACAGGGCTGATTACATTGAAGGAAAATTTTCAGATTGTTCAGGAAAGAGAAAAAACATTCCACAGAAGCATTGTGGTTGTTGAAAAATTTGGGAGAAAGATAAGGGAGGTGGGTAAAAGCAAGGAGTTTTGTAATTGTGCATTGAAACGGTTTTTTTGAGATCCCTTAGTAGAGCTGGTAACACAGGCTCATAACCTGTAGTGACTCTGTATGGTAAATTGGTACAGTTGGATTAATATGGGACATGGAGCAGGTATGAGTATCCTGATCTGGGTAACTGTTAACCTGTGGTTTACAGCAACACAGCCAAGTATCCATGGGACGCCCAAGTCCCAACAGACAGGCCTGGCTCAATAAAAAAAGCATTTTTCAAACTTGGGTGAATTTGGCTAGGATCTGACAGCCCATGATCATAATGTGAGAAAAAGTTGACCTATTGTTTCACCATCATCCGCACCTGTGCATGCACACATGTATTGATAAACCTAGGACAATAGATTCAGGTATCAAGATGTAGGTATTGAGAGCACTGATGACACAACCCCCAGGCTAAGGAGGCTGGTGATGAAAAAGTTCATGAATCCAATTGAAATGTGACTATGAGGAAATTTTCCTGTCTGTAAGACACTCTTCAATTGAAAGTATTGATGGTTACCTGTGATTGAGGGCAAGAGGTTATGACTCTTCAAATCAGAATGAATGCCAGTCTCCTGGGCCTGTAGCATTGGTTTGATGGACCAAAGATGTGATTTTTTGATTGATTACACTTCTTTATTTTTTCTTAAGTGTTTTTGATTTTTCATTCTGACCAATTTCACTTGATCTAGCCTAAAGGGATGGCTGTTCTTACATAAATATTTTTCCTGGGTTATGCTTGTCCCCAGGGACATAGTTAACTCAGCCTTCTTCAAAAACTGTATTGGGGTTGAGCTTGCAATTTTGACAGTGGTTTATTTAGCATAAGATGACCATTTGTCCAGAAAAAGTTCTCATAAATGAAGTATTCCCATGGCAGAGAGTGGTTTCCTGGGTTTCTTCTTCCTGAAAGAGCCGCATGCAATAAAATTCATCTGGGGGGAGGCAGAAAACTTAGGCCAAGTCATCCACCTTGACAGCTGAAGTTTATTACCCAGAATGGTGGTTAACTCAGGCTAACTTGACCATGCCTCTGGAAAACTTCCCCCTGCATTTTTCCCAAATTTTTGGTAGTTAATTGCATGGTCAAATAATATTTTTCTGTACCCATTACTTACAGTCTCATCATATAAGATTTCAGAAAGGGAATTTTAACCGTGAAAAAAAATCAAAAAGAAAAAAGTAAGGAATTACATTTTTCATGCACCTACACTCATGCATCCATACATTTATATGTTATCTAAATTTTTCACATACACACTTTTCCTGCATTTGAAACAAACTTTAGACACTCGTGCGGCCCTTCTGTAGGGTTGTTAGTGTAACATTTTGGTGGTCCGGTGCTTACCAGGCAGAGATTGGCTTTGGCTACACTCTCAACACGTAAGTGAATACATATTTTAACAGTTTGAATTGGCTGCGCGCTGCCCACTCATCAGGAGTGGCGGGCTCAGCAGGGGTAGGGCGCTCAGCAATGTGTGCGGCTTTTCCGCAGCAAGTCATGCTGCGGTCTCAGCAGCAGTCAAATTGGGCTCAGCATCTGGAGAAGTGGAATGGATTGGATTGGATTGGACGGATTTCGCGGGGATTGCATGTTGCAAGACGTGGATTGGATTGCGCGGATATATCTCAGATATCTGGAATGGCGCGTTGGGCAGATGAGGAAATGCGCGGGGGGCTCTACCTTGGGCGCCGTGCTAGGCCGCGTCATGAGAAGGACAAACCAGGTGGACGTAATGGCAGGCGGGCAATACAGATGGATATGGGATATGGGTTGTGGATTATGGGATTGGAAGGATAAGGTTGAGTCTAGGGTTCTGTGCTTAGGGGTTGTATTTCATTGTTCTTGCTTGTTTTGGGTTGTACTTAGGTTAGCATTGAGGGGGAGGTTAGTTAAGCTGGACCCTCAGCCCGGTTGGGGGATCAGATTATTGCAGGACAGAGGATCTCATCAGTTGTCATAGGTTTTGGAAGGATCTTTACTCTCAATTCTCCATCTCTCAGTCAAAGGGAGAACAGTTGCACTCAGGGTTTTCAGATGCAAGGGATCAATAACTTCCAAACTTGGTAACCATTTAAGGAGAAGTCCCCTTCTGAATTCTACATCTGGGGGTCTTGCCAGGAAGTAATCTTTTGTTCTTCATCTCTTGAAACTAACAAGCACAATGTCCCAGTACCACCCATTGACCGTTGCAGGGTCATCTAACGTTACCCCCACAATCCTTCCTCTTCCTCCTCCTCTGGCTTCTTGGAAGCAACATTCATCAGGGGTGGGATATGGTTTCCCTTGTTCCAACAATGGCGCCAAACAAAATCCTTTTTGCATCAGGCTGGGCATTTTAAAATGAAATTTCTCGTGCCCCAGTCTCATAGAAGGTTTAAAAAACCACATATAATATTTTTTGGATTTTTTGAAGAGGTTTAAATCCTTCAATAAAATTATCAACCTTTAGAAAGCAATAAAAAAATCCATATATACATTGTTCTTGGGGAAACTTCTGAAACATTTTTCTTGTATTGTCTCAAAATTTAAAACTGATGATTGAATCCAGCCTTCTAGCAAGATTTTGAATCATTTTGGTGAATTATTGGGATGTCCCCATCACCTTAAAATTTTATTAATGTTAAATAAAAAAGCACAAAAAAGAACAAATTTTTTAATATTTTCTTATAGAATTTCCCCTAATTTATTTTCCACTTTTGAAGGAACAGAGATTCTTTTTGAATTTTAATGAATTCCTTATGAAAAATATGTAATTATTTATGGACCATTTTAGATCTCAAAAAATTGTGTGAGTGATTTTAAATGAAATTTTTTTAAAAATCAATTTCTTCCTGAACAAATCAATTAATTGAAAATTCTTGTTCAAAATTAATATTAAAGAGAAAAATATTTTATAACTCCAAGTTATTTGACATGAATGATTCTTTATTACTCAAGAAGTTTAGTTTCAATATATAAACATTTTAATTAAAAATATCTCACAAAAAAATAGACTTAATAAATTGAATAAATAAATGAATGAATGAATGAATTAATGAATGAATGAATGAATGAATAAATAAATATAAAATAACTTAATACATAAATAAATAATGAAATATATAAAAAATATATATATAAATAGATATAAATAAATAAAATAAAGAAAGAAAGAAAGAAAGAAAGAAAGAAAGAAAGAAAGAAAGAAAGAAAGAAAGAAAGAAAGAAAGAAAGAAAGAAAGAAAGAAAGAAAGAAAGAAAGAAAGAAAGAAAGAAAGAAAGAAAGAAAGAAAGAAAGAAAGAAAGAAAGAAAGAAAGAAAGAAAGAAAGAAAGAAAGAAAGAAAGAAAGAAAGAAAGAAAGAAAGAATAATTGTGGCCCCACACAAATTTTCACAACTCAGATGGGTTTTGGGGTTGCAAATTTAACATTCCCCTTAGAAAAAAAAATTATTGATTAAAAATATCCATACTTTCAGAAAAAAATTGATAAAAAAGCTATAATAAAAAAAAAACTATAATTGGAAATCAATCAAAAATCAAAAAATTGAACAAAAAATGAACAAAATTTACTTAAATAAGTTTAATTAAAAATTATAATTTAAATTAAATAATTTTTTAACTTTGAAGTGATTAAAATTATGAAATATCAGGACATTTTCATTTCAAAAACTAGGGCTTTGATTTAATCTAGCAAAGAATTAAAATGGAAATGGTTCAAATGGTGGTAAACTAACATTTCTGAATTAGATAAAATCAAAAATATAAAACATTTTAAACATTCTCAATTCCATTCATGAAATAGAATTTTTATAATAAGAAAGAAACAATGAAAACAATTTTTCTCAGGCTCTTACTCACTCCAACGCATTCAAAAAAAGTTTAACTGAAGTTTTGCAGCCTTTTCTTTTTTCATGGTGGCTTCATCCTTTAACAATTTATTCAGCCCCATAATATCAAAATCCATGGAAAAGCTGCATCCAAAAAAAAGCATGGGAATTAAAAATTCTGAATGATGAAAAAAAATTTTGGACCTGATATCATCATGAAAAAACCAATAAAAGGTTTTAAAACTTACATTGGAAAGGAATGCATAAATAGTATGGATTTTAAAAAAACCATAGTTGTTGCAAAGTTCTCTATAGAAGCTAAAACTCCCTGAGAATAAAAGTGAAAAACTCTTAAAACATCATGTAAAATAATTGGAAAAAAACACAAAAATTCCCAAAGACCGCTGTCAAATTATTCTAGAGCCTATTGAATTCATACCTGCACAAAATACATAGATATTATAGAAAGTTCAAGAAATATATCTTTAATTAATCAAATTTTGAGAAGAATAAAATCAACAAACATAAATCCACAAACAGGATCTATACAAACACCAAAAGCCCATTTACCCAGTAATTATCAAGCAACAAATGCAAGAAATAAAAAATTTTTTGATGTGCAATTTGGCCATCAATCCTTCACCACCCAAATGAACTTGTGTGGCATGAATGAATGACCTCCTGGAACCAGAACATGGCTGAATCTCCTTGTTTCACTCCAATAAACAACAAGTGAACACCTCATAAATTGGAAAAGGAATGAAAATGTTCCTCTTCTGGGTTGTTTCTCCCTCAGAGAAACATTATCATATAACCTGGATATTTTTCCATAAACTAATAAAACAGTTCTAAGGATTATTAAGTGATTGATTAATTTATTTTGAACTTTATTTGAAGATTAAAACCTTATGGCTCAAATATTTCATCATGGTAGGTCCCCAAGAATTAGAATAGTCTCAAATTTAACTTTTTTCAGTTATTAAAGGTAACTGGGTATTAAAAACCCACCAAGTAAGTTAATCCTCTCTGCCTTGAATTTTCTTTCTACCCAAGCCCAGCCATAAGACATATTTTCTGGTGAATAATTCCTTTATTCAAATTTCCAACATACCAGGTTCATTGATTATAAGTCTAATTCCCAGAAGAGAAGTTTGGAATATCCCAAATTTTAAATTTTTCTCCCATTTCTATTTAATTTATAGTTAATTTATGAATTTATCACCCCTTTAATTACAAAAAAACACCTTCTTGCACTCGCTTTATTCATATATTGATGAATTATTTCTGGTTTATATTGAATAATATGTTAATTCCAAATCCATCACAACTGTTAGCTAGAGTATTTCATGGTTCCTGGCATAAATTGAGCTGACAGAAAATATGTGATTCACTTAATTTGCAGTAAAATGGGACTAAATGTGCACCTGAACTGAAATTGCTTTGTTCCAGGGGAGAAGCCGCACTGGTAGTTTCAGATCTCTGGAACCAGGAACCTTGCAGTCCTTTAGCTACAGAGATTGATGAAGTAGTGGAATAATAATATTCCAAAAAACAAACATGTAAAAAGCTCAAATAATTAATATTTTGAGAGCTAGTTCAAAGTTTAATTGGTTTGGCAAAAGGGTTTTTCATATTTTATAAAAGATTGGTCACATTATTATACTACTAGAGATCTTTACAGAAAAAAAACCTTTCTTCAAGGGGCCACCCTGGGCAGTGTAAAAACCTTGGGATAATGGTGGGAGCATTTTGATTACTTATCCATATATTATGACCAACAAACAGAATTCAGACCAAGGCAGGAGGGAACTCACTCATGTTTTCAGAAATCATTCTCAGACAGCCTGAACAGAGTCAGATAAAGGGTTTCAGAGAAGAGATGGGGTTGATTGCTTGACTAACCTTCATGGGATCAATGATGGTTTCAGAAATAATTCTAATATATATCAGATTAGGCCATAAATAACTTGCTTATATCATATAAGCACCTAATCACGGATTGAAATATGTCTGGACAATAATTCATAAATTTCCAGGTTACTGGGGAACAATCCACCAACAGAAGGTCTGTATAAATACCTTTTTTGGGTGAAAAAGAGCCACCTCAGGGCATCTAGAGAGGGTAAGGCTAAGTATCTATGGCTAGTAAGCCATCCAAGGAAACATTAGAATGTCCGCAAGGTGCTTTAAATCAGCTGATCTCAGATATGCTGTATTTCTGTGTGTTGTTAGCTGCAGGATCTGTTAATATGTTAATTTGTCATTTTCATCATGCTGCACTTATCTTTAATTTATACTGTGAGTATTGGACTAAAGTGATCAGAATTCAATTCTTATTGATTTTCAATCACCATCTGAACATTTTGATAACTTTTAATAATTTTTACAACAAATCCTTAATGTGTTTTATGATCTTTAAAAATCTCAATCAGTCCTTGTCATGGTGGTTCTTAAGATTTGTTTCTTTATTTAAAACACTTTAAAGTTTATTATATGATGATTTTATATAATTTTTTACATTTTCAGACTATTTATCTTGAATTTGTCATAATATTACATATTCATTGCTTATCCTTCCATGTTGTAGCTCTAAGTGGCGGTAACTTTAGTCAGTTTGGCCATGATGGACCTTGATGCGTGGATCAGTCAATTCATCTGCGCATGGGGGAAAATCTTGTGCATGTGTGGCAGAATCAGCTGCATGCAGGAATTATGCACAAATGAATCTGCTATCCTCATGCGTAAAGGACAAAACGTTTTGCCGGGACTGCGTGGCAGGAATTGTGACAAAACACATTTCCTCATGTAACTCCTAAAATATACACCACCCCTTTTTTTTGACTTATTTTTTGGTGTGAAAACTATATGTGATAATACACATGAAATATCAAAATGGCCAAACAAGGTTCCATAATGTTTCCATGAACTTTTGGTCAATTCTTTTTTTAATTATTTGAAATATGAAGGAGTAATAATTCAAGGGTTGGGTCAGTGAGTGACCATACCTAATTTTGGGTGGGGAATCCATTTCTAACATGATATTTATGGATTTCCTACTCCTTCTGATTTCTTTAATTACTTTTTTATTTTTTATTTATTTTCTCTACTTTGACAGGTTTCTCTGTGCTAAGTAGCAAGCTGACATTCCCCCAATCTACAATGTGTCTATATCTGAAAAAAAAAATTTGGGTCAAATTTCTTCTGCTGGCCCTGTAATTCCTCAGGTGTATAGGTCCATCTGGAATGTTTTTTTCAGGCAAATATTCATCTTTATCAGCAAATTCTGCTCTGAACCTGACTAGGTAAAGTCTAACATCTTTTCCTTGGATCCTTTCTTTTTTATCTTTGAGGATCTTGCCAACTTTCCCTTTGTCTTTATCAGGATCATCTGCAACCAGTATCTCTGGTCAAGGGATTTTTTCCCCTTCTCTATTCTCTTTTTATTTGATAAGAATTCCTGCAAACACTGGATGTTTTTTGGATAGTTCATAATTTAGAATCACTTCTACAGCATTCTTAACGTGGAGCTTTTTGATATTAAAGGGTCCAAAAAAAGCTGTTCTAAGTTTCCTATTCCCAGCTAAGTTATTGAAATTGGTGTTAGAAACTAAGAATTTATCTCAAATATTGAGATTTGGTTCCTTGTGGTTTTATCCCATTGCAGTAGGTGTTATTCAAAAGCATCCTGAACACACTTAGAAGCATGCTTATTAGCTGTATCTATGATTTTTGTGAAATCAAGTGATTTTGGGTGAATATTGGTTAACTGCTTGTTGAGGTTATCCTTGGATAACTCAGAAGTACATCCTCCTTCCAGTTTGTAGGGGTATTCCTTAGTAGTAGAATACTTGCTTCTATTATAGGCCATTTCTAAGGCAGATAAAAGGCTAAACCAATTGTGACATTATCCATAAGCATTCTTGTATTCCAGACCAAAGCAAAAGAATCTTCTGAGCTTGTCTTCCAATTTTTGGCTCATCCTTGCTGCTCATCCATCTGTTTGAAGGTGATAAGCTGTAGAGAAAGCTTAAGTAGTTACTATCATATCATAAATATTTATCCAGGATTCAGAGGTAAACTTGGGGTCCCTATCACTGATAATAACTTTTTGGAATCCTGCATCTGCAATGAGCCTGTTTCAGAAGAGTAATGCTACTTACATAGCTGTTTCTTCCTCATGGTTAGGTAGGAACTTAGCTTTATTATAAAACCCATCTACTAAGACTAGCACTGAGTTTTAGGAATAAGCTCCTCCAGGGGGTAAAACCATTAAAAAGTCCATTTTGATGATTTCCCATCTTTTCCAGTGTTCAAAGATCTTTTGAAGGAGGCCAAACTTGTTTTGAGTAGTTCTATTAGATTTCTTGCAAGTTTCACAGATAGAGACATACTTCATGGTTGAGTATCTCCAGCTAATCCACCAGGCTGTTTGTTTGAATTTGTCTAAGGTCCTATCAGCAGACAAGTTTCCTGAGGAAAAGCTATCATTAAACTCAGTTAATACATGTTTGATATGTTTCTCATTAGTAATTATTAAAAAACTAGATTTTTGATGCCTGTAGTACACTAGACCATCCAATATTTTAAATCTTCCAGCTTTTTAAGGTTTCAGGAGATTTTCAGGTAAACTATTAATTAGTTCAGAGTGAGGTAAGGTACTTTCCACTATGAAGATCAGAATTTTCATATCCAAGGTATAAGTTTCCCTGATTTAGTCAAACAGAGATTCATCCAGTTCAAAGATGTGAATTCCGAAAATGTGAGCTTCAATTTTAAGCATGTTAATTTTAAGTGTAGGAAATATATCATTGTCTTCTGAATCATGAGCAGGATTTCTGGGGTCATTGGGGAAAAAATTTCTACTCAAGCTTTCAGCATTTTGAGTTTAGTCCCAGATTGATAGACTATATTCATTTCCACCCTATATTTTTGTATAGCTATCTGTTACCTTAACATATGCCTACTGGGAGTCTTCATATTCATGACAGTCCTGACATTGATAAATTCAGTAATTACCACAAAGTTGGTACCTTCCAAGTAATAGTTCAGTTTCTCTAATGCCCAAAACAGAGCAAGGCATTTCATTTGGCTAACACAATATCTCTTTTCAGTACCTTTGACTTCCGTGGATATGAAGGGTACAGGCTTATCCATTGGTTTATCATCTTATAATTATTCCAGTTTCAAAGCAGTTCTAAGACCTTCCATAATAGACTCTATGTATACCTTGAAGGGTTTGGTGTAATCTGGTTGAATCAGCACTGGTACAGTAGTCCTAGCTATTTTTAGTTCCTCATAGTTCTCAAAACTTTCATGAGTCATCTCAAATAATGTGTTGTTGTTTCATATTTAATACAAAAAGTTGGTGAGTAGAGCATAATTAGGTATGTACTTCCTGTATTAGCTGCAAAAGCTGACAAAAGACAGAAGTTCAGTTTTTTTTGGGGACATGGGTCTGTTCATAAAAGCTGCTATCTTGCTTTGATAAGCACTTAGCATTAATCCAGATACTATATGTCCCAAATCTTTGAGTTCTCCATATCCAAAGTTACCCTTTTTCATAGGTACTTTTAATCTTACTTCAGAGACTTTTTTAAGGACTAGTTTTACTTTATCCATTTGAGTGATACATTCATCAGAGTAGAAAATAACATCATGAATAAACAAAATCATCCATTGTTGTCTGATGAATTATCCTAGAACTGTATCCATCATCATTTGGAAGTGAGAAGGGGTGTTCTTGATGCCAAAGAGCATCCTAAAATACTCATGTATGCCTAAGTGGCATATGATCCTCATGAACTTCCTGCTTTCAGGACTGATAGTATTTGGTTAAAAATTTCAACAAGTCCATATTAGTGATAAACTTAGCTTTTGAAACATTATGGAGAGAATGATTAATCATTGGGATAGGATAGTAGTCAGCTTGAGTATAGTTATTAAGCATCCTAAAGTCTCCAACCATTATTGAATTATCATTGCATCAAGCTATGATCACTCAGGTTGTAAATTCCAGTTTTTAATTGCATCTTACCTTAAAAATTTCAGGTAAATTAATTCCTGGATGTGAGCTTCAAGAGCAGCCCTGGATTTTTGACTAGATGGGTACGCAGGTCTCCTAATTTTGGCAGGGTAAGGAGGTTTCATGGTCAAGGTTGAAATCATATCATGTCCTTTTATATTACCAATAGGTTGACCCTTGGTACAGAAAGCATTCTGGTTTTCAAAGAAAACTTCAAGGATTTCCCATTTTTGGTCCTCACTGAGCTGGGGATTCAAAGCTGCCTGATAAAAATAGTTGTAGTTAAAATTTTCCAAGTGTTTTTCATAAGTTGTTTCAGGAACTTGAGCATTAATATGACATATTTGGAACTTCTTGTTCCAATCTCCTCCTACAGTAAAGTATCTATCTTTACTTTGAAACAAATCTATCAAATATGAGCAGAGGGAATCATTACCTAGAATCAAGTAATCACATAATCCATTTTGAAGTAATACAAACTCAATTTTAAGTTTGAGTGATCCTTTGGTAAGAGGGAGTATGATGTCTGAAAACCATACTCCAATAGAATTGAGAGAACAGTTAAAGCAGCTAAAATTGGCCTAAGGTACTGGTAAGAGATTCAATTTCCAATTAGGATCCTTTTTTCCAATTAAGATGATCCTACACAAGAGCAGAAATATCCACTATCTAGGAGTATCTTCACCGGTGAACTTTGGATTAACCCAGTAGCATAGCAATTTTTACCGGAAGTTTAACTTTTACCTGCTGAGGGCTTGAGATTCAGGGTTTTGGCTTCAGAAACATGGTGAATCTTCATGCTGGAATTTGATTGTTGAGTTATGTTGGAATCTTCATTAGCAGAGTTTATATCCAGGGAGAACTCTATTTTCCTTCAATGAAATTGATGGGATTAGTAACAATCAAGTAACATTCTGAGATTGATCTATCAGTTTCATAAAGTTGGGGATCAGGGTTATTATCATAATCTTCTCCTTCTATAGGATTGATTCTTCTCCTGGGTTGGGGACAGTCAGGTCTCAAATTTCCTGTCTGGTTACAGTTCCAGCAGACCTTTTCTTAGGCTTATGAATTCTTTTTGACTTCCAAGTTGGTGGGATTAGGGGTAGAAGAATCCTTATTTTTAATTTTTTAGTCTTCTCTGTTCCTAATGTTCTGGTCCCTGGGTTTGTTAATTTTCTTTTCAAGACCATTCATATCATGGTTTCTTCCAATACACAAATTAATGTGGAAAGGTCAGATTTGAAGTGCATCCTGCATTGTACACTGTGATTTAGTTGTCCTGGACATTGGTTGAGAAGTCTCTCATCAACTTCTTCTTTGTCAGCATTAGGGATAAAACAATCCAACCTTTTTTCCTGATCAAGAAACCATTTTTGGGGTTTTTCCTCAAATGGATCAAACTGGGAGTTTTAAAAAGTTTTCATTATTTTAATTTTCCATATTCTAGTTACCAACTTTTCTTTGATTAAATCTTTCCAAGAGCTCCAAGATGAAGATCCTACTTCTTTGCTTTTGTTAATGAACTAATCAAGGGCTACTTGTTCAAAAAATATGGGTAATCTTACCAAAGCAATTATATCAGGGAGCTCAAAAGAAGCAAGAATGTAATAAATCAACTTGATGAAACTTTTATGGTTATAATCTACTTCTCCTGAAAACTTAAGACATTCAGTAATGGGAGGAAGTAATTTCAAAGAATTTTCCACTTCAGGTGTAGGGCTGGGCCTGCAGGACTCATTCCTGTCTGTTTCTTATCTGGGAGGGAAAATGGGAGTATTGGTTAACCTAGTTGGTCTTGATTCTTCCAATTTAATCACTGGAGGGTTACTCAAATTTATTTTTAGATCTGTAAGATCATTTTTAATCATACCCAATTCCAAGCCAAGTTTTCTACCTAATAATTCTATCTTATTGACCAAGTGGGTGAAAGGAGTATGTGTGATTTTCTTAACTTCTTCTTTAATATAGTCAAATGATAGAAGAATTTATTCTTGGATGGTGGAATAGGTAATTTCAATATTTTTCATCAGAGCTTTTTTCTTCAAGCTCATAGAGTCTTTTAATTTATTTACTTCCAACTCATTAATCCTAGTTTAATTTTATTGGGATTGGAGTACTTTGTTAATGCTAAAATTTAATTTATCCAATTGCTCATATATATTATAAAAGTTTCTGCTTAAGACCTTGAAATTATGAGATAAATTCATAGAAAAGGTATTGAAAGTAGTTGCATATAGTTGTGATAACCTTTCTTCCATTTCTGTGCTGAAGATATTATGTTGTCCCAATTTATGGGGTTTCTTAATTTCTGATTAACTGAGGACATCTTCTTTTTGGGGTCCTTTCCCTTTAAGGAAGCTAATTGATCCCTGGGATTCAAGCTCTGCACATAATTTTCTAATTCTTCCTTTTGGATCAACTTATGAAGAGAAATCTGGGATCTGTTTTCCAGAGAGATTTCTTTTCTCATACCTGGCTGGTCTTCCTGGGTCTCAGCCAGCTTGAACTGCTCCCAATAACTTACATTCTCTTTCAATAATGATATGATGTTTTCCTCCTTGGCTGGGTCCAGCCGGGGTGGCATAGGTGGAGAGGTATCCGCCGGGGATAAGATGCAGGGAAAGTCACAACTCTCCAATGTTGGGTTGGTTGAGTTGGCAGCTGCGGTCATTTCTGTTGTCTTGTGTGATGCTTGGGTCACAGTTTTTAGTCCCCTCATTGCGCTTGCAACTGGCCTCCTTGCATGCGCAGATTCCTCTGGGAAGAGATCCATAGAATGGGGCGCTACCCCTTGTGCTGGTGTTGCACCTATTTTGGAACATTGCACAAAAAAAATGTGGAATTTTTGTAAAAACTTTTCAAAAAGGTGGGAAAAATGTTTTTGAGTGTTTTTATTTTGAATATTTTTTCATAAGGTTATAAACTTGGTTATTGATAAATTCACAACTCATTTGAATTGTGTACACAACTCAAATGCTCCGTGGGGCACGCTACATGAATACATTTCAGCAGTGTACAGCCCACATGGCTTGAATGTAGTCGTGTGGCCCCCACACCCAACTACATCTCAGGTGTGTACAGCCCCACATGGCTCAAATGTAGTTTTGCAGCCCCCGCACAATGGTTTGGTTCCGTCTGACCCCACACCCGACTAAATTTGACCTGTTTGGGGCTGTACACAGCTTGAATGTAGTACTACCAGTGTTGTGGGCCAAAAAAAAAAGAATAAGAATAAGAATAAACTAAATAAAAATACAAAAAAAACAGAAATCAACTAAAAAATCAAAAAATGTTGATTTTTTGGTTAAAAAAAAAAACAAAAAAAATAAGTAAAACTAAATAAAAAAAATAAAAAACAAAAAAAAAACTGAAGACAACCAAAACACCAAAATTTAAATAAACAATGAAAGAGTCTATGGAGAATCCCTAAAGTATAAGTGCAAAAAAATAAAAGTTCAACTTGACTAGACCTATATTAATAAAACCAAAAAATACAAGTTCAAATTGACAGGCACTAAAGGAAAAACTCCAAAAAGATTGTCTTAAGCTGATCCCATTGGAAGAAGTAAAAATACTCCTTATAATGGGATCAGCCCAAAACAAGTTGAATGGACTTACCAATGAAATTTCATTCAAAAAAATCATCATAATGATTTAAAATCAAAACACTCAACATGATGATTTTAAAAATGTGATAACCCTTTATATTAATAGAATTACAAGATCAGAATAAGAACCCAAAACCAAAGGATAAAATTAAAACAATTTCTATAAATTAGAATACAAATAAATTTGATCTTTGAGGTTATCAACCCAAGCCAAGGCTTTTTTAGAAATCATGGAAAGGGTTTAAGAAACTATGGGCGGGATTGGAATCACATCTCCCTTAAGTAAAAGCTGGAACCAATTTTCATTGTTAACAAAGCAAATAAAAAAAGGATTTGATTGTTCTTTTACACCCTTGTTCATATTAGTATAAGTACAACATGAATCCAATGTAATGAAACATATTGGTATTCCATAGGTATCTGCTATTATTTTACCCATATCTAGCTTTGAAAGCCATTTTTTAGAGGGAATTCTTTCATTGATGAATTCAACATCAATTCTTGGTTTAATCTTTTCTACCTCTTTTGCCCCACCAAGCGTCTTTATTTAGCAGGCTTTATGTCTCTCCAATGTTTCATTAATTTACTTTCTCACTTTAAACCATCAATAAGCATCATACCCAACCAATTTAGAAATGACTCTAAATCAGCAATTTCCATCACCAAATGGATCCCAAACCTCCCCCAAAAACTTATGTAAGTTCTTAGGTATTTTATTGAGGTAATTCACATCCTAAAATCAAATATTACTTATCCAAAATTCTAATCTGATTAAAGGAAAAAATACTCACCAAAGATGAGCTTCTGTTTGAAACTTCAATTTCTTCTTCTTCCTCTTTTTAAAAGGAGTCTGATTCCAATGGAAGGGACCCTAATGAAATTTCAGTATCTTCAACTGAACTATGAACTTCAGATGAAAAGCCTTCCCTTCACTACAGAAATCATTTTCCCATAAGTTCATTAAACCCAAAAAATGAAAATTTCACAAAAGAAAAGAATTACAATCTTTTGTCTTTTTTTCTTTGGTGCCCTTCTAATTCTTATTTACCACTTAATTTCATTTTTAAAACTTTCAAATTGAGAAGGATCTTTCCAGGTATCTGTCAGTTTTTTCCTTCCTCTGCTTGATCGCAAGAAGTTAGGTTCAAGTCTTGGCTTCAATTGATATTTTGCGGTCTTCTGAATCAAGTACTTCAACAGCCCACAATGAGCTTCTTAAGGGTTTCCATAGATCATTGCAGTGAGCTTCCCATGTAACTGAGAATTTTTGAGAATTTCATCAACATCAACCTTTCAAAATTCAAAAGGATCATACATTAGTAAAGTAGGAATCATCCATCAAAAGGCATTTATAACAAAAGCATTAATCACAAAGAGCTTTGAGCCATCCAACAATCCAAATTAAACCAACTTACAGAACTAGAACTGCAAGGGTCCTAATCCAACATTGACTGAGGATGAAAATCCTCAGGCACAACAAAAACTCTTAACGCTAGTAGGTCACCTATCTGGTGGGAACAGGGCAAACCCATAGTCTTTGAGTATGACTTGGTGCACACATTGCTATCATGGTTGCGCTTTAATTTCTCAAGTTGTTTCTCAAAACTTTTAATTACCTCCAAAGAAAACTTTATCCCAATGGTAACAGTTGTTTGGGAAAAAGTATTGTGATATTTATTCAAGAGTTGTAAAGGGCCGCCTGAACCAATTTTATTTGATTGGAAACTGTTCAAGGTAGATGTTTCAAAACATCCAACATGAACATGTTTCTCAAAGAATTTGCAAGGAATTGTTTGAGAGTAGCATGGGCCCCTTCCACCCAAGACATGGTTTTATTTCCAAAGTCAGGGTTTTTGCAAGTTCAAGCCATTACAAACATCTCTTTGATACAGAAGATGTTATTATCCATATACTCAAGCACATGCTCAGGGTCTGCCAAGAAACACTTTATACAATTAATAATGTAAGCAACCCAAAAATTGAAAGATAAACAGAAGAGGCAGTGATTTGTCCCTTACTCTAATTTGTGCATCATTGACCTATGCCTCCTCCTTGTTTTTCAAGGCCCCATACCTAGCCCACAGAGACATTAAGCATTTCCATCCTTCAATTTCAATATTAAAGTGCACTTTACAGTTTGCTTGTATTTTTTTAGAAAAGGGCCATTGAAAACAATGTCTTGTTGACTCAGGGAAAATTTTTTCTATTGCACAAATCAGAGATTTTTCATGGTCCGTCACAAATACATTGAGAAGTCTCTCAGGATCATAAGCCAACTCCTTTAGTGCATTGACAGACCCACTGCTGAACTCAAATGTTTCTCTTGTTATAAAAAAAAGAGCTTTTGTGAAATTTTTCTGGCTGGAAGTAATTCCTACAATGTGCAATAGGGGGATGTTTTACTTATTTTTTTTATAATTACCATCCAATATAGCAATTTGATGATATTTCTTTCAAAGCTTTGATGAGTTGGGGTGAGCCAAGAATAGGGCCTCCAAGTGTCCCTCTCCACTGAATTTTGCTTGATTAACCCAACCTGAATCACCAAGTTTTTCATAGAGGACATCAATAACAATTTTCCCCCAAGTTCTTCAAGCACTACCTTATGCTTAGTGCTGTAGATTTTTTGGTCATCAACATATTTTCCCCATCAATATTGTTCAATTTTCTTTGCAGTTGAATAGTATTGAGCCCATCATTCATGACTTCTTTTAAATTTATTAAGTCCACTGCAGAAATTCTCCTGAGTTGACAATGCATTGAGGCGTGTGGAGATGGGTCATGGTTATTTTGAAAATCTCTGTGGGAGATTCACCACAAGGGATCTGCCTTTGTGTGAATTGCACGGATTAGAAAATTGCACCCAACCTTCCTTGTGTGAGTTTTCCTTGAAAATTTGGTGAGCATTTGCCCAGAGTAGGAACCATGTCTATCACAGGCTAAATAAACATATTTATCATTCTTTCAGTTGAAAACAGTCAAAGAATAACCAAGCTACATTTCCCATGTTTTACAATAGTTGTGCGCCTCTTCTGTAGTAGGAAATGCTCTCACAGGAGGTGGGTCAACAGGATCTGTCATAGTTAAATAGTCATATTGACATGGTGATAGTTCAGTTTCCATCAATTTAAATAAGGCAAAGACCAGACTAACATAAAATTTTACTCACCACCAGAGGTCATTTCCATTAGTGAAACATTTTGTTCCTCAATTGTAAACCTAGATGAGGATGCAATTGGGGCTTCCAATGTTTCATTAACAAAATGTTTTTTTCCACAGCTGTGCTAATGGCACTAAAAATGTATTCCTTCAATGCAGCCATGTTACAAAAAGGAGGGCTTGCCACTTCTCCCATAATGTAAAAAAAATCAATTGTATCTCAGTATTCAATCCAACTTTCAATTGAACAACAACACATCTTGCTCACTTTTGATTTGAGAAAGATCAAGTTTTTTGGGATGTTTTTTTGCAGTTTCACTTTAGTTTCAATGATTTGATTTGAAGTTTCAATTTATTTCACTTTAGATCCACTTTAGTTTCACTTTGGGATTGCTAGGTGTGGTACAACAGTCCTATATAGTATGTGTTGATCCCAAATTTAGGTTGATGCAACCCAAATGTGGTCCAGCGTGTCCCAAAAATTCTGGCATGACCCCCAGGGGGTTTCATACCCCCAAAAAAGCTTCAAAATGGCCGTGTACAGGGGAAGAAACCCAAAAATGCCGTTCAAAAGGGGTATACAACCCCCTGGAGGTTTCAAATCTTTGAAACACCCCTTTGGATGCATGTAGACGCGTGTATGGTCCCCCCACACATTTTGGATGCGTGTATGGGCCTCCACGCTTCCATTTGACTGTATAGGGACGTAAAAAACTCCCACACAAATGGGAGTAGTGAATTTATTATCACCATATAAACTTACTTATAGTTAAGTTCAAAGGTACTAGTAATTGGTTGGGGCCAGTACCATCCTTTGGGGGTATTCCAACGGGGTCCTGGTGAGTTCCTATCAAGTCTTGGGAAAAATCCAAGGATAGTAACTTTTGGGATTTGTCAAGCAGGTCCTGATCAATGAAAACCTCAAATTCAAATGTGGAATTCATTGGAAAAAAATGATAAATTAAAATAAAAAGATATAAGTTATATATATTTTTATAAATTTTTTGTGATTTATATGATTTTCATAAGAAAGTAATTTTAATACTCACTTTTGTGATTATTCTTTTTATTTTTATTATTTTTATTTCAGTAGATGGAAAGTTGTTTTTTGTATTTTTTCTGATATTTGTGTTGTCTTAATAAAAAATTAAAATTCATAATTATCTTGAGTTTAAGATCCTTTTTTTTATACCTTGTTGTTAAAAATAAAGCTTTTCCTATTTTTGCGCAAGAATTACAATAATAGGAACAAATTGGCAAAGTTTTTCTTCTTTTTTCTTTTGAAGAAGTTCAAAATAATAATTGATTAACTCTCCATTGGATCCACTGGAAAAATCAAAAATCAAAAATATTTATAATAAGTAATTTTAATTATTTTTACGGATGAATTGACTGGTCAAAGGAATAATTAATTGAAAATTAATTATTTGGGGGTATTTTATGGTCAGACCCCCAGTTTTCAGCTCTCTGATACCAGGAACCTTGCAGTTTTTTTAGCTACAGAGATTGATGAAGTAGTGGAATAATAATATTCCCAAAAATGAACATGTAAAAAGCTCAAATAATAAATATGTTGAGAGCTAGAGCAAGGTTCAATTGGTTTGTTAAAAAGATTTTAAATATTTTATAAAAGAGGGATCACAGTATGATACTACTGGGGATCTTTAAAGACAAACAAAATCTCTTCAAGGGGCCACCTTGGGATGTGTAGAAAACTTGGAATAATTTTGGGATCCTTTTAAGGACTTATCCATCTAGTATGGCCGGGAAAAAATAACTCAGACCAAGGCAGGAAGGAAGTAACTCAATTTTGAGCAATAATTCACAGAACGCCTGCACAGATTCAAATAAAGGGTTTCACAGCATACAAGGTTGATTGCTTGACTAAAATTCACTGGAGCAATAATGGTTTCAGAAATAATTCTAATATATATCAGACTGGGCCATAACTCACTTGCTTATCTCACATAAGCACTTGATCATGGATGGAAATATTTCTGGACAATGATTCATAAATTTCTAGGTAACTGGGAAATAATTTGCCAGAAGAAGTTCTTTATGAATATCTCTTTTGGGTGAAAAATAGCCTTCTCAGGGCACATAGAGAGGGTAATGCTCAAGGGATAAGGCTAGTAAGCCAGCACGGGCACAATTTGCATGTCCGCAAGGTGCTGAAAATCAGCTGATCTCCAATCTTCTCAATTTCTGCATGTTTTTAGCTGAAGTATCTGTTCATATGTTATTTTTCATTTTGATAATGCTGTACTTATCTTTAATTTGTACTATTAATATTGCACTAAAGTGAGCAGAATTGGATTTTTATGATTTTCCATGTCCATATGGCCACGCTGATAACTTTTAATAATTTTTAAAACCAAACCTTGATGTGTTTCATGATCTTTAAAGATCTGGATCAGTCCTTGTCATGTTGAAATTCAATATTTGTTTCTTGATTTGAAACAATTTAAAATTTATTATGTAATGATTTTATATAAGTTTTTAAGTTTTTAGACTACTTATCATGCGCTTTTCATGATATTAAATATGGATGGTTTATACTTCTATGTTTTAGCTCTTAGTGGCAGTACCTTTAGTCAGTTTGGCCACAATGGACCTTGATATATGGATAAGTGAATTCATCTGCGCCGGGGTTAGGATCTGCTGCTTGCAGGAATTCTGCACTTGTGAGCCTGCTATTGTGATCTGTACAGCAATAAGCAGATGTGGGCGGACTGCGCGCGGGGATTGTGGCAAAACACATTTCAGCATGTAAATCCTAAAATATACATTAAACCTCAGTTTTGACTGATTTTTAGGCGTGAAACCTATGTGTGAAAATAAAGGTGAAATATTAATATGGCCACAAAAAGGTGCCATAATGCTGACATGAACTTTTGGTCAATTTTTGTTTTTATTATTTAAAATATGAAGGAGTAATAATTCAAGGGTTAGGTTGGTGAGTGAACCTACCTAATTTTGAGTGGGGAATCCATTTCTAACATAACATGTTTTGATTTACCACTACTTCTGGTATAATTAGTTATTTTGTTTTTTTGTTATTTATTTTGTCTACTTTGAAATCATGCTCTTTTTTAAGTAGCAAGCTGAAAGTTAGTGCAATGGAACATGATATTCAAATGGAATGGAGGTTTATTGAAAATATGCAGGAATCCATGAAAATATGTGGGCATCCACAATGGCTGTCAGCTTGCTACTATTTACAGAAAAACCTGTCAAAGTAACACAAATAATGAAATGAGAATACAAAAGCGAAATCAAAATGATAAATAAAAAACACCATCAAGGAGTAAGGAAGCCCAAAATATCATTGAAACTATGGATTCCCCATCCATTTTAGGTAGGTTCACTCACTCAACCCACCTTGGAATTCATTCTCCTTGAAAAAGTAACATAATTTATTAAAAATCACTCAAAAATCACCGCACCACCCTTGTTTTTTTGTGCCAACTTAATATTTTACAATTTTTTTTGATGTATATCTTTCACACCTAAAACTTAGTTAGAATAGATGTTTTTTGTATAGTCTGGAAGTTATGGACAAAAGCAAGTTTTGATGAAATTCTGGCACGTAGCCTGTGTGCCTCAGATCAGTCCTGCATGCATGAATTGGTCATTCATGCATGGGAATTCTTCCCACACAACTTTCCCACATGCAGAAGACTTTTTCCACTCTCCCAAGATAAACAAACACAAGACCATCAATGTATACCACATGAAACTCTGTTAACCTTGAAGGATCATTACTGCATGTTTAATGACTCAAAATATACATAATGGATGATCCAAAACTATAATTATTCAAATAGAAATGTGGGAAATTGATGCAAGAAGTATTCAATGTAAAAAATAAATGAGTATAAAAAAAAACAGATCCACATCTTTTAAGACCACAAAAGAAATCAATAGATCATTAAATAATGTAATAAAGGAATAATAAATTTATCAAAAGGTTTTATAAAATAATTCAAAACCCACTACTGATCATTTTATTTCATGCAGCATCAGAAAAAATAACAAACAAACACTATGACTGATCCTGATCCAACAATGGCGCACTGATCCTACATATCAACAATCAGATAAGCTTCAGGAACAAGAGGAAGTGCCAATGGAGCTCTTAAAAGCTTTCTAGCCTCAGAAAATGAGCGGTACCATTTTTAAATCCCCTGAGGAGTCTCTCTTAAGCCCAAAAAGGTATTTATAAAGCATCTTTCTTGCCTCTTTCACCACCAAATTTAATTGGATATCACCCAAGATACCATGAGAAATGTGATAAAGTGCTAATAAACATATAAGAAAGCGATTTGTGTGCTCAGTCTGAAGTATATCAGTATTTATTTAAACATCATTTCTTTTTTCATTGAAGATGAATCAAAAAGTACCCCACTGATATTTAATACCCTTCAACTTTGAACCATTGCAGATACCCAGAATGTGACTGCTTCAATTTGTAATTTTTTTTCTCCCTGCTGTGGCCTGTGTGCTACCATATCCCAGCCATACCACTACCTTGGTGCTTAACACGCCCTTATTTTTAATTCACAAGTTCCCCATCCAACCATATTGATTCTTTTGGAGATTGGTTGTTTATTTTCAAGAATATATTTATTCTTGAACTTAATAACTTCTAGCAGCAAAATTAATGGAAGTTTCCTGGTATTCAAAAACTGAATTCCCAGTCTCTGACCATTAAACATCCAAAAATATTTATATTTAATTATTACTATTCCTTGGGCTAGGTAATCAACATAAAAATAAATAAAAATACTTATTTAATGGGAAGTGTTGAATTTGAAACCCTATGCAACCCTTTAATAACTCAAAACCAGTTTTGTGGTGCAGTTTTCTAATCATCTAAGCAGCAAATGGCCCTTTTCAACCTGCATAGTTGTAAATGGCTGTTCAAAACTTGACATGGGTTTTGAGCAGCTGTTTTTAACCCATCTGATTTTTGAACAGTTTTTCACAACCTGTTTACAACTCCAGGACTGTGATCATTGTGAGCAAAAAGAAAAAAATTGAAATTGAAATAATTAAAATAATTAAGATAATTAAAATAATTAAAATAATGCAAATGATTAAAATAATTAAAATAATTAGAATAATTGGAATAATTAGAATAATTAAAATAATTGAATTAATTAAAATAATTTCAATAATTAAAGTAATTAAAATTATTAAAAAAATCAAGATTGATAAAAATAATTCAATAAAAATAATTCAAAAATTGAAAAAAAAAAAAAAAATTGAAAAAATTGAAAAAATTGAAAAAAAAAATTAAAGAAATTAAAGAAATTAAAAAACATCAAAAAAAATTGTGAAAGTTTCACAACTCCAGGTCCATGGATCCACATTCATGGCCCCATGGATAAATAAATAAATAAAAATTCTAAAAAATTAAACAATTTGTGTCCAAAATTAACTAATAAAAGGGCATTATTTTTCTCACGCATCAAACCCTTTATTTTGGGAATTTGAAATTGGTCTGCGGTCGCGCCCCTTTGTTAGTTCATGCCAAAATACTTTATTTCATGCAACTTCCAAGAGTTATTTTTGTTAATGCTCACTGCTCAGCCCCTTAGCGGGTGTTCTTAAACCCCTAAGCAGAATCTTTGGTAATTTTGGAGCCATTAGAACCCCTTTAAAAATGCAATCAGAAAATGAAAAAAATCTGTAAAAACAAATTTTTGCATGGTTTTTTGGATCATCATTTTGGCTATTTTCATTGTTCATTTTTTTTGGTTCTTTTAGCTGCCATCAATTTCAACCAACATTCATAGAGTCTTCAAATATTTTTTTTCATATTTTTTGGATGTATCCTTTCACCTTAAAGAATTCCTTCAAAAAACACAAAAAATCACAAAAAACAAATTTCTCTTTGGACATTTGAATCCTTGTATTTTACTTTTTATTTAATTTTTTGGGTTAATTTAAGCTATCAAAAAGTTAAAAAAAATTACAGAGAATCGAAATATGTTTTTCAGATTTTTTGGATGTATTATTTTACCTTAAAAAATTCCTTCAAATAAGAAAAAAAATCAAAAAATTCAATTTTCTCATTTGGCTTTTGGATCCTTATGTTTGCCATTTTGACTTATTTTTTTTTGGTTTTTCAAGCTTTGGGAATTATGAAAAAAACTATTTGTGAGCTTTGTATTATTTTTTTAAGGATTTTTGGATGTCATTTTTGACCTACAAAAATTCCATCAAAAAACCAAAAAATTCGAAAAATTCACTTTTCTCAGTGGATTTTTGAATCCTTTTGTTGGCCTATATAATGGCTTTTTTTTTTGGGTGATTCAAGCTTTCAGACTTTTGAATGTTAAAAAAACAAAAAATCAGTTCATTAATAATTTTTGAAGATAATCTGAATTCTTGCATACACCTTACAAGCTTCATTCAAAAAATTAAAAATGAAGAACAAATATGGATACAAATATTAAAATTTATTCAACTATGATTTATTTTATTTTTCTACTTGATTTTTTGTTGAGGCAACAAAACCTCATTACCATTCTTCAAATTTCTCTGAAGAATGGTTTTCCAAGATTTGGAATCCTTTGTCACTAAGCTTTTCCAAAGCTATGATTGCTTTATTTTTCTACTTGATTTTTTTTGAGGCAACAAAACCTCATTACCAAGATCCAAATTTCTCTGAACAACGGTTTTCCAAGATTTGGAATCCTTTGTCACAAAGCTTTTCCAAAGAAGATCTAACCTGAGAGCTGGCCAATGATCAGACTTGAACTTGAAGGATACAGTATGTTTGTATTCTTCTAACAGAAGGAAGCAAATAGCAAAAATTTTGGAATTTGGAGTGGGGGTGGGATTCAGAGGAAGATAAGTGCCAGGAATTATAGAAGAAAACACAAAAACTGGACACTTGTATTTTTCAGCCAGAAGGAAACCATGGCATGGAAATTTCATCCACACATTTATGGGAGCTGGGCCATAAAGGTGGTTCAGTGGCCTTCTTTCTTCTTGGAAAGTTTCACCCCAGATATCATGCAGTAATTTTGTGTCATTGAACATTGGGTTTGAATCAAGCTCTTCCACCATTTATTTCCTGACTTCAATCCAGTGTTGTGAGATCCTTCCCAAAAAAAAATGGCTGCTGCTCCAAAGCCACAGTTCCCATCCCCTATGACATCTTGAACATGGGAGATATGTTGAATGGCTGTTTTTGGGGAAATGGAATCTTTTTATTGGAACTAACCAAAAATCAGAATTTTTTATAGCAGAAAATATGTATTGAAGATAAATTGCACTTCTTAAATTGATAATTGTTCAGATATTCCAGAAGAAGAATAATATAATGTGCAGGAAACCTAGAGGAAAAAACAAAAATAAATCAGAAAAAATTAAAGAATGAGAAAATACCAAATGTACTCACTTTCCCACTGATTGTTGGTGCTGCTAATACCTTCACCCAGGAGGATGGTAAGGAGCATCACCATCTTCATTGGATAAATTTATTCCCTTGATTATTGTCCCATGATTTTATTCAGGAGAAGCAACTTGCTTATTCACAATGGTTCCAGAACAATGATAAAGGTTCAAATGAAAAAATCAATGAAAAACAATATCCAACAAATTATCCAAAAATAAAAGAAAATGAAAGCTCACCATCTTAATTAAATAAACATCTGGCAGATTTTCATCTGCTGAATTTTCCCCTTCATCCAAATGTAGCACCTCTTCATCTTCTGAATATTCCTCTTCAGTCAAAAGTTCACTCTATGTTAAAAAAATTAGAAGGACTCATCAAAAAAAAAGTATAGTTATAAAATTACCTCTTACTCTGATTCCTCCTTCTTTTTTCTCTTCTCCTTCCCTTGGATGGCCTTGCACGTTCTTGAAACCTGAACACATAAGAAAAACAATCAATTATGAATGTTGATATATTTTTTTGTCCAGAAAATTGGTGAATGACCTTCAAATTTGCCATGAATTTCTTCTTTGGCTTTCATCTCCTCTTGGGTTCTTTTAAATATTCAAAACCAGATGGATCTCTTTTGCTTGAGGACTGAGAGATCTTTTTGAACTTGTTGGCTGCTCCTTTGGGTCTTCCTCTAACTTTGGATCTTTGAGTGGAATTTGACTCTTCAATCAGGGTAAGTAGATATCTTCCACTGTACAGCTTCATGCTTTCAACCAGATAATATAGCTTTTCTCCAGGTGGAAACTTGCTGAATGCTTCAAACATTTTAGTGAAACATAGGTTTCCAGTACTTTCTTTGGTTGTAACTTCAAGTTTTAATGAATCTTCAGTTGATTCAGGGTTCACAGTTAACTGGAGAAAAGAAAATCAGAATCAATCAGGACATTATTCATTTGAGCTTGAATCCCAAAAAAAAAAAAAAAAAAAAAAAAAAAAAAAAAAAAAAAAAAAAAAAAAGAGAGAGAAAAACTTACTGAGATTGGAGCTTTGACATGCCATGGAGGATGAAAATTATCAAGTTGGAAGAGTTTGCCCTTTCTGATTGCCAATTTGAATTTGTGAAAAATGTTAAAACCATGTAAGAAGAGTGATCACAGTTGTTGCAATTGGTGGAAGAATCAGGAACTTGATGGAATGAATGAATAATTTTGAGGGCAAAGTGGCTGATATTTCCAGAAAGATGATTCACACAGTGAGGAAAACCAATGAGATGCTTGAATTCTTGCTGAGAGGCTTCAAAGGCTCTCTCATGGGTTTGGGTGGTGATGGAACTGTAAATTGTTTGAACTAAATTATATAAAGAGCCAATAAAATAATTGATGAATCTTTCAATGCAGGAGTGAGAAGCTTCTACTCTTGATGTAATTGTGTTTCCGAAGTGAAATTATTTGTTGGACAAATAGGAGACAAATTTTCTTTTTAGAGGAATCTATTTTTCAAGAAGGTAGTCAGAAGTGGGAGGATTAAAGACCAGAGAATGTTTTGTGAAGTTTTTGTGATTGCTTGATTCAGATGTTGAATAGACCAAATAAGGCCATTGTTTCTGGAATAGCTTCCATTCATCTTTATATTTAAATTGCTTCCTACAATGAATTTGAATATTCTTGAAGATGTTCCAGACACAGAGAAGATGATGAGAGGAAGGGAAAACTGATTAAATTGAGCTAATAAGTGCTTGTTACTTGTCTGGCACAATCACACTAGTTTCTTTATCTTCAAATATTTCCTGAAGTTAAGTCAGGGCCCAATCATAGTTCTGTTTTTTCTCTTTATATAAGAAACCACATGCAACTGAGAAGCTTCTAGCAGAATAAACGGAAATGGGTGTTGTCAAATTCACGGCTAAATGGCTACACCTGAGCCATGCAGAACCCACACAATATGAGTGCTGTTGGGATGTACTCCACACAGCACCGGACCACCATGTGGTGGCAGAACGACTACATTTGATCTTTTTAGAGCCCCAAATGGCTAAAAGGAAGTCGTTTTTCCATTACACGCGGCCAGCCCAACCACATTTGAGCCATGTGGGGCTCTAAACAGCTCAAATTTAGTTTTTTAGCCATGCCATGTGGCCACAAGTCTGGTGAGCAAAAAAAATCAAAATAAAAAAATAAAGAATATAAAATAAACCAAAAAAAAACTAAGTAAAAATAAAAAAACAACAGCAATCAACCAAAAGATCAAAAAAAGTTGATTGTTTTGAAAAAAAATAATAATAAATAAAATAGAAATTACCAAAAATAAGCAAAAAAGCAAAAATAAATAAATAAAATAAAATAAAAATGATAAAGACTGAAGACAAACAACCGGTTGTCTTTTTATTCAAGTAAGAAATGAAAGTTCAACTTGACTAGCCCTAAAGAAAAGAGCAATAAAATGAAAGAAAGTTTTTACAAGACCTAAAGTAAAAGTGCCAAAAAAAATAGCAGTCTTTTGACCAGCCCTAAAGTAAAAACACCAAAAAAAAAAATTAACTTGTGTTAAGCTGATCCCATCACAAGCTTAACACAAATTAAGCTTGTGATTGGATCAGCACAACACAAGTCGAACTGACTTACCATTAAAATCTCATTTAAAACACTCATCATAAAGATTTCAACTAAAAACAATGATGTCCAAAATTTTATGACCCTTTATATTAATAGAATTAAAAAATGAGCAATTTAGACCCAAACCAAATGATGAAATTAATCTATACGTTAGAATACAACTCAAGTTGATTTTTGAGGTGATGAACCCAACAACCTGTTTTTTTAGAAATAATAAAACGTGGTTTTGAAACTATGGGCAGGATTGGAATCACATCTTGCTTAATTTCAAACTGGACCCAATATTGTTAACAAAGCAAATGAGCATAGTATCTGATTTTTCTTTTAGACCCATTTTCATAGGAGTAAAAGAACAACATGATTCCAATGAAATGAAAAATATTGGTCTTCCATAAGTATAAGCTATGATTTGACCCATGTTAAGCTTTGAAAGCCATTTAGAAGAGGGAATCTTTTCATTGATGTCATTGAAATCACGTCTTTGTTCCATCTTTTCAAAATCTTTACTGATGCCAAGGATCTTATAATAAAACCCCTTTTTTCCCTCAATTTTTCAAGAATTTCTTTCCAAACTTTAAACAATCCATCCTCATCATACCCAAGTGATTTATCAATGGCTCTAAAACCACAATTTACATCACCAACTGGGTCCCAAACCTCACCCAAGAACTTATGTAATTTACCAGGTATTTGATTGAGGTAATTTGCTTCCTAAAATCAAAAATTAGTAAGCAAAACTTCTAATCTCATTGAAGGAATCACCACTCACCAAAGAATAGCTTCTGTTTGAATCCTCCATTGAGTCTGCTTCATCCTTTGAAAAGGAATTGGATTCCGATGGCACCAAACCCAATGAACTTTCAGTCCCTTCAACTGA
Source organism: Puccinia polysora (assembly GCA_025617555.3). Classification (NCBI taxonomy): domain Eukaryota; kingdom Fungi; phylum Basidiomycota; class Pucciniomycetes; order Pucciniales; family Pucciniaceae; genus Puccinia; species Puccinia polysora. The sequence continues at coordinate 20,560,900 of CM062645.1, read as the reverse complement.
ACTATGAAATTCAGATGAAGAGCCATCCTTTCATCACAGAAATCATTTTCCCATCAGTTTGCTAAAACCAAAAAATGACCCTTTCACAAAAGAAAAGACTTACAATCATTTGTCTTTTCTTCCTTCGTGACCTTCTATTTTTGTCTTCCCGCTTAACTTCCTTTTCAATGCGTTCAAATCAAGAAGGATCTTGCCGGGTATCTTTCAGTTTTGGACGGCCTCTGCTTGATTGAAAGACTTTAGGTTCAAATCTTGGCTATGATCAATAGTTGGCCTTCTCCTTCATCAAAGTGCTTCAAAAGTCTGCAATAAACTTTATCAGGATGATTCAAGATCATTTCATTGAGATTTTCATGTAAATGAGAATTGTTGAGAAGTTCATCAAAATCAACCTTTAAAAATTCAAAAGGATAAAATATTAGTCAAGTAGGAATCATCATGCTAGACAAGTAGGAATCTTCATTCAAGAGGCATTAATAAAAAAGCATTAATAAAAAAGCATTAATAAAAAAGCATTAATAAAAAAGCATTAATCACAAAGTTATTTGAACAATCCAACTTAAACCAACTTACAGAACTAGAACTGCAAGGTTCATGATCCAACCTCCACTGCGGATGAACATCTTCAGGCACAACAGAGCCTCTTGATGCTAGTAGGTCCCCTATTTGGTGGGAACAGGGTAAACCCATAGTCATTGAGTATGACTTGGTGCACACTTCCCCATCATGGTTCCGCTTTAACCTCTCTAATTGATCACCAAAAAGTTTGATTGCTTATAAAGACACTTTGTATCCCAATGGTAACATTTCAGTAGGAATAAATGTTTTAATCTTTATTTGAGAGTTGTAAAGCGCAGCCTGAAAAAATTTAATTTGATTGGAAACTGTGCCCTCTAGGTTTTTCGAAAATTCAACATGTTTCCCAAAGAGTTTGCAAGGAATCATTTGAGAGTAGCATGGTCCCCTTCAACCCAAGATGTTTTTTTATTTTTAAATTCTAGGTTTTTGCAATTCCAAGCCCTCATAAAGTTCTCTTTGATGGGGAAGATATTATGATCCATATACTCAAGTAAATCCCCACAGTCTGCCAAAAAAACACTTTATACAAGTCATAATGTAAGCAACCCAAAACTAGGAAGATTAAAAGTAGCCGCAGTGATTTGGAACTTACTCTAAGTCCCACATCATTGAACTCTACCTCCTTTTGGTTTTTGAGGCCCCATACTTAGCCCACAGAGACATAAAGCTTTGCCACCCTTCAATATCATTATTAAAGCACACTTCACAATTTGCTTGTAGGTTTTTAAACAAGTGCCATTGACCGCACTTTCTTGTTGACTCAAGGAATATTTTTTCTAGAGAAAAGATCAAAAAATTTTCATGGTCTGTCACAAAGACTTTGGGAATTCTCTCAGGATCATAAGCCAACTCCTTTAGCGCATTTAGAGACAAACTCTAGAATTCAAATTTTTCTCTTGTTATAAAAACAAGAGCTTTTTTGAAATTTTTCTGGTTGGAAGTAATTTCTACAATGTGTAATAGGGGGATGTTTTACTCATTTATTTTAAAAGTCCAATCCATCATAGCTATATCATGAAATTGCTTGCAAAGCTTTAATGACTCTGGGTGAGCCAGGAATAGGGCCTCCAACTGACCCTCTCCACTGAATTTTTCTTGATGAACCCAACCTGAATTACCAAGCTTTTCAAAGAGGACCTCCATAACACTTTTCCCCTTCAGTTCTTCAAGCACTACTTACACTTAGTTTTATAGATTGTTTGGTCATCAAAATATTTGCCACCATCAGTCTTTCTCAATTTTTTTTGAGTTGGATTGTATTGAGCCCATCATTCATGCATTCCTTTAGATTTTCTAAGGCTACCCCAGAGATTATCCTCAGGTGAGGATGCACTGAGGGGTGTGGAGATGGTTCATGGTTATGTTGATCATTCTTGTAGAAGATTTTTCACAAGGGATCCACCTTTGTGTGATTAGCACAGATTAAAATCTTGCACCCAACCTTCCTTGTGTGAGTTTGCCTTGACTTTTTGGTGAGCAATTGCCCAGAGTAAAAACCATGGCTATCACAGGATAAATTCACCTATTTATCATGCTTTGAGTTGAAAACTTTTAAAGTGTAACCATGCTTCATTTCCCATATTTTACAATACATTTTTACCTCTTCCCTAGTAGGAAAAGCTCTCACAGGAGGGGGGGCAAGTAGATTTGTCATAGTTAGATAGTTATATTAATGGCATGCACTCCATCAGCTTCAATCAAATTGAATACAGCAAAGACCAGTAACATAAAATTTTACTCACCACCAGAGGTCACGTCCATTTGCAAAAGATTTTGTTCCTCAATTTTCACCCTCAATCAGGATGGAATTTGGGCTTCTCATGATTCATTACCCAAATCCTTCATTTCCGCAGCTTTTTTCATTGCACCAATTTTGTCCTTAAAATTGGCCATGTTAAAAGGAGGTCTTTCCACTGTTCCCATAATGCAAAAAAAAATGAAATGCTACTTCAGTATGAAATCCAACTTTCAATTTAAAAACTACCAAGTTTTCTCACTTTCAAATTGAGAAAGATCAATGTTGTGGGCTCTCTTATTTGCAGTTTCCCATTAGTTTCAATGATTTGGTTCACATAGTTTATTTCTTTCACTTTATAATCATTTTGATGTCACCTGGGGATTTCTAGGTGTTACCCAACAGTCCCACATAGTATTTGTTGATCCCAAATTTGGGTAAATGGACCCCAAATGTGGTCCAGGGGGACCCAAAAAGTTTGGCACAACCCCCGGGGGGCGGCATAGCCCCAAACAAGGCTCAAAACTGCCGTGTAAGGGGTACACTTCTCCAAGAGGCCATGTATGGGGTTTATAAAGCCCCCTGGCGTTTGCGCATGTTTGAGACAACCCCTTGGGCGCATCTAGATGCGTGTTTTTTCCCTTTTCCTGGACGTGTGTATGGGCCCCCATGCGTTCATTTGGCCTTGTAGGGCCTTACACAACTTCCACATATCTGGAAGTTGTGAATTTAACATCACCCATTGTTTATCCCAAGAATATGAAAAAGGGCCATTCCAAATTTGCTGGTTTTATATGTAAATTCCATCATAATTAGAGTAGGGAAAAGGTTGGGAAGTTTCATGGAATTGGGGTGTGAAATAAATAATGAAGTAATTTGACCATCCAAATTGTTCATTTTTTAGTAAAAAGAAGAATTCCTGAGTTCCAGTATGAGTGCTTACACAGGTGTTTTGCAATCAAGGGCATTTTTTTGTATTTGTAATATTTTTTTGTAAATGTTAGAAATATTTGTATGGATAGGTGATGAAGAGTCTTGTATTAAAGAGTTGAAAATTTTCAAGGGGTAAATCCTGCTTTGGATACATTTTCAACCACCTCCTTATGCTCCCCTTGAATTCTTCTGTGGATGGTATGAGTGGAAGGATCAATGGAAGGTGGATGGTTGTGCTCTGGAAATATGACCTTCACCACCAAAACACCCAATCTTCTTGAAAAATTCCCTGGTAATCCAAAAGGACAATTGGTCTTTCTTGATTTTTTAAATTTGGAGGTATCTTTTCTCGGAGTATATTCCCTAGATTTATCACATTGGTAAGAGTAGGCCTGATTCTTGCAATTTGATACTCTGGTAGATATGGCATATCCATGGGACGTTGCCCATGATTGGATATCCTCAACCAGCTCCTACTTTTGAGTATATGATAGCTCAGGAGAAGGGGCCATAGGAGTGGAATAAAGAGTTTGAGTAGATGAATAAGGAGCAATAGGATTTGAATCCCTAGTTTGATTAGATGAGATAATGGAGGATGGGCCTGGTGAAACAGTTGAAACATTTCTGAAATGTGGGTGGATGTTTTCTTGATCCATTGGAAAAAGAGATTTCCTTGTTTGGAAGTATCTGGAGTGTTAAGTTGTTTTGATGAGTGGTTGGTGGTTTGGTGTAAAAAGGTGTGTTGTGGTGTGTTGTGGTGTAGTTTATTGTGGTTTTGTGTGGTGTTGTGTTTTGTGGTGTGGTGTGTTGTGGTATGGTGTGGTATGGTATGGTGTGGTGTGGTGTGGTGTGGTGTGGTGTGGTGTGGTGTGGTGTGGTGTGGTGTGGTGTGGTGTGGTGTGGTGTGGTGTGGTGTGGTGTGGTGTGGTGTGGTGTGGTATGGTGTGGTATGGTATGGTGTGGTGTGGTGTGGTGTGGTGTGGTGTGGTGTGGTGTGGTGTGGTGTGGTGTGGTGTGGTGTGGTGTGGTGTGGTGTGGTGTGGTGTGGTGTGGTGTGGTGTGGTGTGGTGTGGTGTGGTGTGGTGTGGTGTGGTGTGGTGTGGTGTGGTGTGGTATGGTATGGTGTGGTGTGGTGTGGTGCGCTCCAAGATTTTTGGTGGTCCCAGGAAAAGCTTTTCAGTCATATTGAATATAGGTTAATGTTAAATTCACCGCTCATTGAGCCGTGCACATGGTTCAAAAGGGGCTGTGTGGCATGCCACACGGTCCAATTCAAGCCGTGTATGAGCCTCCACGGCTCACAGAGTCGTGCAGCCCACCCAGCCTGGTCTGCCACCGTGTGGAACTCCACGCGACTACATTCGAGCCTTGTGGAGTTTTACACAGCTCAAGTGTAGTCGTGTGGCATCTCACACAGCACCAGACCGCGGTGAGCAAAAAAAAAAAAGGAAAAAAATGAAAACAAATGAAAGGGTACTAACACAACCTTTAAGCTAAATAAACCTTCCAAAAAAACAGAAATCAACCAAAAAATCAAAGAATGTTCATGATTTGGTTAAAAAAACAAAACAAAAAAAATAAATTAATCAAAATCAAAAAAACTGGTAATATCCAATGGACTAGCCCTAAAGTAACAAGACCCATAAAAACACAATCAACTGGACTAGCCCTGCAGTAAAAACACCAAAAAAAAAAACAAGTAACTTTACAAGCCCTAAAGTCAAAACACAAAAAAAAAATACAACTAAATTGACAAGCCCTATAGTAATTTCAACTTGAATAGCCCTAAATTTAAAGGGCCCAAAAATTTAAGAAGTCTTTTGACCAGCCCTAAAGTAAAATTGCCCAAAAAAAACTACAAGTCTTTTGAACAGCCCTTAAGTAAAAACACCAAAAAAAAACAAGTTCAACTTGTGTTAAGCTGATCCCATCCCAAGCTTAACATAAGTTAAGCTTGTAATGGAATCAGCTCAACATAAGTTGAACTGACTTACCATTAGAGGCTCATTCAAAACACTCAATATAATGATTTCAACTCCAAACACTCAAAATAATGATGTTCAAAATTTGATAACCCTTTATATTAATAGAACTTGTTAGCTGCATTAGAATTACAATTTATATGAAACCTAATGATGAAATGAAGTCAAATTCTATTACAATCTAGAATAAATTTGCAGTTGATATTTGAGATGATCAACCCAACCAGAGGCTTTTTTAGAAATCAAGGGATGTGGTTTTGCTACAATGGGCCAGATTGGAATCATTTCTACCTGAAGTACTAATATAACCCAGTGGTTATTGTTTACAAAGGAAATGAACATTGGATCTGATTGATCATTAACAACATTTTTCATTGGAGTATAAGTATCACATGACTCCAATGAAATGAAACATATAGGTTTGGAATATGTGTCTGCTATAATTTGACCCATGTCTAATTTAGCCATCCATTTTGAGGAGGGAATCTTTTCACTGATTTCTTCAACATCAAGTCTTTTTTTTAATCTTTTAAACCACCTTTGCACCACCAAGCATCTTTAAGTAGAATTCTTTCTGTTTCTCTAGTGTATCAATCATTTCCTTCCTAAATTTAAACCAACCATGTTCTTCATAAACAAGAGATTTAGCAATGACTCTAAATCCGCAATTCCCATCTCCAATTTGATCCCAAACCTCACCCAAGAACTTATTGAATTTCTTGGGTATTTCATTGAGGTATTTCACGTTTGTTTCCTATCATGAAAACTAACTTAGTATTCATTTCTTTAATTGTATCAATGAAATGAATACTCACCAAAGATGAGCTTCTGGTTGAGGTTTTCTGCATGTTCTCTTCCTCTGAAGAGGATTCTGATTCCAAATTAAGTGATCATGATTCACTTTCATTCTCTTCCTCTGAAATATGAAATTAAGATTCAGATTCTGTCAACTTTGAATAAAAATTCATGTTTAGTTAGTAACTAAGTTCATTAAACCAAAAAAATGAACATATCCCAAAAGAAAAGAATTACAATCTTTTGTCTTTTCTTGTTTGGAGCCCTTCTAGTTCTTTTTCCCCCTTGATTTATTTTTCAAAAAGCTCAAACCAATATGGTTCTTTCCAATTATCTGTCAATTCTGGCCTGCCCCTACGTGATTGTAAGACTTTACGTTCAATTTTTGGCTTCAATCAATATTTAGTAATCTTCTGAGTGATATACTTTAATAGTCCGCTTTGCTCATGATCTGGAGATCCCAGGATGACTGCATTGACGTTTTCAGGTAACTGAGTAATGCTTAGCATTTCATCAACATTTCAATGGAAAAATTCAAAAGGATCAACCATTAGTGAATTATGATTCATTAATCCAAAAGAATTAATCAAATATTGATTTTAACAATCCAACTTTAGCCAACTTACAGAACTAGAACTGCAAGGGTCATAGTCCAATCTCCACTGAGGATGAACATCTTTGGGTACCATGGATCCTCTGAATGCTAGGTGGTCACCTATTTGATGGGAACAGGGCAAACCCATAGTCTTGGAATATGACTTGGTGCAGACTTTGCCATCATGGTCACTTTTGAAATTCTCAAATTGTTCCCTAACAAAAGGAATTGGCTCTAAATAAAATTTGTAACCCAATGGTAACAGTTCAGGTGGAAGAACTGTTCCTAACTTAATTTTAGATTTATAAAGTGATGCATGAACTGATTTAATTTTATTCAAAACTTTTCCGCCAAGGATTTTCCAAACATTCAACAGCTTTCCCAAAGATTTTGCAAGGAATTGTTTGAGATTTGCATGGGCCCCTTCAACCCAAGATGTTGTTTTGTTTCCAAAATCTTGGTTTATACAAGTCCATGCTGTTAAACATGTCTCTTTGATAGGGAAAATGTTATTTTCAATATACTCAAGTACATCCTCATAGTCTTTCAAGAAACACTATACAAGTCAAATGGTCAGAACCCAAAAGTAGGAAGAATAAAAAGCAGTGATTTGGACCTACTCTGAGTTCCGCATGATTGACCTCTGCCTCCTCCTTAGTGTTTGAGGTCCATACTTTTCCCACAGATTCATAAAACCTTTCCATCCTTCAATGTCAATCACAAAGCGCACTTTACAGTTTTCTTGAATTTTTTTAGACAAGTTCCAAGTGCAACATTGTCTTGATGACTCAGGGAAACTAGTTTCAATAGCAGAAATCCAAGCTTCTTCATGGTCTGTCACAAAGACTTTTTGAAGTCTCTCAGGATCATAAGCCAACTCCTTTAATGCATTTACAGACCAACTGTAGAACTCAAACGTTTCCTTTGTCATGAAAACAAGAGCTTTTGTTAAAGTTTTGCAATTGGCTGTCATTCCTACAACATGCAATAGTGGTTTTTTTTAAGTATGTGTCTTATAAGTACAATCCAACATAACAATATGATGGAATGGTTTTTAAAGCTTTACTGCTTCTGAATGTGCTAGAAACAGGGCCTCCAAGTGACCCTTTCCACTGAACTTTGACTGGTTAATCCAAGTTGTTTCTTCAAGCTGTTCATAGAGTATCTCCATAACACTTTTTCCCTTTTGTTCTGCAAGTGTGATCTTCCCCTTATTGTTATAGATTGTTTGGTCATCAACATAATCCCGCCCATCAATCTTGCTCAATTTTCTCTTCAGTTGCAACGTATTGAGCCCATCATTCATGCCTTGTACTAAATTGTCTAAGGCCACCCCCAAGATTCTCCTCAGTTGAGGATTAACAGAGGGATGTTCAGATTGTTGATGGTTATGTTGAGTTTCTTTGTAGCAGAGGCGCCACAAGGGGTCTGCCTTTGTGCAACTTTCATGGATTAAAAACTTGCACCCAACCTTCCTTGTGTGAGGTTTTCTTGACTGTTTGGTAAGAAGATTTCCTGAATAGTAACCATGTCTATCACAGGCTAAATCCACACATTGGTCACTCTATGAGTTGAGAAATGTTAAAGTGTAACAATGCTTCATTGCCCATGTTTTACAAGAGTTTTGTGCCTCTTCCCCAGTAGGAAAAGCTCTCAAGGGAGCTGGGTCAAGTGGATCTGCCATAGTTACATATTTATATTGATGGCATTCACTCCATCAGTTTCAATCAAATTAAATATGGCAAAGACCAGTAACATAAAATGTTACTCACCACCAGCGGTCATGCCCTTTTTGACTCATTTTTTTCACCAATTGTCACCCTTGATGAGGATGCAATTGGGGCTTCCAACTTTTCATTACCCAAATCCTTTTTTTATTTTTCCAAAGCTTTCTTGATGGAACTATCAATGTAAACCTTCCACGCAGCCATGTGGGAAGAAGGAGGGCTTGCCACTGTTCCCATGCAAAAAAATGCAAAATTATACTCCAGTATTCAACCCAACTTTCAATTGATCAAACAAAGTTTGCTCACTTTTGAGTTGAGAAAGAATTTTTTGCCGATTTTTATATGATTTATGATTTCAGTTTTCACGTTAATTTCAATTTAGTTTCACTTCAATGTCTCTTTGGGATAGCTAGGTGTGGAATAACAGTCCCACAAAGTATGCGTTAATACCAAATTTGGGTTGACAGAACCCAAGTGTGGTCCAGAGGGTTCCTGAAATTCTGGCACGACTGCTGGGGTGTTGTTCACCCCCAAACACAGCTCCTACACGACCCCCCGGGTGTTGCGCGTGTTTGAAACGGCCCTTTGTAGTTGTGTAGGGCTCCCCACGGCTTATTTGGGCTGTGTAGGGCCCTAAACGACTACCACACAGTTGAAGTTGTGAATTCAACATCACCCTTGAATATATGCATGTAAAGGGCTCAAAGAAGAGTGAATTTTTCAAATTTTTTGGTTTTTTGATGGAATGTTTAAAGCTCAAAAATAACATCCAAAAATCCTGAAATTTTTTTAAAAATCTCTTGAAAAGTTATCCTACAATCCTCAAATGTTGAAACACCAAAAAAAATAAGACAAAATGGCAAACATAAGGATCAAAAATTCAAATGAAAAAATTGAATTTTTTGAATTTTTTGCTTTTTTTGAAGGAATTTTTTAAGGTGAAATAATACATCCAAAAAATCTGAAAAAAAAATTGAATTATCTTTGAATGTTTTTTTTATCTTTTTGATAGCTTCAATTAACCAAAAAAATGAACTAAAAAAAATAAAAAGATTCAAATGTCAAAGGAGAAATTTACTTTTTTTTCATTTTCTGTGTTTTTTGAAGGAATTTTTTAAGGAGAAAGGATACATCCACAAAATATGAAAGAAAAATTGGAAGACTGTTTGAATTATTTTAAGAATTTATGGCAGCTGGAATAACCAATAAAAAAAAAAAAAAACCAATAAAAATAGCCAAAATGATGATCCAAAAACACATGCAAAAATCTGTTTTCACAGAATTTTTTTATTTTTCTATTGCAATTTTGAAGGTTTTCTAATGGCTTCAAATTTACCAAATATTTTGTTCAGAGGTTTTGGAACCCCTGCTACGGGGCTGCGCAGTCAGAATTGAAAAAAATCAATTCTTCAAAATTGTGTGAAAGAAAGTATTTTTGCATGAAATACCAAAGGGGTGCAATTGAGTGTTGACGTCGAAATGCGCAAAATAGAGGGTTGGATTTGTTACAAAAATAATGCCCTAAAAATAGATAAAAACAAATAAAAATAAAATAAAAATAAATAAAAATAAAGAAAAATAAAAATAAAGAAAAATAAAGAAAAATAAAGAAAAATAAAGAAAAATAAAGAAAAATAAAGAAAAATAAAGAAAAATAAATAAAATAAAGAAAAATAAAGAAAAATAAAGAAAAATAAAGAAAAATAAAGAAAAATAAAGAAAAATAAAGAAAAATAAAGAAAAATAAAGAAAAATAAAGAAAAATAAAGAAAAATAAAGAAAAATAAAGAAAAATAAAGAAAAATAAAGAAAAATAAAGAAAAATAAAGAAAAATAAAGAAAAATAAAGAAAAATAAAGAAAAATAAAGAAAAATAAAGAAAAATAAAGAAAAATAAAGAAAAATAAAGAAAAATAAAGAAAAATAAAGAAAAATAAAGAAAAATAAAGAAAAATAAAGAAAAATAAAGAAAAATAAAGAAAAATAAAGAAAAATAAAGAAAAATAAAGAAAAATAAAGAAAAATAAAGAAAAATAAAGAAAAATAAAGAAAAATAAAGAAAAATAAAGAAAAATAAAGAAAAATAAAGAAAAATAAAGAAAAATAAAGAAAAATAAAGAAAAATAAAGAAAAATAAAGAAAAATAAAGAAAAATAAAGAAAAATAAAGAAAAATAAAGAAAAATAAAGAAAAATAAAGAAAAATAAAGAAAAATAAAGAAAAATAAAGAAAAATAAAGAAAAATAAAGAAAAATAAAGAAAAATAAAGAAAAATAAAGAAAAATAAAGAAAAATAAAGAAAAATAAAGAAAAATAAAGAAAAATAAAGAAAAATAAAGAAAAATAAAGAAAAATAAAGAAAAATAAAGAAAAATAAAGAAAAATAAAGAAAAATAAAGAAAAATAAAGAAAAATAAAGAAAAATAAAGAAAAATAAAGAAAAATAAAGAAAAATAAAGAAAAATAAAGAAAAATAAAGAAAAATAAAGAAAAATAAAGAAAAATAAAGAAAAATAAAGAAAAATAAAGAAAAATAAAGAAAAATAAAGAAAAATAAAGAAAAATAAAGAAAAATAAAGAAAAATAAAGAAAAATAAAGAAAAATAAAGAAAAATAAAGAAAAATAAAGAAAAATAAAGAAAAATAAAGAAAAATAAAGAAAAATAAAGAAAAATAAAGAAAAATAAAGAAAAATAAAGAAAAATAAAGAAAAATAAAGAAAAATAAAGAAAAATAAAGAAAAATAAAGAAAAATAAAGAAAAATAAAGAAAAATAAAGAAAAATAAAGAAAAATAAAGAAAAATAAAGAAAAATAAAGAAAAATAAAGAAAAATAAAGAAAAATAAAGAAAAATAAAGAAAAATAAAGAAAAATAAAGAAAAATAAAGAAAAATAAAGAAAAATAAAGAAAAATAAAGAAAAATAAAGAAAAATAAAGAAAAATAAAGAAAAATAAAGAAAAATAAAGAAAAATAAAGAAAAATAAAGAAAAATAAAGAAAAATAAAGAAAAATAGATAAAAATATAAATAAAAATATATAAAGGGCCTATAAATAAAAATTAATAAAAATAAATAAAAATAAATAAATAAAAATAAAACAAAAGAATATCTTCATTTATTAACAACCAAACACCAAAAAAGCAGAAAAAACAAAAAATACAAGTCAGTTCAACTTGAATAGCCCCAAAGTAAAAAAAACAAAAATTAAATAAACAATGAAAGAGTGTATGAAGCAGCCCTAAACTAAAAGTGCCAAAAAATACAACTTCAATCTGAATGGCCCTAAAGTAAATTGCCTTAACATACAAGTTCAACATGAATAGCCCTAAAGTAAAAAAACCAAAAAATTCAAAATTTCAATTTGCGTTAAGCTGATCCTATCACAAGAAGTGAAAATACTCCTTATGATGGGATAAGCCCAAGAAAAGTTTAACTTAATTAACAATAAAATCTCATTCAAAACACTCAACATGATTATGTTCAAAATTTGATAACCCTTTATATTATTACAATTACAAGATCATCATCAGAACCCAAACACAAATGATGACAATAAAATGATGTTTCTAAATTATAATAAAACTTAAAATGTTCTTTCAAATGTTCAGCCCAAACAGAAGAGTTTTTAGAAGTCAAGAAAGCAGGTTTGAAAACAATAGGTGGGATTGAGATTAATTCTCTCTCAAGTACAAAACAAACCCAGTGATTATTGTTGACAAAGCAAAAGAGGATAGGATCTTATTATTCTTTTACACCCATTTTCATAGGAGTATAAGAACAGCATGAAATGAATGAAATGAAATTTATTGGTCTTACATAATAATCAGCTGTTATTTGACCCATATTCAACTTTGAAAGCTATTTTGAAGAGGGAATCTTCTCATTGATTTCATTAAAATTAGGTCTTTGTTCTAGCTTTTCAACATTTTTAATTCCATCAAGTACCTTAGAATAGGATGCCTTTTTTTTCATCAATGTTTCAATCATTTATTTTTGTACTTTAAACCATCCATTATCATGATACGCCAGTGATTTATTAATGACTCTAAATCCATAATTTCCATCACCAACTGGATCCAAAACATCCCGCAAAAATCTATGCAATTTCTCAGGTATTTGGTTGACATAATTCAATTTTGGCTCCTACATTCAAAACTTACTTAGTCAAAATTCTAATTTCCTTAAATGAAACAACACTCACTGCTTCTGTTGGACTTCTCCATTTCTTCTTCTTCCTCCTTCAAAAATTTTCTGATTCCCACAGAAGGGACCCACATTAATTTTTAGTATCTTCCCCTGAAAGATTAAATTCAGATGAAGAGACATCCTTGCACTACAGAAATAATTTTCCAATCAGTTCATTAAACCATAAAAATTAAAATTTCTCAAACTAAAAAAATTACTATCTTTGATCTTTTTGGTCCCCTTTTGAACATTTTTTCCCTCTTAATTGCTATTTTAACATGTTCAAATTTTGGAATTTCACTATGATTTGCTTTCAATTTGGGCCAATCTTGGCTGGACCTTAAGACCTCGGCTCAAACCTGGCTTGGAAATCAATCTGGCTGTATGCTTGAGCATTCAACTTAGGATCTCCAAACTAAATTCTTTGGTTTGTCCCCTATACATGGGATTCCACTTGTTAAAAATTTCAGATTCTTCATCAAGCCCTGGATCTGTTTCAAAATTTCAAAAACCAAAACAATAATAAATTTTTCAATCCAATAATTAATCTGTCAATCCTATACTTAATTTTTCAATACAATAATCAATCTTTCAATCAAATAATTGGTACAGTCCAAAAAACCCAACTTTCTTCATTGGAAGGGTCATATTCTAACTGCCACTGAGAATAATGATCCTCAGCCACAAGGGATCCTCTTGATGCTAGCATTTCACCTACAATGTGGGAAAATTGCAAGCCCATTTTTTATAAATAAGAATTTCAGCACACCTTTCCATCATGGCTGCCCTTTAACTTCTCAAATTTTTCCCCAATGAGTTTGAACTCCTTGATCAACAATTTATATCCCAAAGTTAACATTTCTGTTGGAAGACCAGTTTCTAAACTTATTCAAGAGTTTTTAAGTTAGACATGCACTGATTGGATTTGGCTTTCAATGGTTCCTTCAAGGTTTTTCCACACATCCAAAATTTTCCCCAAAGATCCCACAAGTAATCATGTGAAATTAGCATGTGCCCCTTCTACCCTAGTCATTTTTTTACATACAAAGTCAGTTTTGAAACCACTCCACTTCATTACAAATTTCTGTTTGATAGGAAAAATATTCTTTTCCATATACCCAAGCACATCCTTGCGGTCTTTCTCGAAACACTGTATAAAAGTTTCAAAGTAAGAATTCCCAGCAGAGATCAATAGAAGAAGAAATAAATTGGCATACTCTGAGTTTTGCATCAAATTGTCATTGGAGACAAACAAAGATCCACAATCACTAATTATGTTTTCAGGGAGACCATAATTTGAGAATACATATTCTATGAATAAATTAGCTAAGTCTTCTGAGGAGGCCGTCACATTACTGCAAAGTAATAAAGCCATCTTCATGAAGCAATCTACTACTAATAAAATAGCATCATATCCACCAGAAATAGATAATTGCAAAATGACATCCATAGACAGCAAGTGCCAAGGAATAGGAGGAATTGGAAGTGGCTGTAGCAGCACTCTGAGTTCCTCATCATTGAATTATGCATCCCCCTTGGTTTGAGAGGCTCCATACTTTTCCCACAGAGTCATAAAACTTTGCCATCCTACATCATCACTTCTGAAGCCCACTTTACAGTTTGCTTGAATGTTGTAAGACAATTTCCAGGATCAAGACTGTCTGGATCACTCAGGGAAACTAAGTTCTATTGCAAAAATCAGAGCTTTTTTGCTGTCCTTCACAAAGAGTTTGGAAAGCCTCTTGGGATAATAAGCCAACTCCTTTAATGCATTCAAAGTCCAACTGTAGAACTCATACTTTTCTTTTGTTTTAAAAACAAAAGCCTTTGTAAAATCTTTCTTGTTGGCTGTCATTCCTACAAAATGCAGTAGAGGGATTTTTTACCTATTTGGTTTATGAGTAAAATCAAACAAAGAAATATGATGGTATTTTTTGAAAATGTTTTATAGACTCAGGATGAGCCAAGTAAAGGGCCTCTAAGTGACCCTCTCCATTAAATTTGGAGCTGGAAACCCACTGGGATCCCTGGAGCATTTCCAATAGAACATCCATGTCACGTTTCCCATCCAGTTCTGCTTGCTTTAACTTCCACTTAGTGTTATAAATTGTTCTATCATCAATGTGCTCTCCACCATCAATCTAGCTCAATTTTGGTTGAAGCTGAACCTTATTGAGCCCATCTTTCACTCCATCCTTAAGTAGATCCAAGGCTTTCCCAGAGATTATCCTCAGTTGAGGATGAACCAAAGGGCTTCTAGATGGTTGATGATTTTGTAGGCCATTTCTAATGGAGAGATTTCACCTTGTATCTGCTACCTTCCAACTTTCATGGATCATGAATTGACACCCAACCTTCCTAGTGTTAGTTTTCCTTTGACCTTTGGTGAGCCATGGCCCTTCATATACCCAAAATCTGTCACATGCTAGATCTAAATATTTATTCTTCCCTGACTTGAATGTTTCAATGCGTAGCCATGCATGGCTTCCCATTTTTGACATTAAATCTTGGCTTCTTTCCTAATATCAAAGGCTCTCAAAAGAGCAGGATTGAGTGGGCCTTGCACCACTTAGTTTCATATTTTTACCCCACATGGTTACGCTAGTGTATTTATGAAGGAAAATCCTTCTCATTGAAATGAAATTTGAAATGTGACCCAGCCCCATTAATCAATTCCAGTTGGGACAAAACATCTTGTTCCAGTTTTGAAGAAACATCTTGTTCCTCAATTAAAACCCTAGATGAGGATGCAATTGGGGCTTCCAATTGTTTCTTTTCCAACTCCCTACCAAAATCCATAGATTCCATCAAAGCCTTGTTTACAACCCTTTTAACTAAGTCTGTTAACACAGCCATTTTTGAAAAAGGAGGGCTTGGGCTTTCCACTTTTACCATGAACCAAAAAAATTACAAAATTCAATGGCAATTAATTATTCAATTCAATTTTCAATCCAAAAACTCACAAAGTTTTCTCACTTTTGGGTTGAGAAGAATTAATTTTTCCAACAGGCATGGCTTGTGTTTGTATGCAGTTTGTGTCAAGAGTTTGTTTGTTAATAGGCAGAGTTTTGGATTCCAAATTCCAAATTTTCTTTTTTTGGTAAAAAAATAGTCCCACATAGTATTCCAGATCCCCAAATTTGGGTTGAAAGAACTCAAATGAAGTCCAGAGGTGCCTAGGTACCCCAAATCCCCTCCAAAATGGCCCATTGGGGGGGAAGAAGTACCCCAAATGGGCCAGGAAAACGCACCCAACCCCCGCTCACTACTTGGGCATCCCCCATGTTAAATTCACGGCTCCAATCGTGTGGTAGTCGTCTAGGGCCCTACATGGCTCAAATGAGCCGTGGGGGCCCAAAGACGACTAAAAAGGGTTTTTTCAAACATGTTCAACCCCCAGGGGGTTGTATAGGAGCCGTGTAACCCCTATGCACGGCTCAAATAGCCGTTTTTGGGGGTGCACAACCCTCCGGGAGCCGTTCCAGAATTTTGGGCACCCCCTGGACCACACTTGGGTTCTGTTAACCCAAATTTGGGATTAACACATACTTTGTGGGACTGTTGATTCTCACCTAACAATCCCAAAGAGACATTGAAGTGAAGCCCAAGTGAAATTAAAGTGAATAATCATAAATCATATAAAAATCTGCAAACAATTCTTTCTCAACTTCAAAGTGAGCAAACTTTGTTTGATCAATTGAAAGTTGCATTGAATACTGTAGTATACCATTGCATTTTTTTCCATGGGAACAGTGGCAAGCCCTCCTTCTTCTGAAATGACTGTGTGGAATGTCTACATTAATAGTGCCATCAACAAAGCTTTGTAAAAAGAAAAAAAGGATTTTGGTAATGAAACATTGGAAGCCCCAATTGCATCCTCATCAAGGGTGACAATGGAGGAACAAAATTTTTCACAAATGGACATGACCGCTGGTGGTGAGTAACATTTTATGTTACTGGTCTTTGCCATATTTAATTTTATTGAAACTGATGTGTTCATTTAACTATGAAACTATGACTTAACCAATGAATGTTTAATAGATCCACTTGACCCACCTCCCTTGAGTGCTTTTCCTACTAGGGAAGAGGAACAAAAATATTTTCAAACATGGTAAATGAAGCATGGTTACGCTTTAACAGTTTTCAACTCAATGCCTGACCAATATGTGGATTTAGCCTGTGATAGCCATGGTTCCTATTCACAAAGTCTTCTTACCAAACTTTCTAGACAAACTCACACAAGGAAGGTTGGGTGCAATTTTTTAATCCATGCAAGTCAAACAAAGGCAGACCCCTTGTGGCGCTTCTCCTACAAAGAAACCCAACATAACCATCAACCATCTGAACATCCCTCTGTGCATCCTCAACTGCGGAGAATCTTGGGGGTGGCCTTGGACAATCTAGTAGAAGGCAGGAATGATCGGCTCAATACTTTAAGTCTGCACAATTCATATTTTAAGACTTTGGGTTTTCCCTGTTCCCAACAAATAGGTGACTTTCTAGCATTCAGAGGATCCGTGGTACCTGAAGATGTTCATCCTCAGTGGAGGTTGGAATATGACCTTGCAGTTCTAGTTCTGTAAGTTGGCTGAAGTTGGATTGTTCAAATCACTATGTGATTAATGGTTTTTGATTAACTAATTCACTAATGGTTTATCCTTTTGAATTTTTCCAGTGCAATTTTGATGAAATTCTAATCATTACTCAGTTACATGAAAAAGTCAATGCAATGATCTTGGAATCTGCAGATCATTAGCAAAGAGGACTATTGAAGTATATGATTCAGAAGATTATGGAATATCAATCCAAGCGAAGACTTGAACCTAAAGTCTTACAATCAAGTAGGGGCAGGCCAAAATTGACAGATATGTGGCAAGAACCATCTTGGTTTGAGCTTGTTTACAAGCAACTCAAGGGGGAAAAAAGAACTAGAAGGGCTCCAAACAAGAAAAGACAAAAGATTGTAAGTCTTTTCTTTTGGGATATGTTCATTTTTTTGGTTTAATGAACTTAGTTACTAAATAATGATGAATTTTTACTCAAATTTGGCAGACTCTGAATCTTAATTTCATAGTTCAGAGGAGGAGACTGAAAGTGAATTTGGATCACTTCATTTGGAATTGGAATCCTCTTCAGATTAGAGAAAAATAAAGCATGCTACATTAACATGCTTGGTGGTGCAAATGAGGTTGAAAATATTAAACAAAGACTTTATGTTGAAGAAATCAATGAAAAGATTCCCTCCTCAAAATGACTGGCTAAATTGGACATGGGTCAAATTATAGCAGACAAATATTCCAAACCTATATGTTTCATTTCATTGGATTCATCTGATACTTATACTCCAATGAAAAATTTTGTTACTGATCAATCAGATCCAATGCTCATTTCCTTTGTAAACAATAACCACTGGGTTCTATTATTACTTGAGGGAGAAATGATTCCAATCCCGCCCATTGTTGCAAAACCATGTTCCTTGATTTCTAAAAAAGCCTCTGGTTGGGTTGATCATCTCAAAGATCAACTGCAAATTTATTCTAGATTGTAATAGACTTTGACTTCATTTCATCATTGGGTTTCATATAAATTTTGATTCTAACGCAGCTAACAAGTTCTATTAATATCAAGGGTTATCACATTTTGAAAATCATTATGTTAAGTGTTTTGAGTTAACATCGTTATATTGAGTGTTTTGAATGAGAGTTTAATGGTAAGTCAGTTTAACTTGTGTTTGGCTGATTCTATCACAAGCTTAACTTATGTTAATCTTGGGATGGGATCAGCTTAACACAAGTTGAAATTGTTTTTTTTGGTGTTTTTACTTTAGGGCTTGTCATTAGACTTGTGTTTTTTTGGGCACTTTTACTTGTGGGCTGGTCAAAAGACTTCTTTCATTTTTGGGCCCTTTTACTTTAGGGCTAGTCAAGTTGAAATGACTTTAGGTCTTGTCAAGTTTGTTGTATTTTTTTGGTGTTTTTACTTTAGGGCTTGTCAAGTTACCTGTCTTTTTTTTTGTTATTGTTACTTTAGGGCTAGTCCAGTTCCTTGTGTTTTTTGTGTCTTTTTACTTTAGGGATATTCCATTGGATATTACCATTTTTTTTGATGTTCAGTTATTTTTTTGTTTTTTTGTTTTTTTTTAACCAAATAATGAACATTCTTTGATTTTTTGGTTGATTTCTGTTTTTTGGAAGGTTTATTTAGTTTATGGGTTGTGTTAGTACCCTTTCATTCCTTTTCCTTTTTTTTTTTTTTTTGCTCACCGCGGTCTGGTGCTGTGTGGAAGTCCACATGGCGTCAGACCTGGTTGGGTGGGCGGCACAATTCTGTGAGCCGTGGGGGGCTGTGCAAGGCTCAAATTGGACCATGTGCTGTGCCACACGGCCCATTTGAAACCATGTACATGGATCAATGAGCCATGAATTTAACATTACCCTATACTTATTTTCAAAAGTCTCCAATTTATGTTGGGGATCGTCTCAATTTTATAAAACTGTTGAATAGAATAGTTCTCCCTCAGAAAAAAATCATCCATGAAATTAAGGAATATCATTTTTTAGTATGATTAATCAATATTTTATTCCCAAAATTACAAAACCACTGCCTTGGTACCAGTTACGTAATTTATTGTGTTATTCTATGTTTCTAAAATACCAAAGTTGGTCTTTGAAATGAAAATTGATTGATTGTGGTCAGATTGGGAACAGAGGTGATATTTTCCAAGATAGCTACAGGTGATGGATTCCTTAGGAAGATTGATGGAAATTCTATGGGTAACCTTGATTTCTGACCCAGATGAATATTTTCTGCCTTTCAAAATAATTTTAAACCTTTTCCCATTCAATTTGGAATTATCATTGAAAAATAACAAACCAAAAGGTTATAAAATTTCAAATTTTGGTCTTGATATTCAAGATCCAGTGCCCTCCCATGGTTAGTTATAGTTTGAATTTTCAATTTGTAGATCCAGAAATTTTGCAAAGGACATGTTTTCAACCAGGAAAAAATATTTAATTTGAAACTGAAAACAATTTTTATCATAATGTCTTGAATGCCATCTATCACCAAAATTAAATACTGAGATTTCAATGATATATATCATTTGTTTTAATTGCTTACCTGTTGAGATACTTGAGGAATTGTTCATTTCCTTTTTTTTTCTAACCCATTACCCATATTTCCCACATTCAAATAGCATCAAATTTTTCCAAATCAATGTTTTCATTCAATCCATTACCCAAATTTGGGCGCCATAAACTACAGCCAATTTGTTTAATCCATTCCCTAGATTTCAAATTCAATTGAAATTATTTTAAAAATATGACATTTCCAAATTAAACCAGGGCCAATTTTTTTAATTCACCACATTTTCAAATTACACCAGGGTCAATTTTTTAATTAATTTCACAGATTTAATACTTGATTATAATAATTTAAACAATTTAAATCCCAATCATTCCCCAAATTTGGGGGCAATACTTTTTTTTTTAGTACATAGTAGAGATATAGTAGAGAAGTAGAGATATAGTAGAGAATTAGAGATATGCTAGAGAAGTATAGATATAGTAGAGAAGTAGAGATATAGTAGAGAAGTAGAGATAGCAGATTAAATTCATATTCACATGAAGGAAAAAAAACAGAAACTCAAAAAAAAACATTGAAAAAAGAAAATTGACATTCAGATGCAAGGTTTGCATCCTCAAGGTTGGTAAGTTGAATGGGGAATATAGGACCAAGGCAAATGATGCCAATATTTGTTGAGGTTGCAGAACCCAATATTTTTATACTAGGACTATTGTTTTGCCCCCAAATTTGGGGATGGATTAAATGAAAAGGAATTAACATTAAAAGATGTGATACTTTTCAAGTAATAAATTATTTTAATCCAATGTGAAATGAGGGGAATGGATTAAAAAAAATATGAGATAAACAATTGTCCAAGTATTTGAACAGGTAAGAAAGTATAAAAATCTTGGTATGTGATTTGAGTGGTTTATAGAATCCAACACCTCATTTAAAACCAAAATCCATTTTCTGATTATTTTTGTAACCCCTAATGTTTGATCAAATCTTAGAAAGTCAGGAAAGGCTTTTCCAATTGCTTTTCCATTGTTTTGAAACATAATGGGGACCCTGTGACCTGTGATCCAATAATGAATCAAAGATCCCACCATGAAATTGATGTGAGAATTACATGTGAAAAGTTGGATTTCTGGCTGACAAAGTGCCAATATAAAATAAAGTTCTTAGCTCAAAAGGGTAAATTTACACACAAAATTCTTGAATATTCATCTCTAAATTTTTTTTTTCCTCAATTAAACACTGGAAAAAAGATTAATGTGTGAAGTTTTCATCAGGAATTACATTACTTTCTTTAGCTTATTGAATGATGTAGCATAAACAGAATAATACAAAAAAATATTAAAAACTATGTTTCTTAATCCGCAGGATGAATAGTATAAATGCTTCTGATCTAATAACCAATCTGAAAGTTCCTGAAATCGTTCCTGAGTGGATGGAATGTGAAATGTTATGTAAAGTCTGAATATTTCATTGAAATTGCAAAACTATTGAGTGAATTTATTTGGAAATACTGTGTAAGAATATTCTTTCCTTGTGTTTATATTTGAAAAACTTCATGCAAGGCTTCATCTGGTTCAAAAAAAACCTGTATTTGGCAAAGAAGAAGAAGATACAGCTTTAAAAAAGAAGATGAAGTAGCAAATAATTTCAACGAAAAACCTCTTCAACATGTCTTTGGAAAAACTACCCACCTTGAATCCCTAAATTAGTCAATATAATCCAAATAAGCACCAACATAAACGGTATAAATAGCATAGCCCTTATAAATTTATTTTTGGAGATATTTTAAAACCAAGATACCCAAATATATCTCTGCATTTAAGTGGAATTGGTACTTTTCTAAAACTTAAGGATTGCAAGGAACCCCACAGGAATTTTCAATATCCAAGTTTTTATGATTCCTCCTCAGTGAAATGGTAGTCCCATTCTGGTGTCTTCTATATTGAGAATAAATGTTTTCAATGAAAATGAAGGCCAGATAGAAAACAACTTGAATGAAAAAAGCTCCGAAAAATGCCTCTGAAGAAGCTTAACCTCTTGAATCACTAAAATATTCCATTTCATCCAAATCTGCGCCAAAATCAACATTAACACAATCATGTACCTTATATATGTATTTTTAGATGTATTTAAAATCCAAGATACCTTCACTCTTCACATTTATGTGGCATTGTTTCTTTTCCAAAAGTTAAGGATTTTCAGGAACAATCCATGAATTATCAACAAGGAAATTTGTATGATTCCTCCTCAGCAAAATGGGAGGTAAATTCTGGTATCTTTTTTATTCTGGAAAACTGCTTTCAACCAAAATTTTTTCATGATAGAAGGCTTTGGGGTATTTCTTCTTGCATCTGCCATTATCCATGCAAGGTGCTTCCATTTTTGAAGCACCACATGGGCCAGGTGTCATGTGTTGTTTCACTGCTTGAAAAAGGTTTGGCTCTTTAAATTGATTAGCTCTGTGCACAAACAATAATCTCAATTTCTTCACAGCCAATATCTTCAGATGTTATTGGTTTTTACTCATGGTAAAGAATTACCAATATGTGAGAATGAAGCAGACCTCTCTTCTGGAATTATATAAAATGAGTTCTTCCCATTTTCAATCCAAATATTCCATCAATGGGTTTTTATTTGCAACCCTGTGTTACCATATCAGGATAATGTATGGACAAGTTTGGCCATTGAACTGATGAGATGGATGATGGTTCCATTACTGAGAATGTGTGGATGTGTGATTCTTTATCAAAAAATTATGTGTTCAATTTAAAGCATGGTTGGAACAGATACAATATTTTTTAAATAATAAATTAATTCTGATCAAGTGGGAAATTTGGGGAATGGATAAAAAAGAATGATGTGAACAATTTTTCAAGTATTTCAACCAATAAGCATTGAAAAAAAATCATATAACATGGAAATTATGGTATGTGAT
Source organism: Puccinia polysora (assembly GCA_025617555.3). Taxonomy (NCBI): domain Eukaryota; kingdom Fungi; phylum Basidiomycota; class Pucciniomycetes; order Pucciniales; family Pucciniaceae; genus Puccinia; species Puccinia polysora. Next base: position 20,538,349 of record CM062645.1, on the reverse strand, counting down.
CTCAGTGATGGATAGAATTCAAAACCTCATGGTAAATCAATTAAATGAAAAAAATTGACATGAAAATATAAGATAAATTTGAGATAATTTTAATTAAGTGGAAAATTTGGGCATTAGATTAAAAAAAAATTATAACGTTCATAATTTTTCATGTATTTCAATGGTCAAGCAATTCAAAAAAGGAATATATCATGTAAATTTTGGCATTTAATTTCATTTCTGGATAGTTTTCTGTAACTCATGGTAAACCATTTTTTCAGTTGAAGATGAAAGATACTTTTCAGTTTTTGTTTCAACCACTACCCACATTGATCTTCTGGATCAAAAACTTGAAAATTCAACATATCAGTGCCCATGGGTGAAAGCTTGATCTTGAAAAAATTCAACATATCACTTCCCATGGGTGAAGGCTTGATCTTGAAGATAAGCACTAATATTTTAAATTTTTCAAACTTGTGATTTGTTAGTTATGATTAAAAAACTTTTGAAGAAAAAATGAATTAGGGGACTCTTGTTGGTGTAAATTTTGAATTTTTTCATTACAAGAACCATGGTAGAATTCCCCAAACTTTCATAAAATATTTGAGGATGTGTACACCTTTGAGAAACAGGTATAATTTTCAAAAAATCATCACCATGAACTCTTCATTTGCCTCAAAAAAGTAAATCACAATCCATCAGGCTATGAAGTAGTCTGTCAACCAAATCAAGTATATGCTTTTGAGTCATAGGTGCTTCACCATACCCACCAGTAAAATCAATAAATAATTAAGAGGCTGAGATAAATTGCACACATATAATATGAGCTCAAATATATTCCTCTTTCTATTATTAAGAAGATTAATCTTTTGAAAATCTGATTCATTTATAGCAGCGTTTTTTCTTATTCAAGAATTCATTTCCTGTTTATTCTTGTAACCTCTGCTGTTTTATCACATTTTGGATAATTAGGACAGGTGTTTCCATTTTTTTTTCTGGTTTTGGAATATGACTTAGTTGATTCATCTGATATTTTTTTTGAGGACCCTTTGATTTGTGATCCCAGGATTATTTAAAGCCTCCACAATGAAATAGAAGCATGAATTCCATGTTAAAAGTAAATTTCTGGAAGAAAAAGTGCCAATAGCATTCCAAACAACTTTCTTGGATTGATAGGGTGGATTTCCTCATCAGGTTTTTGCATTTTTGCTTCTGAATGATTATTTTACTCATTTAACAACTTGGAAAAAGATTCATCTCTGAAAATTTCATAAGAAATTTTGTTGAATTGCTTTAGGTTATTGAATGAAGTAGCACAAAAATAATTATTCAACAATAATCTGAGAACCTGGATTTCTGAATCTGCATGTGGAATTGTAGAAATTCCCCTCATTCAATAACCAATCTGAGAGTGCCTACAATCTTTTCTGAGTGGATGAAATGTGAAGTATGATTAAAAGTCTAAATATTTCATAGTAATTTAAAAACTATCAATTTCATTTATTTTGAAGTATTGTGTAAGAATATTTTTTACTTGTGTTGATCTTTGGAGAAATTCATTCATCACTTCATCTGGTTCAGATAAAATTTTTTTTTGGACAGGAATATGGATATCCAGCCTTAAAACAGAAGGTGAAGTTGCCAAATTTTTGAATTAAAAACCATGATACATGTCTCTGGAGGAGCTACCCATATTTTATGACTAAATTAGTCTATTTAAACCAAATTTTCACCAAAATCAAAATTAAGACTATTGTAGCCCTTATGAATTTACTTGTAGAGGCATTTAACAGCCATGATTCCTTCACATATCTCTGCATTGATGTTGAGAAAAAGATTTTTGATAACCAGGACCACTGGATTGATTTCAACTGGGCAAGAAAAAAATGAAGAATTGAAATTAATGAAAACAGTTAACAGAATGGAAAATTAGAGCCAACAGAAATAGTTAAGCCAAAAGGAGAAATTCTGAAATTTTTATGAATCATTGTGTACTTGACATAGTCAAGACCAAGCTGGAAAGCACGGATAGCTGCTAACAATTTGTCAGAACAAAGAACCAGGAATGCAAATTTGAGAGTGATTCATTCATACTTGGACAGTCCAGTGCCCTGGTATGAGGAAGCCGCCTTGATGCCTTCTGATTAGTTGCCATGGTGGATCTATGGGTTTACAAGTTTCAGTGCATTGAAATAAAAGCGCTTGAGATGATTTGAATCATTCTTTACCCACTTGAGACGCTTCCTGATTTGATCAAATAATTATGATGATGATGTTGAAGTTGAGAGGATGAGAGTGAAGAAATAAGAGAAGAAATAGTCGATAAGGTGATCTGGGGATGATGATGAGGAGGATTGGTTTATTCAGGTCCCCAGTCGGTTTGCCCATTGGACTAAGGAGATGGTGCAGGCCTTCTTGAGTCAAACATGAAATGGAGTACCTGCACTGGAAGGGCAGGATGGCAGGCTTCAGTCTTGAGTGGGTAATCAAAGATGTAGTTTTCACAACAGCCCTCCTTGATTCAAAGCCTGAGATTTTCAAGTGATGACATGATGAATAATTATTAGCATTGATTTTCTATTTGCAGATTTGGAAAGTCCATCTTCCACCATCTGATCCGACTTGATGAGTTGGATTTTGATTAATCTGTTGGAAACATCTTATCAAAGTCCTTTGGTCTTCAAGTCAATGAACTTGGTCTTGGAGTTGCTTCCAAATTTTTTTAGTTTATCATCCAGGCCTTTATTGTCTGTCATGTGGATGCTTGTTTTGATAGTTCTTCTCCAAAATTCATGGATAAGGTAATTAATCCATCTAAATTCCAGTTGACCTTTGCTGAGAGGGTTGCATTCATCCTTGGTTGATGAGTACATGATATTTCTTTGACATTTTCTGGTCCAAAAGATAGGTAATCCTTGGTAAAAGCAAATGAAAATTGTCTGCAATGTTCTTCTAACAGGATTGTTGGCCCAGGTAGAGTCACTAAATCATATAAGATTTTCCAAATTGTTCTTCTCAGCGATTAGAAGCTGCTGATTTTTGGAGCAACCAAGACACTTCCATACCTTGAGTACTTCCTTCCAATTAGCAATCCCAGGCTTTTTGCAGAACCTTGCTGGAGACAATACTGCTTAGCTTATGTCAGACCGGGCAGTTCCAGCAATGAAATTAAGTTGTCCTATAGGTGAACAATAGGATACTCCCAGTTTATTGAATGCTTCTATCCCTTTATTTCTGGCTGGAGCAAGATGAATCCCCGGGGTGCAAGGTATGCTTGTAGGCTTTCAGTCCCTCAGATCCAGCTCTGTTAGTCCCTTCTCAATATGAAAAGGAAGTGACAGCCTTATTCCATCTGGAAATTTCTCAACTTTCATACCAAGTAGAGTGTTGGGTGAGTGTGCCAAAAAGTTATTGAACTTGATTAGGAAATCTTTCTTAAACTTTTGAAAGTTTCCAACCACAAGTATATCATTGAAATGGAAAAATATTGCTGATATCTGATTGGTTCCTAGATAGAGACATGGGTCAGCTTTGGAGGGGATGAAACCTTTTTCTTGAATCCATTTCCTTAGCATCTTGTACCAGTTCTTTGGAGCTTTTTTGAGCCCATAAAAAAATTTCTTGAGCTTGAGGATTGGAGTTTGTCTTGTGGAGCCAGTTGGTCATTGGAAAAAATCTTCTTTGTTGAGAGGAGAATGCAAGAAAGATTGTTTGACATGGAATTGAAGCATTTCTAGATCAAGATCCATGGCTAGCATTAGAACAGCCCTTAGGGATGTGAATTTGCTAGTGGGTGCATAGGTCTCAAAGTAATCAATCCTATATTGTTGATTAAATCTTTGTACGCAGACTCTTGAATTTTAATTTGGAGCTTCTACATTATTATTCTCTTTGATTTGAAAAGCGTAGGTTACTTTGAGTATGTTGCTGAGCTTGGGCCAATTTTAATATTACATCACTTTGAAATCTTCACAGGTATTCAGGTCTATGTGTAGGTACTTGGACAAGACAGGTGAACAAAGAGCCTTTTTGGCCAATTTGGGAACACATGTGGAGAAGTATCCATATTGTTCTGGTGGTGGAAGCTCTTGACAATTTCGAAGGGTCTGCCGTTTTGGAGCTAGTTCTTGTATTACATCTTCTAGTTCTGAATTTGAATCTTTGCATTCTTTTTTTATTATTGGTTCTACGTTTTCTGGTATTTTAGAGCTGTTTGGGGGAAAAATTGGAGATTGTTCTTTGCCCACTGTAAGTTCATTTTGATCTGTTAGGTAATTGTTTGAAGTCAGTACAAGAGATTTGCTGAACTTGAAATTTTTTGTTTCTATGATTCTACCAATGTTTGTCAGTACAAAATAGGATAACAGTTTGGGAACATCACCTATGAGCCTTCCGGGTAACCCTTTCTCATCAAATTTCCCTGGCAACTGGTTCCCAATGTTCAGATAGTAGAGGCTGCTTCCTATAGGTTGAAGGTATCCAATTTGTAGAGGGTTCCCATGCATTGATTTCCATGAAGTGATTCCTTCAGGGTTGATTATTTGATTCAAGGAAAGAGTGCAGCTTCAAATGACTTCATTCCAGTAGTGCTTTGGGAGTTTTGATGATGCAAAGGTTGCTCTGACAGATTTAGAAATAGTTTGATTTTCTCTTTCAGCCCTTCTGTTGTGTTATGGATGATATGGTTCAGAAATAACTGTATGTATCCCTTTTTTCTCAAAGAATTTGGTGAGATCATTTCTTGTGAATTCACCACCCCTGTTGCAGCGGAATTCTGAAGGAAAATATTTGAGTTGGTTGAATTTTTTCAAGATTATGAATTTGATTGTCTCAGCTGTTTCACTCTTGTTTCTTAGAGGGAATGAGATGATATAGCCACTGAATTTTACCACCATAGTTAGAGAATATTGATACCCACCCTTTGACGCTGGAGTGATTGGGCCAATTAGGTCCGCATGAACATGCTGGAATACCCTTTCTGCCTTAGATGAGGAACATTTGAAAATTTCCCAAGTGATCTTGCTTTTGTCACAGCTGGAGCACAAGAAGTCATTTTTTATGTCTGCTGAAATGGGTTTTTGTAGGAACCTTTCCATCCTGGTAATTCCGGCTTGCCCAAGTTTTAGGTGAAGACAGTTGATATTCTCCAGCTTGGGATTTCCAGAACTATGATAGCTTTGATTTGGCAACACATCCACGTGCAGGAGGTTGTTGAACATTTTTGCTTTCAGAATGGTAGACTGATTGGCAACCAGCTTGGAGGTAGGTGGAGTTACTTGGTTGTTCACAACTAGCTTTGCTCCCTTCTCAAGAAAGACTCCCATCAAAATTGGATTGACACAGGCGTTGGGTGTACAAGCGGCATTGTGAAGCTTGATTTTTCCAGTAGTGGAATTGATAGATCCAGTTCCTCTTCCTCTGATTATGAGAGCTGCACCGGGTTTTCCATTTTTTATCAAATTTGAGCCGTCTTGAATGTTCATCCGCTTGAAAAATTCTTTTTTAGTTAGCATGTGGATAGAAAATCTGGATTCTATAATAAAAGGTTTCAGATCCGTTGAAAAGATGTTCAAAAATCAGAAATAGTACAAAAAGAAATTGGAGAATTCATCCGTTTTCTTCTTTTGTGGTTTGCACAACTTGAATCCTTTTGGTAAAAGCTCAGGAAATTTGATCCAACATATCTTGCACAGATGATTTTGAACATCTGAATTATGAACGCCATTTGTTCAATGTGGGTTGCTCAAATAAAGATTCAAGTTGACTTTGGATATTTCAGAACCTTCCTTGACTTTTGTGTCTATCTTGTTTTTGTGTTTCACCAGGTTATCCAAAACTCTTTGTACATCTATTTCCTTTTTGCTGTGCATTATTTGAGAGGCAATATTTTTGAGGATTGATGTAAATTTAAAAAGTATCAGGTATGCGAGAATGTCTGAAGGCAATTTGATTCCTACTTCTGATAACTTTTTGAGATGGAGCTGTACTTTTGTTACAAATCTATTGATTTTGTCTTTGATGAAGGGAAGAAAGAGGAATGCCTTGTCACAATCAAATAAAGCAAGAATATTCGGCTCAAAGTAACTCTTTGTTGCAATCCAGATTTCTTTGGTGTTATGAATGTTTCTGGGATTTATAATATTTGTGTGAGTGGCTGGTTCTAACTTGGCTAAAAGAAAGGGGCCCATGTCCTTGTTAAGTTTGGGGTCTAGCTGAAAATCATTGCTTTTGCTTTATATTATATGAAGGATACCTTGAAGATCAAATAGGATCTCCATTTTGACCTTCCATATTGAGTAATTGTCCTCATTCAGGAGCGGAATCAATTCTACAAGTGTCTTCAGCATGATTGTTTGCATTGTGCTGTTGCCCCCTGGGCCTGTTGTTGATTGGTGATTGGTCATCTAAATAATCTTTGGCTTTTGAACGTGAGAAAAACATTTTTGATAACCAGGACCACTGGATTGATTTCAAGCGGTTAAGAACAAAATAAAGAATTTAAATGAATGAGTACAGTTAACAGAAAAGAAAATGAGAGCCAATGGAAATAGTTAAGCCAACAGGAGGAATTCTGAAATTTTGATGAATCAGCACATGCTTGACATATTCACAACCAGGCTGGAAAGCATGGACATCTGCTAACAATTGATCAGAACAAAGAGCCACGAATGCAAATTTGAGAGTGATTCATTCATACTTGGACAGTCCAGTGTTCTGGTATGAGGAAGCCGCCTTGAGGCCTTCTGATTAGTTGTGGTGGAGAATCTGTGGGTTGAGAATTACCAGTTCATTGAAATAAAAGCTCTCCAGATGCTTTGAATCATTCTTTACCCGCTTGAGAAGCTTCCTGATTTGGTAAAATAATTATGATGATGATATTGAAGTTGAGGGGATGAGAGTGAAGAAATAATAGAAGAAATAGTTGATAAGGTGATCTGGGGATGATGATTATGAGGATTGGTTGATTTAGGTCCCCAGTCAGTTTGCTCATTGGACTAAGGAGATGGTGCGTGCCCGCTTGAGTCAAACATGAAATGCAGTACCCGCACTGGAATGGAAGGATGGCAGGCTTCAGTCTTGAGTGGGGAATCAAAGATGGAGGTTCCACAACAGATGTGGCATTGGTACTTTGCAAAGATCTAAGGATTGTGAGGAAATCTAAAAGAGTTGTAAATAAAAAGGTTTGCATGATTCCTCCTCAGTGAAAAAAATTGGTTCATTCTGATGTCTTCGAAAGTTTCCATAACTGTTTATACTGACAATGAAGGTAAGATAGAAAATAATTTGAATGAAAAAACTCTCCAACATGCCTGTGGAGGAGCTTCCCATCTTTAATTCAATAATTTAGTTTTTTTATCCAAGTCTGCACCATCATCAACATTAACACCATGATTTCTCTTATAAATTTATTTGTAGATGTATGGAATAGCCAAGATACCCTCACATAACTTCACATTTATATGGCATTGGTGCTTTGCTAAAAGCTAAGGATTTCAATAAAAAACCACAAATTATCAATGAGGAACTTTATATGATTCCTCCTCAGTGAAATGGCTGGTCCATTCTGGCATCTTCTATATATTTGAAAACTGCTTTGAACCACCATTGTTTAAGGATAGAAGGATTTTGGGAATTTCTCCTTGGATCTGCCATCATCAATGCAAGCTTCATTCATTTTTGAGATACCACATGGGACAGGTATGATGTGTATTCCAATTGCTCAAGATTTTTTTGGCTGTTTGAATTAATCAAGTAGCTCTGCAAAAAAAATCATTCCAATTTATTCAGATTTTCTTGGTTGGTGACCATGGTAAGGAATTACCAAAATGTGAGCAAGAGGCAGACCTCTTCCTGGAATAATATAAAATGTTTTCTCCCCATTTTCAATCCAAATATCTGTTACACTGTTGTCTGTTACATGTCTTGCAGCTCCTTGATTTTACAATGAAGGTTGTTGGTTACATCCCCCTGTTACAAAGCGGACCCAACCTTATGTATAAGTACATACATGCAGAAATATGTATATTGACATAGAGTGGAAAGAGGCGGACACTATAAAAAATATATATTTAAAAATCAGATATTTACCTAAATATATATTCACATGGACGGAAAAAAGCAGAAACTGAGAAAAAAACAAAGAACAAACAAAATTAAGTTACATTCACCAAAAAAAACACATTGAGATGTATTCACATGGAGTGAAAAAAGCAGAAACCTTAAAAAAACATTAAATTCAAAAAGCAGATAGATGTACATTCACATGGTGGAAAAAAAAGCAGACACTCTGAAAAAAAAAATGATATTCAGATGCATGGCCCGCAACCTGGAGGTTGCTAAGTTGAATAGAGAATGCAGGACCAAGGCAAACTACGCCGGTGTTTGCAAAGGGGGCAGAACCCAATAGTTTGAGTATATAGTAGAGATATATTTAAAAAGCAGATATTTACCCAAATATATATTCACATGGAGGGAAAAAAGCGGACAATCAGAAAAAAAAAACAAAAAAAAAATTAAGTTACATTCACCAAAAAAAACAGAACATTGATATATATTCACATGGACTGAAAAAAAATCAGAAACCTTAAAAAAACATTACATTCAAAAAGCAGATAGACGTATATTCACCTGGAGGGAAAAAGAGTGGACACTCTGAAAAAAAATGCATTGAAAAAAAAAATCAACATTCAGATAAACGGCGCGCATCCTCAAGGTTGGTAATTTGAATGGAGAATGCAGGACCAAGGCAAACAACACTGGTGTTTTCCAAGGGTGCAGAATCCAATATTTTTAGTATATAGTAGAGATTATTGCACCAAATTTTGCAGAGGAGATTTGCCCAGTGAAAGTTCCAAGTTTAAATGAATGGAATGCAAGAGGGGCATCCTTGATGCCGAGAAATGAACAGGTTCCTTGCACCCAAAAAAAACATTGCCAGTGTTTGACCAGGGTGCAGGACCCAATAGTTTTAGGATATAGTGAGATATAATAGAGATTTACATCATGGAAATTTTCCCACAGTTTCAAATCAGTCTCTTCTTTGTCTTTTTCAGCTTATCTACTACATACCATTTTTTCCATAGCCACATTAAGGCATTGTTGCTTTCTTTAAAGAAAAACTACTATACGTATTACATATTGTACAGACATGGAACCACAAACTCCAACAGATGTCAACATAGTGAAGGTTATAGAAATAGCTCCCAGAATTATTCTACTAGAATGTTTTCCAGTAGTATATAGACAAAACCTCCTTATCCCGGAAAGGCCCTTATCCTCATCAAAGTTGAGGAAGTGTTCCGGGACGGGAAGGTTCTAATCCATTGGTTCACAAAGGACATGCAGGTTTTTAATTGATCAAAGTTGAGGAAGTGTTCCGGGACGGGAAGGTTCTAATTCATTGGTTCACAAAGGACATGCAGGTTTTTAATTGATCAAAGTTGAGGAAGTGTTCTGGAAAAGGAAGGTGCTAATCCATGGGGTCATGATGGGTATGCAGATCCATTTCCCTGAGAGATATTTTAGGTTAAAAGCCTGCTGTTACCACAATGATTTTTTGGAGCACCACCCCCAAGGTACACAGTAAGCGCGGGTAGGGTGCATGGATAGGATGTTTAGAGATATCACAGAGGAAAGTGATCAATAAAGTGACCAAGTGAGAAAAGACAATTTATCCCTCTACTCAGCAACTGAGAGAATATTCAACACTGAAAACAATACAATGAATAGAAAAAATAACGTGACAATAGATTCTCTGATGGAGGTCATATCAGACCTCCAGGCAAGGATCAAACGGTTGGAACAAAACATCCCTCCTCACCTACCGGCTCTGGTGGATACTAAAACGCATCTGGACACTGCACTTAAAAAATTTATTGAAAACCCACTGGCCATGCATAAGATGATGAATCCTACAAGGACTGTACTGGCGTTTGATGGCACCAACTATGCTCAATGGGAGAGCGCACTAGACCGGACGCTGCATCACAGCTTGAAAAAGGAGCACTCTTTCCTGAACACAGATGCGCTGTTTGCATTGCTGGAATGGGACCACCGTGATGGGTGGCCATACTCCTCCAAAATACAATTTACAAGACGCTTCTGGCTGTCATTGAGAGCTCTGGCACAGAATACGCTCAGGAAATGATGGACCTTTTGAAGCAAAAATTCAGCAGGAATGATTGGCGTCACAAACTTGCCATAATTGACCAAATGTTGGAAATGCTAAACAACCGGTTGGGTTTGGATGATGCATGGGTCTCAGGGTGGCACAAGGTGATTGCCAACTTAAAAATTGTCAAGGTTGCTACCAAAAAGCTGTATGGGTTGCTCATGCAGGCAAGCATGAATGCCCCCCTGGTATCCACAGACAAAACTTTGAGTATGCGTTTGGGCAGATTTTGAATGATTTTCTGACACCACCAACCTACACCAATGTGTCAACAGTCATTCAATCTCTTACCAACAAGCTGAAGACAAGATCACACCTGCCAATGGGGACGTTGCTATCAGATGTATAAATGGCTGTGCAGGTAGTGACTCATTGGCCTTCTGCAAAATGTATCCCACTGGGGAAAAGATTGGTCAATTCAGAGAGTCAAGGGCAAGCAAGCAAACACCCCAATTGATTGTCAATTTAAACGGCCTCTTAATTTGAGGAACAGGCTCAGTAGGATTCCCTACTGTGAAATTTTGGATACATGTGTCACTATTGTAAAAATGCAGGTCACTGGTATGCCAACTGTGACAAGTTCTGGGACCACGTATGTATGGGAATCATTCCAACTCCTCTGGATGACCATGCTGATAAAGGCTCAAGATATCTACCTCCACCATTACCAGCAGGGGTGCCAAACCATGGCGTATGTATTCCACAGCTTGACCTGGAGGTAGTGAATGAAGGTGAAATTTTGATTGACTCGGGGTTGACTGCGTATTTCAGTGGACCTTCCCCCTTTTTTGAAATAACCCAACAATTGTCCACACCTGTTAAGCTGACTTTGGCGGTCCCTACTGAATCTACCATGGTGTTGTACATGGGCAGGCTGAGCATTCCAACCAAGACGGGGACAATGAATCTTGACGGGGTGTTCTTCTGCAAAGTGATAAAGGGCTTGATAATTTCCACTGGCAGGTTGGTTATTGAGGGATGGAAGATACTGCATGAGGGGACATCTCTGATGTTAGTTGAACCAAATTCTTGCCAATTTGAGGCTGTTTTCAATAACTTCTGCTGGAGTGTTAAATTGGGTGCAATGAATTGACTTCCCAAATATTGCAAGTGCCATATATACAAGTGGTATGTCAGGTGGGCCATGTCTCCAAGAAGGTGGTGCAACAGTTCCTACAGCTGCACCTCCTGGACTGTGAGAAGACACCGGCAACCCCATTCTTTTGTGAGTGTTGCACCACTTCCAAAGCATTGGATTGGAAGTCCCCTGGAGTCAGCTTGGACATTGAGCGTGGAGAACCTCTACAAATTTGTTTCACAGATGTTGCGGGGCCATTCAAAAAGGACCTGAATGGGGCAAGCTTCTGGTTAACCTTTTGGGATCATGCCAGTATGTACACATTTGGTGCAGCCCTGCAGAGTCGGAGCAAAGTGCCAGGGAAAGTGATGAGCTGGATTCAGCACATTCACAACATGGTAGGAAAGCTCCCCACATTTGTTCGGTAGGATAATTCTGCGTAATATGTTGGTCTGCTTTGAAAACAATTGGATTCTTGTGGTGTCAAGCTTGCACTGGTCCCACCTTTCCACCCCAGCCAGAATGGTGAAGCAGAGAGAGTGAACCAAACAATTGGCAATGAAGCTAGGACAATGCTCAACAAGAGTTGGATGGCTGACCAGTACTGGAGCTACTCTTACCACAACGCAACCTATCTACACAACCAGCTACCAAATACTTGGACAAATGGCTTGAGCCCCTTGAAGATGCTTTTTGGGAAAGATGTCAATCCAAACGTGCTCTACCCGTTTGGTGCCAGGGCAGTTGTGCACACACCAAAAGAATGGAGGGCTTCCAAACTGGAGGAGCATGGAAAGCCATGTAGACTCCTTGCTTAACCAGGGGCTGGAGCGGGGTGGCTATTCTGGTCCCCAAAGGAGAGGAGGGTCATTCACTTGATGTTGGCCACCTTCCTGGATTTCCAAAAATTGCCTGTGATTTCCAAGGAGAGGAAAGGCAGCATTGAGCATATTTTGAATCAACTTTCTTTGAGGCTAGGCCAGGAGCCCACCAAGGAAATCGCTTGGTGCAAAAGGGAGTTTGTTCAATCACTACCAGCAAAGCGTGACCACCACTTACCACAATTGTTGGCTGAGGCATTGCTTGAGGAGTTTGCCAGTCAATGGTGTGGATTGGCTGAGTATGAAGTCAACAAGTTTGACAAGCTAGACGTCTTCAAGCCTGTGAAACCACATCCAGGGATCAAAGTCCTGGGCATGAGGTGGGTGTTAGCAAACAAGACTGACAAGGAAGGGCGGCTATTGGAGCAAAGGACATGGTTGGTGGTGAAAGGTTTCAATCAACGGATGGGAGTAAACTGAAATGAAACTTACGCACCAATTGCAAGCCTGAACATCCTGCAAACACTTCTTGTGTAGCTCTGTCACAAAATCTTCCCATTGCAACGTTTGATGTCACCTTGGCATACCTTTACAGCCTGATTGCAGAGGAAGTCTATGTCCAACCACCCGTGGAGGTCAGGCCAGAATGGAAGGGAATTGTAATGGGGTTGAAAAAGTTGGTGTATTACACAAAGCAAGCGGCTTGGTGCTGGTGGAAATTATTCAGTGGGATCATGCACAAAATGGGATTTGTGACACAAGAACTGGAGCCATTGCTTTACTTACTTTGCAATGGCAAGGAGTTTGTGATAGTATGGATGCACATAGATGATGGATTGGTGGTGGGTTTGTCACAACACCACCTGGACCGGTTGCCTAGGGGCATGGAGGAGGAGTTAAAACTCAAATGGCAGAATGAACCTAGAAAGATTGTAGGCATCACTATACGGCAGGTATCAGATGGCATGGAGCTATCTCAGACCATACTGTAAAGGCAAATTTTGACTGACTACAAGCATGTGTCCCACCATAGACAGACCCCATTACTGGAGGTGTGCTTGGAGACCAATACTGGCAACGCAATAGACCCTGAGTTGTTCAAACATTTTATTGGGTTGTTCATGTACTTAGTGGCGGGCACAAGACTGGATCTGACCTTCCCGGTGAACCTCCTATTGCGCTTTGCAAATAACCCTTTGGAGGAACACTGGGTGGCACAGGATCATCTTATAGGCTACCTCCAAGGTACATTGACATACTCACTGGTCCTGAAACCTGGTACTGAGGCAGTGGTTCTATGGAGCAATGCAAACTGGAGGGGGGAACACAAGCGGTCTACGTTGGGTTGCCTTATCGCTTTCTGTGGGAGCCCAGTGGCCTGGGGGTCCAAGAGACAGACGCTGGTGGCTCTGTCAACATGCGCAGCGGAATATGTGGCATTGTCAGATGGGACTCAACAGTTGGCATATCTTAACAGCCTACTGGCTGACTTGGTAGGACCAGTTCCACTCAAGATATTTTGCGACAACAAATTGGCAATTCTGATTGCAGGGGACAACACATCAAAGAAGAGGACAAGTATCTTTTGCGTGCCTTTTACTTTGTGAATGATTTTGTTAGGAAACATGAGGTGAGTTTGAGGTGGACTAGCACCCATGATCAGCTGGCAGACGTGTTGACAAAACACCTAGGACCCAATAAGATGTGGGCTGTGTTGAAAGACTTGGGGGTGAGTGGGCACAATTTGTAAGACGTGGGGGGGATGTAAAGAACAACTACTACACGTATTACAAATTGTACAGACACGGAACCACAAACTCCGACAGATGTCAACATAGTGAAGGTTATAGACATAGCTCCCAGAATTATGCTACTAGAATGTTTGCCAGTTGTATATAGACCAACCTTTTTTTTTTTTCCTCATCCCGGAAAGGCCCTTCTCCTCATCGAAGTTGAGGAAGTGTTCCGGGACGGGAAGGTGCTAATCCATTGGATCACGACGGGCATACAGGTTAGTAATTGATTGAAGTTGAGGAAGTGTTCCGGGACGGGAAGGTGCTAATCCATCGGGTCACGACGGGCATGCAGATCCATGTCCGTTATAGATATTATACTTTGTTCATCTCATCGATTCCGATAAATACGTAATCCTTTAGTGATATTTTGTCAACCAATCGCCCGATCAGCAGGATCATTTTCTTCGTCTCGCCTCGGCATTATTGTAATAAAAAGTTCGACTTCATGCCTCATCTTGACACACAATTCATCACGGAACACAATGCTATGTATAGTTTCCGCACTGTCCCTCGTTTGCGCTTTTTCCATTAAATGATGCAAGAAGGCAATCGCCACAATCCGCGTTTGCAAAGAGTGATACCACGGTTCCTTAAATATGGTTGAGATAGTACTATACACTCGGCTACTGGGTCTGATTTGATTTCGCTCAAGTTGCTCTACGAACTGTCCCAGCTGAGGCTCGTGGATTGCAATTTCTTTGAATTTTCCCCAGTTCACTGTGGCAAAGATACAACAGTATAAATAAATGGTTGGTATCTTTGACATAAACAACGTAGAAATTCAAGTCTGGTGCCTACACATGTCGTTGCTGAACCCTTCATGAGGTTTCCACATTTCTAAGTTTTATTTATCAGGAAATGAAAGTTAGTTGACAGCTGAAAACGAGTTTCCGAGTACTTTCCACATGCCAAAACTGACCTTTCATCCAGACTACTTCGAAATCCGAAGGCGGTTCAATGACTTTGTTAAACACGTTCGCCATGATCTCGTTCGCGGCGGAAATAAGATGGGTTCGAAGCTCCTCATGATCAATATGCTTCAAAGCCAGGTTTCGGAATCCGTACGCGATCGCTGTCGGCAGTTCCAAAGATGGGTGCCTATTATCCTCGGCGCTTTTGGCCAGGAGCTCATCGATCCAATTTTTCAACTCTGGCGGGCGAATCTTATTGTGCAACAGATGCGTAAATGCTGCATGAGTCAGCTTCAGTCGGGCTTCCCTCGATTCCGTCCGATCGAAGCTCTTCGAAAAACCTTTAGGCTCTGGGAAGTTCAAGATGGAAAAACATATCGCAAACCCGCACATGTTAATGTTTTAGGCATTGTGGCAGGGTTGGGCGGAGCAAATGGGGACCTATCAAACTAGCTGACTTTGTTCTTCTTTCGTGAAGAGGCGGTCGGCCGTTGTAATCTGTGGTGCCTGGTGAAGAAGGCCTTGGCCGTTCGCAACCTCTGGGAGCCATAACTTCACGTCTTGTCGGCGAAGCTTGGCAATCGCCAACGGGTGTGGTTCAACAATCTTTTGACCGATAGTCGCACCAGAGCGATCGGTGCTGAAACTCAGCAGGATGAACAAGGTATAAAAGCGATAGGCGAGCTGCATGTTGACATTCAAAGAGTACTGGAGGGAATGGGCTGGGGGATGGCACGATTGAACTATGACCGGCCTTGATAAAAAAGAGCTTTGAAACCGCTCAGTTGGACAGCAAACCAACCAGGCTTGAACCATTACTTTCCATCATGGCCTTTATAATTTGGGATAATTCTTATGAACGTGTTCATTACTCTAAAGGTCGGGATGAAACAAGTTCCAAATATCACACTCTCGACCGACTGAAAGACCTATCGCCGGAAAATGGGTGACTTCCAGTCGACACCAAAGTTTGATCATTGAGTGCCTGTAGATCGAAGTATGTTGATACCCATCTCATAGTGACCCTGCACTCTTCCAATCTTGTAAGGACCCCATGTACCGCATTCTGGGAAATCCATACGCCGACTAGAATGGCCTAGCGGCGGGTTAACCCTTTTTCCCATTCTCTACAAATCTTCCATTAACTTTTTAGACTTGGAAGGGTTTCGGAGAATATGAGACTTTTCGCTCAGCTGAAAACTTTTGAAATCTACAAACATGTTTCCTGTTGCATACAAGCGTCATCCAAAGCCGGTTGCATGCGGCAGTGTCCTACAACCCAGATAAGTATTCAAACTCGACCGTGTTCTTCACATCCAAGCGGAAAACCTGGGCAAGATGCCAAGGGGCAGACCGGAACCCGTGTGGATGTGCGGACCGGGGCAGACGTTCCAGTGAAAAAAATCTGGATTGCCCACCACAGCTTTAGTTGAGACCAGACTGTATGGCGGTTAATAAGGCACAGTCAGGGCTTGTTGTATTAGGCGGGCAGGCCGGTAGTTTCAGGAAGCTAAGGAGAACCACTTGGGTAAGAATATAGTACTTCAGCCTAGTTTGGGCACCCAACCAAATTAGGCAGAATTCTCCTCAACGGCGCTGGGCACCCCCTAAAGGCCCCGAGGCACCCCCCAAAGCCCGTGTGGCACACAGCCAAATGCGAGTTTGCACCTCGGCAAGTTTGGACGGGTCGGGCCAAGGTTTGTCTAGGCCGACACCCAAGCTAATCAGCCACGCACGCCAACGGGGGGGAAAAAACATTTATTTTTGGGCATGATTTTTCCCATGTCCCCTTGCCTTAGACTCACAGGTAAACTATATCTCTGCAAAGTGAAGCCTACATTGGTAATTCCTTAACTTCAAGGATGTTTCAATAATTTTAAATTTCGCATATTTGATGCTGCAGCTGCATAGCTGGGTGTCTAGTGCCCCAAGACAATATACTGTAGAGGGTTTTAAGTATTTTGAGGCCTTCAAAAATCCATCCAAAAAATTCAAGAAATCACAAAATCAATGATTCACAACACATTTTTGCACCATATCCCAGGCATTTTTTGATCATTTTTGGTATTTTGAATTGAAAAAAGGTTTTGCAATCAATGGAAGAGCTCTGAAATATTTCACAAAAATTTTTTAAATGGATTTTTGGCCTTCAAAAATTGAAAGCAACACACAAAAAAAAAGGAAAAACTAACACATCCATTTTAATAGCTTTTTAATACATCAAGCCTTAATATCTCCTTTATTTTTTTTCTGTAGGCCTTCAGAAAAACAGCAAAAGGGTAAAATAATAAATATTTGTTTTTTTTGAGGGGTTTTAAGCCCAAAATATTGCTGAAAATATTAGTAACTCAATAAAAAAGGGGTGCTTTGCGTTGTTGAATCCATTTTTATTCTGCTTTAATAAATAAAAAAGAACAAAAGATAGAAAATATATATTACTAGAAAAATTAACCCAATTCTATTGGTTTTATTTTTTTGCTGGAGTTCCTTATAGGAAAGAAAAACTCATTAAAAGGTGGTTCATTTGCCTCATTGATTCTTCAGAATTTTCACCCCCAATTTCATGCATTAAATTTGGTTCCATCAAGATTGGCTTTGAATCCATTTCTTTGACCAATTCTTCTCTGATTTCATTCCAATTGTCAGATTTCCTACCAATAACAATAGCTACTGCTCTGAAGCCACTGTTTTCATCTCTTGAAACAGCCTCTTTTTCCATCTCCTGAAACAATCTTGACAGTGCGATATAATTGGAATAGTAGTTACAGGGGAAATGAAGTTTTTGTCTTGGAACTTAAAGCAAAAATAAGAATCATTCAAAAATTAAAATATTTTTGAAATATTTCACTCCCCTTTTTGATAGAAAAAACCTCAAAAATTCCAGAAGAAGAAAAAGATAATTTACAAGAAGGCTAGAATAAAATCCAAAAAAAAAACTAAAAATAGGAAGAAATCTGGAAATTCAGAAATTAAATAATTTAATCACATTCTTTCATGACCAAAAATTGACTCAGTCTCCCCAGCCATACTCAACCCTCAGCCAGAACCAACCCTCAGTAAAATCCACCTTCTACCCCTGGATCCATGTGCTGCGCCTCCTGAAAGATCTTCCTGCATTCCCTGCAGGTTCTAGTTAATCTCCCAGGCATACCCTCTACCTCTCTATGGCTTGGTGCATCCCCATCTCTCCTCCAACTCTATCTGGTATGAGAAGTACATACAGTAAAACCATAGTAAATACTACTGGCTGGATGACCCATACTCCGGTTCAGTACATGCCTTACCTTTATGGAAAGGCCCATTACCCAATCTTTCAAGCCACAGCCTCCAGCCCAATTGGTCAACATGTAATGCCATAGGGCTTCCAAGCCCTGGCACCAGTCATCCCTCCTCAACGCCTCCTCTCAGTTCTTACATGTACTGGCCTCTCTTACCTTCCTGGACCAATTCCCCTCAAGGAATTAGTATACTACTTATCATTGGTTAGTCCCTCTTCCAATAAGTTTCATCTCAACACAAGAAAGCCAACCAGTCCACCATACTCATCTCACTTATCCCTCTTGTGTTACTCTTATAGGATTCACTCATCAACCTACTTCAGAGCCTCACTCCTGGATTCCTCTTATTATCCTTTTTCATTTCTCTGAATATCTTCCTCATTACAATCCATCTCATACCTCTACCCTGAGTTCTGTGAGAAGTAGTTCCTGTGCCCTCAGCCCCTTGCACATCTGAGGTGGTTGCAACAGTATGCTAATTTCTTTGCCTTGATTACTTCCCTTCTCTTTATCTCAATAGACCTATTCCATCCATCCCATTCAACCTTACAAATATCACTGCCTACAATATTTGTAGGCTATTGCATGATACAGTGCTAAACAGTGTGTGAACTTTCATGTTTCCAAAGGAACCCCCTGCGGAATTATCCATTTCCAACTCTTTCCACCAATTGGCCCTTAAAATGCAACTTTGATGCTTTGACAGAACTTTGAAAACACTTTTACAGCTCCAATAGGTTTGATCAGAAATTGACTGGATTTTTAATTTGAATTTGACTTTGACCGCTTTGAACTTTGACTTTGAACGCTTTGAACTTTGACTTTGACTGCTTTGGCCTCTGACTTTAACCGCTTTGACCTTTGACTTTGACTGCTTTGAGCTTTGACTTTGACTGCTTTAACCTTTGAATTTGACTGCTTTGACAAATTTGAACTTTCACTTTGACTTCATCTGCTTTTACCAGCTTCAACCCCCTACAACACACTTCAAAAGATGTTTCTACAACCTCAAGACCCCCTTTTAGGGCCATTTCCTTCCCTTCTCTACTTCTCCAGGTACTTTTCTTGGGTCAATCCTCTACGTCATAAGTGGAAACCATGCATCCTTGAAATGCAAAACCTTCCACCATCACCAGTCCACCTCTTACCATGGCATCCAGAGGACACAGCTCTACCTTAGACATTCAGGATCACAACCAATCTATTCTGCAAGCATGTGGAAATTGTTGGAAATTTTCCAACATCCCAGCACCAGCTTCAAAAACCATGGATCCTGGTATTCTTCCTCCATCTCCTCCTAGAGATTCCCTATCTCCTGCTCCTCCTGTTTTCAGAACTCTTGCTAATTGTTTAATTGGTAAATATCCTCCAGCAGGATATGGATTGGATTCTCCTTTGTACAATAACAGCTTTATTCATCTCCCTGAGGATGAGGAAGATGAATAGGAAGAGAGTCTACACTCAGGCTTTGATTCAAATATCCTTAGTAATATTAATTCACCAACCTCTGGAACTCAAGAAAAATCTTCCAAGCTTTCTGCTTTGATTGCAATCCCTGCACAAAGCCAAACTCCTTCTCAACCTCCTTCTGTGGACCCTACCCTCCTAGCCTTGCTCCAAACAATGAATTTGGCTGTAGCCAAACTCTCTCAACCCCCAAAAACTAGTACTTCCCACTCTGGAACCTTCAAAGCTCCATTAATTAAACCGCCTGACAAATTCAAAGTCAATGATCCCACCAAGCTCAGACAATTTTTACAAGCTTGTGAACTAATCTTTGCAAGAAAAAAGGGAAAAGTTTGTGTGGATAGAAGGAAATTTTTGTTTTCTGTCTCCTATTTATCTGGGAATGCAAGCCGTTGGATCCAACCCTATCTGGTTCACCTCCCCAATCAAGAGCCTTCTGTCCTTCTCAACTCCTGGCGCCACTACACAGATAAACTTCAAACTCTTTTTGGCAATTTTCTGGAAGTAGCCAAAGAATAGATGGAACTTGTGAACCTGAAAATGAAGGATTCTGGATATGCCTCAACCCACATCACATAATTTTGATCCCTTATGACTGAATTTTCTGGATGGGGTGATAGAGCCTTCTATTTCCATTTTTTCCAAAGCCTCCCCTCTCAACTTCAGGACCAACTAGCCAGCTATTATTGTTCTTTGGAAAAACTTCAAGAACTTATGGATTTAGTGTTGGATAGCAATACTAGTTACCACAAAAAATTCAAGGAAAAGTCTTCTCATTCAAGCCACTCTAAACAGAAAGGATCCTCTCAATCCCAAGCCAACTCCTCTCAGCATGACAAGGGGAAAGGTAAGTCCAAGAAGAAAGACAGATATTCAAAGAAGCAATCTTTCTCAAAAAAGCCTACCTTGGACTTAGGTCCTGATGGCAAGCTCAAGGCTGAAGAAAATGCAAAAAGTGAGAAGGGTACAAAATATACAAAAAGACTTCTCTGACCAACTCTCTAAAGGCTTACATCTTATTTTCTTTCACCAGGACTTGAGTTATAGGGTTTTGATTGATTCAGGTGCTACTCAATCTGTGATGGATAATACTATGATTCCAAAGTTTTTCTTGTAGCCTAATCCTTTGGGAAAAACTATTCCTCTTTTCAATTTCAGTCCTGAAAACTCACCTTCTCAGCTAATCACCCACAAGGTAGCTTGGGAGATCTCAATTCCTTCTTTTCCTAGCTTTGAATGGGAATTCCTTTTAATCAATGCACCATTCTCAGAAGAAAGCATCCTGGGAATTGAATTCCTTCACCACTGGAACCCTGTAGTGAACTTGAAGATGGGGCTTATCACCCCAAGACACCAGCCAACTGAAGATCCTTCCAACAATCCTGTTGAACTCAACATGGCCAACCTACCTTCAAATGGTTTTCCTCCTACTCTGCCTCTGGCACTGCAGTCCATTGCACTCCCCCTTACTTCAGAGCCTTTGCATAATCAACACAGCATTCAATCCCTTTGAGTTCAATGATGGAACACCTTGCTTGTATATTCACTGATTCCTTGAATATTTATCTGGAGGAAGAATCTAGGGATTCATACTTGCACATCATGCAATTGGTTACTTCCTCTAACATTTCTGTTAATCCCCATAAAGATACTTAAGCTGACTGGGACAATTTTGATATCAATGAAGACCCTGAAGAATTAGAAACCATGTGTGCAAATTTTCCTGCTGATTACAATTTTTTTCTAGATGTTTTATCTAAGGTTAAAGCATATCAACTTCCTCCTCACTGCACTTAAAATCACCAAATCAAACTGGAAGGACCTCTACCTACAGTTTGGCCAATCTACTTGCTATCTCAAAGTGAAAAGTCAACCTTAGAAGCCTACACAACAGAGACTTTTGAGAAAGTTTTCATCCTTTCCAGCACTTCAAGCACTGGAGAACCTGTTCTTTTTGTCAAAAAGAAGGGGGGGAATTTACATTTATGTGTTGATTATAACAAGAATAACTCTTTCACAAGGAAGAATCAATATCCCCTTCCTCCAATGACTTTCTTACTTACTGTCTTTCAGTTTCTTCAATCTTCTCCAAAATTGACCTCAGAGGCAATTACAACCTTTTGTGCATCAAGGAGGGAGACAAACATTTAACAGCATTTAGATCTCAGTTTGGAAGCTATGAATACCTGTTTATGCCTTTTGGCCTGACTAATGCCCCAGCTTCTTTCCAAAAATGTATCAATGACATCCTTGCTGATCTCCTCACAATTTATGTGGTGGCTTACCTTGAAAATATCCCTTTTTCTCCAAGAATTTACAGGAACAAATTTATGATGTGTATGAAGTACTAACCAAACTCAGAAAGCACAAGCTCTATGCAAAGGCCTCCAAATGCAACTTCCATGAAACTTCTGTGGACTCCCTTGGTTATTTTATCTCAGTGGAAGTTATCTTCTTGGAAAACATAAAATTCAAGACAATCCTCTCCTGGCGCGTTCCCCAGAACAGAAAAGCCCTGCAATCTTTCTTTGGTTTTGCTAAATTCTATTGAACTTTTATAAAGAAAAATTTCAAACAGGCTCCCATCTCACCTATACTGCTGGAAACATTTACTCTTTATCCCTAATTCCTGAAGCTTTGCAACAGTATGAAAAC
Source organism: Puccinia polysora (assembly GCA_025617555.3). Lineage (NCBI taxonomy): Eukaryota > Fungi > Basidiomycota > Pucciniomycetes > Pucciniales > Pucciniaceae > Puccinia > Puccinia polysora. Next base: position 20,516,193 of record CM062645.1, on the reverse strand, counting down.
ATAAAGCAAGTTTCAATCAATCTCCAGTCCTTTGCCATTTTTATCACCTCCTGTGAACTTAGGTTGAAAATGATGCCAGTTACTATGCCTTAGGTGCTGTCCTGCACCAGGTTACTGCTCATAAAACTGAACATCCTATTGACTTTGACAGCGGAAAAATTTCCAGCACTGAACTCAACTATGAGATCCATGATAAATAACTCCTTGCAATTGTTTTTTCCCTCCAGCAATGGTGTTCTTACCTCTTGAGTCTTGCTGATCCCTTTGAAGTTTTGACTGATCACTCTTCTTTAAAGTATTTTATGCCTTCCAAGGTCCTCACCAGGAGACATGCTTTTTGGGAAGATTTTCTCTCCAAATTTAATTTTTTGATCACCTACGGGCCTGGAAAATTTTCAACCATTCCAGATATCCTTTCAGGTTGGGCCAACCTGTATCCAGCAGGGGGAACACCATATTCCAAAAATAATCCTGGAAATTGTTGACAAATTCTGAAAAAAAAGACAAAGTTGAAGCTTCTAAACTCTTTTTTATTTTTGCTAATAAACTTGAAAATCAACTGATTGAATTGAACTCTAGTCAAAAATCTGAAAAGTTACTTGAAGGTATCATTAAAAGTCTAAATAAGAATGAAGAAGTAGCTGATGATTCCTTGGACCCCTTTATTGGCTTACTCCTGTTTCAGGGCAGAGTGGTCAGACCTGACCAAGCCAACCATCTTAAATTAAGGATACTTCAACAACTTCATGAGTCCTCTCTTTCAGGTCACCCTTTCTAATAAAAGACTATCAACCTTATCAAAAGGTCTTTCTCATGAAGGTTTGACAGGCTTAAAAGGATTGTTTAATTTCAGCTGAAAGCAATCAAGATTAGAAATATAAGACTGAGGAAACACCTTAAAAGGACCAGACAGTGAATTGAACTAGGCAACACGGGTACTAAGAGAAGATAAGATGAGGTGGGAAGGGGAGTAAGGATCTGGTGTGGTGTTCTTGATATGGTGATAGGGTGAGCATGGGGTGAGCTTGCATTGATAGCGGTAGTTGGTGGATGATGTTGAGTGGTAGCGGTAGCTGGTGAGTGAGTTGAGTGGTCCGCGGTAGCTGGTGAATCCGGTTGAAGGTTTTGCAAGGAGCAGTCCTTGATTTGTTGGTGAGGTGGTGGAGCGGATGAGCGGGACTTTGGAATTGGAGCGTTGAAAGCGGTTTGTGTTGGAAGCTGTACGCGCGGGAGGAGAGGTGACAGTTGGTTCACATCATAGTCACAGCAGGGTGAGAGATATGGAAAGGGGCTAGCTGGAGATGCATAAGAAAGAAAAGAAACACAGAACAAAATGGGAGAAAGCAGAATGATGGAAAATAATGAAATGAGAATAAAGAAGAAATGAGAAAATGATAGAATTATTTGGGCATGTTGTTGAATTCCAACAGCCTCCCTTGCTCAAATCATTCTGATATGTTTAGCGCGTCCAACGCACAGCACAGTGATGTCCGCGTCACAGGTTTGGTGAGTAAATCCGCCAAATTCTTCTTGGAGGATACTTTTTGAAGTTTGATGGAGTTTTTGAGAATCTTGTTCCGTACATAGTGAAATCTCAACTCCATGTGCTTTGTGTGGAACGTGGCATGGTTAGCTTGATTGAGAGCCAGCTTGATGCAGCCTTTGTTGTCCTCATGGATGATGGCTGGTTTGGCTGCTTCCTCCGGCCAAAACTTGCTCATAAGTGATTTTACCCAGCTTACCTCTTTGATGGCGTTGCCCAGCGCCTTATATTCAGCTTTGGTAGTGGACAAAGACAGGGTCGGTTGCTTCTTGCACCTCCAAGTGACAACACTTCCGAGCCATTGTACGACCAACCCGGAGACCGATCTTCTAGTGGTGGGACAGGTTGCCCAGTCAGCGTCAACGTAAGCTTCAATTTGAGATGCGGAAGAGGAGAAGACGGAGTTGATTACATGGTTTGGTGTGTGTTGGAGGTATTGAAGGACGTATAGCGCTGCTTGAAAGTGGTGGAGATTTGGCTTGACGAGGAATTGAGCTAGGTAGTTGACAGCAAAAGTGATGTCGGGCCTTGTGCAAATGCTTATGTGATTCAGCTCCCCGACGATTTTTCTGTAATTGGCGCCCAATAGGAGAAACTCCTCATGGTCTTCTTCACTTGAGGCATATATTTTGCTGTGAGGTTTGAAGGGAGTCAAGAATGTCTTGTGAGGAGGGAGTGAATACTGCCCGCATACTTGTTTAATGTAGGAGCTGTGAGAGAGCTTGTAGCCAGTTGGAAGGTGGCTGACTTTCATTCAAAGAAGCAGAAAGGCAGGCCCAAGGTCCTTTATTTTGAATTTGGAGCTGAGCTGGGAAATGAATACCTCCGGTTGATCACTGAATATGGCGATGTCGTCAACATGCACATAGAGATAAGTTAAATCCTTCCAGAATAAACACTGGTCCGCCTCACTCTTGTGAAAGCCGCAGTCAGTCAACCAGGAGCTGAGCGTGTCATACCAGGCCACCAGAGCTTGTTTGAGACCGTACAGAGCCTTTTTGAGCCTAAGGTGCTTGCCATTTGTGACGGAGATGTGGGGAGGGGGAGTAAGGTAGACTTCTTTGCACAACGGAGCGTTCAGAAAGGCAGCCTTTACGTCGACTTGGTGAAACTTTAGCTTTAAGTGAGCAGCAAGAGCGACTAGCATGCGCAGGGATGTTTTGTCCCCAGTTGGCGAAAAGGTGGAGGTGAAGTCGATGCCGTACTGCTGATTGAATCCTTGAACGCAGAGCCGTGCTTTTAATTTGACTATTTGATTTAGCTCATCGCGTTGTGTCCGAAAGACCCAGACGCATTTGAGACCTAGCTTGTCGTCAGGAAGAGTTGCCTCTTCCCAGACTTGATAGTCGAGAAGATTAAGCTCTTTGTGTTTCATCTCCTCAAGCCATTCTTCTTGGTACTTTGAGTTGAGGGCTTCTTGGACTGAGGTGGGGTTGGAGTAGTTGTTGTCGACAATGAGATAAACAGCCGGAAGACCTATTTTAGAGCTAGGACAACGAGGGTAGGGAATGATGTTCTTGTGCGTTAGCCTGTCGTGTGACAGGGAATGATTGGGCGCCGGAGAATTGGTGAAAGCAGAGGATGAAGGAGAGAGATCAGAAGCGGGGGAGGGAAGGACAGGCGGAGCGGTGAAAGATTCCAAGGAAGAAGGGAGAGGAATAAAGGGGAAATTCAAGGAGTTGTTGGTTGGGGGGAGAGAAGAGGATGGAGTTAGCATGGGTACAAGGCCAGCAGAGCAGGAAGATGAGTTGGATCCGGATAGAGAGGGGAAGGAGAGTTTGTCAAATGACGCGTTGGCGGAGATGAAGACTTTGGAGGAGTCCAGATCAAGCAGCCTGTATGACAAGAAGTCATTGATGTACCCAACCAGAATGGCTTTTCTTCTGGTGGGGAGAAGTTTGAAAGTTTGATTTGCTTTAGGAATGATAGCGTAAGAGGCGCATCCAAAGGGGAGTAGGCAGTTGAGATTGAATGGTTGTCCGTGCCAGATCTTGTAAGGAACAGTATTGCTGCGGGACCTTGAGGGGAGAGCGTTGAGAATGTGGGTGGCGGTGTTTACAGCCTCATCCCAGAACTCAAGCGGTAGATTGCTTTGATTCAGCAAGCATCAAGCCTTCTCTAAGATGAGGCGGTTTGACCTCTCGGCTAGGCCGTTTTGCTGAGGGGTATGGGGGGGGAGAAGTGTTGATTGATGCCTTTTTCAAGGCAGAAGGAGTGGAGGTCAGATGAGATGAACTCGCCTCCGTTGTTGGAGATGAGGAGCATCACAGTGTTGCCGGTTTGACGTTTGGCCCATGCCACAAAGTCCTTGATGGCGGGGGTTGCATTGCTTTTCTGTTTGAGGAGAGCAACAGAACAAAATCCGGAGAGCTGATCCGTCATGGAGAGGAAATAGGAGAATCCTGAGTTTGAAATGATAGGGAAGGGTTCGACGACGTCCAGATGAATCGCTTCAAGAGGGCAAGTGGCTACTTTGAACTTGTGATTGAACGGTGTTGAAACTTGCTTGCAAGTTTTGCAGATTTGACAAACAGTTGGTTGGGTATCCAAGTCAACGGAGTTTAGATTGAGAGTTTTGAGGGATTGAGCGCTAGCATGACCAAGGCGCAAGTGCCAAAGATTTTCCAGAGCCTTGAGAAGCAACGTGGATTGGCTGCAACAAAGAAATTTCATTCCACACAGTTCAGTTAACTTGTTGTTTGTGGTACCTACAAAGCTGATCTTGTCCAGTTTCACTTTGAACCCCGAGTATCCGACTTTGGAAAAGTTCGCCTTCAAGGAGTTAAGTTGAGTGAGAGAAATGAGACATTGATTAATGGAGGGAATGAGAAGGACATTCCTAAGGATTATGGCTGAGCCGAGGTGATTGAGAAGTTTAGCTGATCCAGAATGTGTAGCAATGAGTGAGTTGTTTGGGGAGCCTGTTCCCACTTCCAGATGGATGGGCGTGCAGTTAAATAAAAACAAGGGGTTGTTGACTATATGATGGCTTGCGCCAGAATCCAGAACCGGAAGATGGGAGTCTTTTCCATCTGATGAGAGATAAATTTGAGCATTGAAATGAAGCTTGGCGCCTTTGGAATTGCTTTCATCTTTGATGGTTGGACTTTAGTTGATGGAGTGGAGATTTGACGAGGGAGTCTCATTCCATTCAGGTCTGAGATGAGGATGGACAAACCAGCATTTATTTTCATGGTGTTCGGCAAGGGGGTTATGGTGTTCTTTTGAGCATGGATGCTTGGGTTTTGCCCTTTTCTTCATGGTTGATTTGTGGAGTGAGACTGATGGAGAGATGTCCAAGGTCAAGTTTTTGTCTGGCAACCTGGACGATTCAAGGTGAAGAACCTCACAGGATGCCGGTTGGGTTTTAGAGAAGGGCGTTGTTAAGGATCAGAGAATCAACAATGTGGTAGAATGAGCTGGGAATTTTGGCAAGGATGGTGTAGCTGAGGATGTCAGGGGGAACTTCAAGTCTCACAATGGTGAGTTCATTCATGAGTTTTTGGCAGTCCTTGATGTACATTGTCAGGTCACCCTTGAAGAGATAGCAAATAAAATTGAGCCAGATGCGACCACAGTTGTTAGAAGATTGTGAGGCATATTGTTCTAGGATTGCACGCCAAATGGCATGGGGATCTCCATTTTTGTTGTTGTTGACGATGGATTCAAAGGCAGAATCACCGAGATGCTGGATGATAATGTTGGAAGATTCATATATCTTCTTTTTCTGAGGTCCCGTCAATGGTGAAGGGGTAGGGCTCAAGGGTCAGTTCAAGGAGTCCTTTCCTGCGCAGGTAGCTTTTGATCCGAAGGCTCCAGGAAGGGAAGTTAGAGTCATTCAGGAGGGGAATGTTGAGTTTGGACAAGTTGGGTTGTTCTTCTGAATCGGACATTGAGTCTATCTGGTCCAGCAAGCGGATCTGGGACTGTAAATCTGAAGGTTTGACAGGCTTAAAAGGATTGTTTAATTTCAGCTGAAAGCAATCAATATTAGAAATATAAGACTGAGGAAACACCTTAAAAGGACCAGAAAGTGAATTGAACTAGGCAACACGGGTACTAAGAGAAGATAAGATGAGGTGGGAAGGGGAGTAAGGATCTGGTGTGGTGTTCTTGATATGGTGATAGGGTGAGCATGGGGTGAGCTTGCGTTGATAGCGGTAGTTGGTGGATGATGTTGAGTGGTAGCGGTAGCTGGTGAGTGAGTTGAGTGGTCCGCGGTAGCTGGTGAATCCGGTTGAAAGTTTTGCGAGGAGCCGTCCTTGATTTGTTGGTGAGGTGGTGGAGCGGATGAGCGGGACTTTGGAATTGGAGCGTTGAAAGCGGTTTGTGTTGGAAGCCGTATGCGCGGGAGGAGAGGTGACAGTTGGTTCACATCATAGTCACAGCAGGGTGAGAGATACGGAAAGGGGCTAGCTGGAGATGCATAAGAAAGAAAAGAAACACAGAACAAAATGGGAGAAAGCAGAATGATGGAAAATAATGAAATGAGAATAAAGAAGAAATGAGAAAATGTTATAATTATTTGGGCATGTTGTTGAATTCCAAAATATCATGGAATGGAATGTCAAAAGATTTCAAGAACTATGTTTCAGCCTGCTACCTGTGCAACAGGAACAAGAATAGGCACAAAAATAAACTATGACTACTCAAACCTTTTCCAATGACTGATGTCCCCTGGAATTCCATCTCTATGGACTTCATCTATCAACTCACTCTCTCTAATGGATTTGATTCTATCCTTGTTGTGGTGGACCATTTCTAAGATGGCCTTATTAATAAAAAAAACTGGTACACTGACTGCAGTTGAACTAGCTAAGCTTTTCATCAGCCATGTCTTCTCCAAGCATGGGCTACCTGCTGACATCATAAGTGACCAAGGATCCCTATTTATCTCTTATTTCTTGAAAAAAAATAGTGAATAACTACAGATCCAAAGGAATCTCTCCACAGCTTACCACCCTGAAAAGATTGTCAAACTGCAAGGGTCAATCAAGTACTAGAATAATATTTTTGAATGTAAATCAGCTATCACCAGGAAAACTGCAATAATTGGATCTCCTTGGAAGAATTCTCTTACAACATTGTTCACTATCCTACCCAGCAATCACCTTTCTTCACCCTCTATGTAAGGCACCCTAGTCTTAAATTCTTGCATGTGTTGGAAAACCAGCCTGACAGCCAATACTTAGAACAGATTCAGAAGAACTACATTCAAATAAAGAAAGATTTAAAAGAGTCTATGGATAATTATAAGAACTATTCTTACCTTAAAAGAAAAGATATTTTGAAAGGTATTACTCCTGGGAACAAAGTTTAGTAATCTGCAAAGAATATCAATACTAACAGACCTTCCAAGAAGCTCTATGAGCGTTGGTGGGGTTCTTTTCTCTTTAATGAAAAAATAGGATCTCATGCTTTCAAAATCCAACTCCCTGATCAATGGTCATCCACCCAACCAGTCTTCCATGTTTCACTTGTCAAGATTAACTCATAAGAACAAAACTCTCCTAGTCATCAACCACCTCCAGAACCAGTGGAAATTGCGGGCCAAAAATAATGGGAAGTGTCTCAGATCCTGGACTCCTAGATTAGGCATGAAAAAATCCTCTACTTAGTTGAATGGAAAAGATTTTTAGGAGCTTCTGAAAGAACCTCATGGGAAACAGTCTCCAACCTCACCAACCTTTCAGCCCTACTCAATGACTTCCACTCCCTTTAACCATCCAAGCCCAAAACTTCATCATCCTTTTCATCATTATATTCATCATAATCCTCTTCCATCATTTTCCCATCCTGTTCACCCAATTTCCATTCTATTCATCTCAAAAAATCAATCAATCCTATTTCTATTCCATCTCCAATCAAAAAAAAAAAAAGAGAGAATTCTATATACAACTCTTTCTCAATTTTATCTACCAATTTAACAATTGAAGCCACGCAAACACAAGCAAAATTAATCTTCCTATTCTGACACGCCTTTTTATCCTTAGATTTAGCCCCTAATTCATAATTCATTCCAGACAAAGAAAGGAATTCTTTCAGTTCTCCCAAAACCTCCTTATTCACCACTTTCTTCCTTCCCTTCTTCTCCACCTATTCTCCACTATTCAAACCCCAACTCAAAATAATATTACTCCTATAATCTTTTGAAAATTTCCCATGCTCCCCTTCAATCTTCTTCACATCTCCAACTGGGTCATCTTCAATAGTTTCAGATTACTGATACAGGATCCTTTCAGTCCTTTAGCTACAGAAAGTGATATTGGTGTTGGAAAAATAATAATTCCAAGAAAACATGTAAAATGCTCAGAATTAATGAAATGGTAAGAGGAAGTGTAAGTTTTGGTATTTGTTTTTTGGTTAAAATGTGTTAAATTTATTTTCAAAGAGGGGCCACAGCTTATAAAATACTGGGGATCTTTATTGAAACAACCTCTCTTCAAGGGGCCACTTAGAGCCATGTAAAGACCTTGGGACAATGAGGTCCTAAGTGATTTCTCAGAAGGGGTTTACTCAAGGGAATGGGTGGACAGGCTGTCTTACAGAACTCAATTCTTGAGGAAAGGAGGAGACAACTTACTTATTTTAAGTGTTGGCTCAAGGTTCTTGCAGTAATTCATGGTTGAAAGGGTCTCAGTGCAATGTTTGGGGTTTTTGCTGATTTTCTACAATGGAATTAATGGTGATTTAGAATTGATAATTATAATATCAGACTATAACAACGTATCAATTGTTTATCTCTTATAAATACTTGGTAACAGATAGCACTGGGTCTGGATTGATACTAAAAATTACTTGTGTTTAAATGATCCAAAAAGGGCTGTATATATACTTTTTGGAGGAAGGGGTCTTCCCAGGGGATGTAGAGGGGCTTGTGCTTTTGGGCTAAAGCTAGAAGGCTGTCCAGAGCTAGTTTGGCATGTATTGTTAGTGCTGTCACTCAGATGGACCTGTCTGTCTCATATTTAGGTGTGAAATAATTTTCAGAATCTGTTTAAATTTTAATTTTTTATTTATAAAGTTCTGGCATATTTCCTAATTTTTTATTACTGTATTTTGAGTGACATGGTCAGAACTGGGCATTTGTAAGATCTAAGAAATCCTCTGAACATTTTGCTAATTTTTAATAATTTTTATTGGAACTCCTTGGTATGATTCATGGTTCATAAACATTTGATAATAGTATTTACATGACAACCTTTGTTATTATTTTCCCTAATTTTTCTGTCTTATACTTTGGAATTCATGCTTTTTATTAAATATTCAGATTTTTCAGACTCCCCTCCATCCGTCAGCCAAGTTGTTACATATGCATGATTCACGCAGATGGGTTGTAACATATTCCTGCAGTACCTGGATGTCAGGATTGGTGCAGGTATTTTTGATGCACGCATACCTGACAGCTACCTGGAGGAATCAAGCATTGGCAGCCAGCAGCATCTTGCATGTTGTTTTCTTGACAGTCGCCTACATTTTGAATTTTAGGCATGTGTACCCTTGCTTTATGGATGCGGGGCTGCACGCAGTAATTGTGAAAGAACACAAATCCAGGTTTAACTGCTAAAATCTACACAAAAACTCAATTTTGAGTGAATTCTAGCTGGGAAACCTATACATGAAATTAAATGTGCAATATTGAAATTGTCAAAAATTTCCATAGTGGTGCCGTGGCCTTTTAGTCATTTTCCTTTTAAATTATTAAAAATATTAAGGGGTTAGATTTCAAGTTCGGCGTCAGTGAGTTACCCTATCTTATTTTAGGTGATGAATCCAAATCTGCATAAATATTTTGTGATTTATCACCCCTTTTATTTTTATTTTTATTTTTATTTTTATTTTTATTTTTATTTTTATTTTTATTTTTATTTTTATTTTTATTTTTATTTTTATTTTTATTTTTATTTTTATTTTTATTTTTATTTTTATTTTTATTTTTATTTTTATTTTTATTTTTATTTTTATTTTTATTTTTATTTTTATTTTTATTTTTATTTTTATTTTTATTTTTATTTTTATTTTTATTTTTATTTTTATTTTTATTTTTATTTTTATTTTTATTTTTATTTTTATTTTTATTTTTATTTTTATTTTTATTTTTATTTTTATTTTTATTTTTATTTTTATTTTTATTTTTATTTTTATTTTTATTTTTATTTTTATTTTTATTTTTATTTTTATTTTTATTTTTATTTTCATTTTCATTTTTATTTTTATTTTTATTTTTATTTTTATTTTTATTTTTATTTTTATTTTTATTTTTATTTTTATTTTTATTTTTATTTTTATTTTTATTTTTATTTTTATTTTTATTTTTATTTTTATTTTTATTTTTATTTTTATTTTTATTTTTATTTTTATTTTTATTTTACTCTTGACACTTTTCTCTGTACAAGTAGAAAGCTGACATTCCCCCACTCCAAGATATGGCTCTATCTGAAAATAAATTTGGGGCTCAATGTCTCTTATTGGCTCTGTAATGCCTTAGGTGTAGGGGTCCATCTGGAATTTTGTTTTCAGTTAGACACTCATCTTTATCAGCACAGTCTCCTTTATATCTGACCAGATAAACTCTGACATCTCTTCCATTGATCCTTTCCATTTTGTCTTGAAGGATATTGCTGATCTTCCCTTTTCCTTTATCAGGGTAAGTTTTCACAGGTATCTCTGGTGGAGGTATTTTCTCTCCTTCTCTTGTGTGAAAGTTTTTGATCAGGCTTACTGGAAATACTGGGTGTTCCTTGGATCTTGTATCACTTAGGATTACTTCCACAGCATTCTTTCCACAAAGCTTTTTCATGGTGAATGGTCCTGAGGTCTCAATTTTCTGTTACTTGAAAGTTTTTTAAAATTAGTAGTTGAGATCAGGACTTGGTCTCCAATTTTAAAATCAGTTTCCTTATGAGTTCTATCCAATCTCTGTTGATTATAGTTAAAAGCCTCTTGAAGAAATTCATAAGCATGTTTATTTGCCATATCTATCATGTTCTTAAAGTGTACTGAGGTAGGATGTATGTTGAACCTGTTCTGATTAAGATTTTTTTTAGGTAACTTGAGTATCCATCCTCCTTCTAGGACATAGGGTATTTCTTTGGTTGTAGAATTTTTACTGCTGTTGTAAGCCATTTCTAGGGCAGGCATTCTTTCAGCTAATCCATCAGTTTGGGGATGATAAGCTGTGGAGAAAGCTAAGGTGGTTCCTAACGTATTGTAAAGATTTCTCAAGAATTCAGAGGTGAACTTGGAGTCTCTATCACTTATAATGATCTTGGGGACTCCTAAATCTTCAATGAGTCTTTTACAGAACAGTAGAGCTACTTCCATTGAAGTATTGTCCTTGTGGTTGGGTAAGAATTTAGCTTTCTTGGTAAACCTGTCCACTATGACTAAGAATGAGTTGTAAGAGTAAGCTCCTCCCGGAGGTAATCCTGTGGAAAAGTCCATGTTGATGATTTCCCATCTATTCTTGGGTTCAGTGATCTTCTGTAATAAGCCAAACTTCTTCCCAGTAGTTCTGTTAGATTTTTTGGAAAGTCTCACAGCTAGAAACATAATGGATGGTGAAGTCTCTCCAGTAAATTCACCAGGCTGTTTTTTTGACTTTTTCTAAAGTACTGTCAGTAGATAAGTGTCCAGAGGAACATTTATCATGGCATTCATCTAGGATATATTTGATATGTTCCTCATTAGTTAAGACTAGAACACTGGAGTGTTGATTTCTGTAATATACTAGTCCATCCTATAACGTGAATCTTCCAGCTTTGTATGCTTTCAGTCAGGATTCAAGTAATCTTTTGACTAGTTTGGATGGAGGGTTGGTGCTTTTCATAATAAAGATCAATATCATCATGCTAGGGTTGTAAGATTTCCTAATATATTTGAACAAGGATTCATCTAATTCACAGATGTGTATCCCAGTGATTGGAGCTTCAAGATCAAGCAAGTTTATTTTGATTATTGGAAAGATTCATTGATCTTCTGGGTAATTTTCAGGGTTTCTAGGGTCATTGGGTAGAGCATTCCTACTCAGAATATCAGAATTCTGGTGTTTGCTTCCTGCTTGATATATTATAGTCATCTGTCCTCTATACTGTTGGATAGCTGTTTTCCATCTCAAAATATGCCCGCTAGGGGTTTTCATCTTCATTAGATTTCTAACAGCATTGCAATCAGTGATTAAAAAAAGTTAATGCCTTCAAGGTAGTAATGAAGTTTTTCCAAAGCCCATACTAGAGCAAGGCATTCCATTTGACTGTCACCATATATTTTCTCTGTATTCTTGAATTGTCTGGATAAAAATATTATTTGTTTTCCTACTGGTTTATCATCTCCTATGATTTCCTGGTGAAGGGCAGCTACTAGTTCTTCCATGTTAGCATCTATCTATAGCTTGAAGGTTTTACTTTAATCAGGTTGAATTAACACAGGGGCTGTGGTCATAGCTACTTTGAGTTCCTCATAATTCTTTACTCTTTCATGAATCATTTCAAAGAGAGTTTTTTTGTTGCAGATCTCATATAAACATTTAGTTAGCAGTGAAAACATGGGTAATTAATTCCGGTAATAGCTGCAGAAGCTGATAAAAGACAAGATCTCAGTCTTATTCTGGGGCATTGGTCTATTCATAACAGCAGCTATTTTGCTTTGGTCAGATGTGAGGGTTAGACTAGATACTATATGTCCCAGAGCTTTGAGTTCTCCGTACCCAAAGTTACATTAATTCATGGATAATCTAAATCCTATAGTAGAGATGGCCTTCTGAACTAGTCTTATTTTTTCCATATGAGTAGTCCAATTATCAGTGTAGATGATAAAATCATCAATATATACCATCATCAATCCTTGTCTAATGAACTGGGATAATACTGTATACATCATTCTTTGGGAGTGGGAGGCGGTATTTTTCATCCCACAAAGGGCATCCTTAGATACTCATATATTCCTAGGTGGAATATGATTTTCATGAAACTCCTTCTATGAGGCTAATAGGAATCTGGTGGAATCCTTTCAACATGTCCATAGCAGTGATAAAATTAGCTTTTGAGAGCTTATGGAGATCATGGTAAATCCTATGGATAGGATAATAGTTGGCTTGAGTGTAGTTATTCAGCATCCTAAAGTCTCCATCCATTCTTTACTTGTCATTGTGCCAAGCTATTATCACTGGCATAATAACATCTACTTTCTCATTATTTCCTACTTTCATCAAAAGTTATAGGTCAATTATTTACTGGAAGTGAGTTTCAAGATCAGCTTTTGATTTTGGGAAAGAGGAGTAATCAGGTCTCCTAAGTTTTGGAGTATAAGGGGGTTTAATAGTTAAATGAAGAATTAATTCATGTCCTTTAATATTATCAATAGGATGGTCCTTAGTGCAGAAAGCATTCTGATTTTCAAAGCAAAGTTGGAGGATTTCCCATTTTTGGTCTTCACTGAGCTGACCATTAAAAGCTGCTTGAGAGAAGTATTCTTGATTAAAGTACTCCAAGTGTTTCTTATAGGTTGAATCAGAAATTTGAGCATTAACATGACATATTTTGAACTTTTTGTTCAAGTCTCCTCCTACAGTAGAGTATGTAACCTTACTTTGGAACACATCTATTCCATACAGGCTTAGAGAATCATTTCCCAAAGTAAAGTCATCACATACTCCATTGTGGAGTACTAAAAATTCAATTTTCAGTTTTAGCAATCCTTTAGTGTAAGGGTATATAATATCTGAAGTCCATACTCCAATAGCATTAAGGGCAGATTTGAAGCTACTGAACATAGCCTGGGGTACTGGTAGTAAGTTTACTTTGTAGTTTGGATCTTGTTTTTCTAAATAGCAGAATCAAGAACAAGATAAGAAGGCTCCACTATCCAGGAGTAACTTTACTGGAGAACTTTGGATTAGTCCAGTAGTACATCAATTTTTACCAAAGGTGTAACTTTCAACAGAAGAGGGTTTGAGGGTTAAAGTTCTGGCTTCAGAAGTGTGTATCATCATTTTTGGATTCCATTGTTTGAGCAAGTTGGAATCTTCATCAAAAGGATTAATATTCAGAGAAGTCTCTATGTTTCCTGCTATAAATTTGATAGGGTTAGTGATCATCATATGACATTCTGGAATTGGTCTATCAGAGTCATCATATTGGGGGTCAGGGTTATAATACTTCTCTCCTTCAATAGGGTTGATCATTCTTCTAGGCTGGGAGCAGTCAGATATGAGATGTCCAGTCTGGTTGCAGTTCCAGCATATCTACTCCTTGGTCTCTGAGGGTTTCTTAATTTCAGAAGTAGAAGGGTTAGGGACAGAATATTCTGTAGCTTTGGATGGGTATTCTTCTCTTTTCTTAGTATTTTGCTTTCTAGGCTTATTAAATTTCTTATCAAGTCCATTCATGTCTATGTTTTCTTCTAAGAGACCAATAAAAGTAGAAATATCAGATTCAAAGGGAATTCTACACCTTAAACTGTGGTTGAGGTTTTGAGGACATAAGTTGAGTATTCTTTCCTTTAATTCTTCTATATCAGCTTCAGGGTAGAAGCAACCTAACCTTCTTTTCTTTTCCAGGCACTATTTGTGAGGTTTGTCCTTTGAAAGGTCAAATAAGGATCTTTCAAAGGACTTCATCATCTTCCTTTTCCAAATCCTACTACCAAACTGTTCTTTAACTAGTTTCTTCCAAGAGGTCCAGGGCAATGAGCCTACTTCTTCTCTTTTATTAATAAACCAATCAAGGGCTACTCCTTTGAAAAACCTGGGTAGTCTTACCAAAGCAATGGTTTCAGGGAAATCTTGGGAATCTAGGGTATAATCAATGAATTTTACTGAAGTTTATAAGTTCATAATCTCCTTCCACTGAATACTTAGGATACGTAGTTATAGGGCGCAGTAGCTTCAGAGCTTGATCCACTTCTGGGGTGGAACTGGGCATCTGAGAATCAAACCTGAATTAACTTGGTGTGGGATTAGTAATGGGAGTAGAAGAGAACCTGGTTTCTTTAGGTCTTCTGATTTAGTGGGGATCTCAGCTTTATTAACTTTGAGGTCTCTGAGATCATCTTTGATCATACTTAGTTGCAAGTTCAGTTTGTTACTTAGCATATTTTGTTAGATCCAATGACCAAAAAATTGAACCCTCAGAGCCACCTTCCCAATAGCAATATTGAGCTCATTGTCTTCTTGCATGGAACTCATCTTCTATGCTTACTTCCTACCACATATTGGCCCTTATTCTGGATCAAATATCCAACATAATTCACTTTCAGCATCTTCAACAAAAAACTAATTGTCTTCTCTTCTTCTAACCCTAGTATCTGCAGCCTGTGCTCCATGATTCTCACCCAAGTTCCTTAAAAATACAATTTTAAGACTTTTTCTTTACCTCACAACAGATTTGAATCTTTTTCATTCCCCAAAAACTGACCAAAACAAATGTTTTCAAGCCCAATATGTATAATCATTTCCCAACACTTATATATCTGACTTATTCAGAATAATTTTGCAATAGCTGGATTCTTGAATGAAAGATATCTTCTCAATAAAATTAAATTTACTATAAAGAATCCAGAATTTAAGCAGGCACAGAAGGATCCAAAAAGGGTATTCAATTAAACCTGTTACTGATAATGTGTGATAACTATGTTAAGAAATCAGCTTAGGCAAATGAGCAGTATATAAAGAAAAAGAAATGTTGGGCACCTTGTGTCTATAAAGGCTAATGGGCTCTCACAATGGGGCAATGAATTGGAAAATTGGTTTGATCATTTCAAATGGATGATTGAAAACAGCAAGGAGAAGATCTCTTTATAAATTAAAAAATTTATACTCTTGTGGGCCCATGATAAAACAGGAGAAAAGAAAAAAATTTTGCCCCAAAAGAGCTCTGTGGGCTCTAAATGCCTTGTTTCTTGGTTTGGGCTGAATCAGCCCACATTTTTGAAATTTTCCTATTAATTCTTTTTTTTTTTTTTTTTAAAAAAAAAAAAAAAAGAATAGTTGGGATGATTTGGTTGCTGAAAATCAACTAAATTGATCACATTTGAGCTTTCCCAATTGGGATAACTCTTGAAGCAGTCAGACCATTTGGGCTGAAACCTGGAGTTACCCCAATTGGGATAGCTCCATTAGTCTTGGGAATGCCCAATCCCTGCACAACTACAGCCCACCTATTCTACTTCCCTTTCTTGCTCAACAATGCTCAACTTTTCATCTCCAGAACCAATTGCAACCCAAAGACAAAGCCCATCTTGAATATAAACAACTCCGCCAAACCAATCAAGACCCTCAAAAAGAGCCAAACAAACAAACAAGAAGAAGACCCAAACAAAAAATTGACTCTCAGCACATCTAAATCTTGGATCCTCAAGCAATGGCCAATTGACTGTATAAGATTTATTGCCATTCATCCATCCTCAGACCACCCTCAGCCTCCCAGAAGACCCAACTGAAAGCAAAAACTACAAAAAGAAAGGTAGATCAATAGAACAACAATCAACACATCCGGACTGGGACTTGAACACCCGGCCAGATAGAATCTGAACAAAAAAACCATTTCCATCTCCATCTATACCAGAGAGCCTCTTGAAAATAGATCTTGCTCCCTCATCAAGAACCCTCAGACAAAGTCAGACCAAGCCTTGTCCCTTGCCCCCAGACATGAAGATCAATTAATTCCTAGTACATTCTCTATCAATTCTTTACTCACTATTTACAATCCTTGTTTGTTCAGCCACCACTAGCCACTCTTTTTGGTGTTAACAAAAATTAATAAAAACATTTAAGACAGGATTTTTGAGCATAATTCCAACACATTAACAGTCAAAGTGCTCCACTGCCAAAAGGATCATTGACAGCTCAAGAACTTCTGTAAAGAAGAATCCTTGTCATACCAAATTAAACACACATCAGTTTACTCTTAAAAACCAACAACCAATAAGTCTGAGGCCCTCACTCAAGCCATTATCAAAAGCTCTATTGGGAGTATCCCAAGTCCCAACTTGGAAAATTCTATCTCTGGAAGGACAGAATGGAAAACTTCCTTGAGCTACAGGGACTCAAGGACTTATTAAAATCACCAAAACATAACTTAAATTAAGTCAAAAACCTCAGCATAAGAACCATCTTGATCTCCAAACTCAACCCTTCCATCCAAGCCAAGGTTATCAAACAAAAAAACAAGGAAGAATCTAAGGCTGTATGAAAATACATTCTCAAGTTCTTTTCCTCATCTGAATCCTTGAACCATGCTCAAGTTTACAAGGAATTCCTCAGAAACCCCTTCAACTAAAATGATGTCTCTAAGTTAATCACCCAAGTTAAAAAAAGCATAAAACAGCTCCATGAAGTAGGAATAGTAATCCCTAAAGATATCCTTGGATAAAACATTTTATATAAACTAACACCTAGCCTAGACAATATCAGACAACAAATAACTCACTCAGACAGACTCATCACTACCAATCTTTTGCTCAATCACCTTAGAGGATTCTCAAATAAAAAAACCTCTATGAACATGGTGAAATCATAACCCACCTCATTGAAAACCACCATTTCAACCATTATATGCTGCAAGAAAGGGAAAAATGATCCTCTAGAACAAAACTCTCCCTCCAAATTCTGGACTCTTCACCCAGAACTCAGACCAAACAGACCAATCACCAGTGAAACTCACTTTAATGTAAGCTGCCTTCATCACTCTCATTCAATCCTGAAAAAATTCCTAATCCTTGATTCCAGTTCTAACTATCACATTATTTCAGACTCCAGCATCTTCCAATTATTTTCTTCAGAAGAACTAGGATCTGTTAAAAACATATCCAGAACTACTCTGCTGGAAATCAAAGGATTTGGTAAAATCTTGCTAAAGAATGAAAATGGGCCTTATCAATGGCTGAAAAATGTTCTATATGTTCCTGAACTATCTGCGAATCTCCTTTCTGTCTGTTTTCTGTTACTAGAATTTTAAAAAGTCTAAATGGAAATAAATGAATTTTATGTGATCAAAGAAGGAAAAGAGGCTCTCAAGGGTCATTAACAGAACAATCTACCAGTCATACCTCTGAGTAAATCCAGAGAAGAGTCCTTCCTTTCAAGTGGAGAGCTCCTACACAAGTCACTGGGAAATGTCAGTTAGCACAGAATTAGAAAAAAGCTGAACATACCTGTTAACCCAGACAAAGTATGCCAATCCTTAATATCTGAAGTCCATACTCCAATAGCATTAGGGGAAGATTTAAAGCCACTGAAAATAGCCTGGGGTACTGGTAGTAAGTTTACTTTCCAGTTTGTATCTTGTTTTTCTAAATAACATAATCCAACACAAGAGCAGAATGCTCCACTATCCAGGAGTAACTTTACTGGAGAACTGATTGATTAGTCCAGTAGCATAGCAAGTTTTACAAAAGGTGTAACTTTTACCAGAAGAGGTTTTGAGGGTTAAATTTCTGGCTTCAGAAATGTGTTGAATCTTCATGTTGGGATTCTATTTTTGCGGCAAGTTGGAATATTCATTAACACAATTAATATTCAAAAAAATATAAATTTTTCCTTCCATAAAATAGATAGGGTTAGTGATCATCAGTTCACATTCTGAAACTGGTCCATCAGAGTCATCATATTTGGGGTCAGGGTTATCATACTCCTTTCCTTCAATAGGGTTGATTGTTTTACTAGGCTGGGGGCAGTAAGATCTAGGATGTCCAGTCTGGTTTCAGTTACAGCATATTTTGTCCTTGGTCTCTGAGGGTTTCTTAATTTCAGAAGTACAAGGGTTAGGGGGAGAAGATTCCGTAGATTTGGATGGGTATTCTTCTTTTTTCTTATTATTTTGCTCTCTAGGATTTTCTACTTTCTTATGAATTCATTCATTCATATTGTTTCTTTTAAGAAAACAATCAAAGTAGAAAGATCAGATTGCAAGGGCATTCTAAACCTTACATTTTGGTTGAGGCTTTGAGGACATAAGTTGAGTAATCTTTCCTTTACTTCTTCTCTATCAGCTTCAGGGTAGAAGAAATCTAACGTTCTTTTGTGTTCCAGGCATAATTGATGAGGTTTGTCCTTTGAAGGGTCAAATAAGAAGGTTTCAAAGGACTTCATCATCTTCCTTTTCCACATCCTAGTACCAAACTGTTCTTTAATTAGTTTCTTCCAAGAGGTCCAGGGAAATGAGCCTACTTCTTCTCCTTTATTAATAAACCAATCAAGGGCTACTCCTTTGAAAAACCTGGGTAGTCTTAACACAGCAATGGTTCAGAGAAATCATGGGAATATAGGGTGTAATCAATACATTTAATGAAGTTTACATGGTCATAATCTTCTTCTCCTGAAAACTGAGGCCATAAAGTTATAGGGGCAAGTAGCTTTAGAGCTTGATCCATTTCTGGGGTGGAACTGGGCTTCTGATAATCAAACCTGAATAAACTTGGTCTCAGCTTTGTAATGTGGGTAGAAGAGAACCTGGTTGCTTTAGGTTCTTCTGATTTAGTGGGGAGCTCAGATTTATTAACTTTGATATCTCTGAGTTTTTTTTTATCATACATAGTTTTAAATTCAATTTCTAACTTATCATATTAATTTTATGGATGACTTGATTGGAAGGAGTTCTGTTTTCTCTTTAAACTTCTTCCTTGAATTAATCAATTGATATTTGCAGTTCTTGCTGGATGGATGAATAATTAAAGTCTATGTGCCTTATCAAATTAGCTTATTTATCCTCATGGCTTCTTTCAATTTCTTAATTTCGGTTCCTTGGTTCTGAATTGTACTTATTGAAAAAAGAATATCTTGGAGACATTCACATTTAATCTGTCCAATTGTTCATAAATCTTGTCAAGGCTTCTGCTTTAAATTTTAAAATTATGAGCCACATCAGAAGTAAAAGATTTGGAAGGTGAAACATCCTTTTGTTGTATACTTTCTTCCATTTCTGAGCTAGAGATATCATCTTGTCATAATCTTTGGGATATATTTGTCTCTGATGGGTTGAGGACCTCTTCTTTTGGGGTTCCTTTCCCTTTAAGGTAGCTCGCTGATCCCAAGGATTCCAGCTTTTCACATAAGTCTCCACTTCTTTTCATGTTATTAATTTTTGAAGGCTTATTTTGGAGGTCTTTGCCAAGGAAATGGCTTTCCTCATGGCTGGCATGTCTCCTTGAGAATGGGCCTCCTTGAAGGAATCCCAATGGCTTATGTCCTCCTTGGCAAGAGTTTTTATTCTCTCCCCCTTGGCTGGGTCCACCCGGGGTGGAAAAGTTTGAGGCATATCCTCTGGGGATGAGGTGTGAGGCAAGAGAGCGGTCTCCAACAGTATTTTAGTTGACTTGGGGGCTGCGGCTTCCGTTTTCCTTGGATTGGGTAACACTTGCGTTGCAGGTTTGAGCCCCTTCATTGCGCTTGCAACTGGCATCCTTGCAGGACCGTGCTGCTCCATGAAAAGATCCATAGGAGGGTACTCTACCACTGGCTTGGGTCTTGCGCCTGTTTTGGAGCATTGTGTCAAAAAATGTATAAGTTTTTTCAATACTTCCAAAAAAATTAAAAAAATTATAATAATAATTTTTTGGGGTGTTTAATATTTTTTATATTGTTAAGGTAAGTATAAGCTTACTTAAGTTTAAATTAAGGGTTACCAATGCCAAATTGGGATTAAATGGGTCCTTGGCAGGTATTCCATGGGGATCTTGGTGGATAACAATGAGATCTTGACTTAAATAAAGAGATCTGGGGTCAGGGTGGTTTTCCAAGAAGTGTTACTCAATGAAATCAGCAAGGAAATAGTTTCTTTGAACTTTAAAATTATTTTTGTAATTATTTAATCTTTTTTTGTAATTATTTAATCTTTTTTTATGATTTTTTTGGTATTTTTACTTATTTTTATAATTTTTATAATTTTATCAAAAATCACTAAAGGCTCACTTTCTAGTCCCTTTCTACATCAAAAGAAATTTTTTCTGTAGTGTTTCAACTTTTTATGTTGCCTCAATAAATAATTAAATTTTATAAGCCTCTCAAGCTCAAGTTCCTTCTCTTTAATATACTCTTGTCTATGGTCCAGAAGTATTTTTTTCTGCTGATCAAGAGTTAAAGAGTCCCAGTAATTAGATATAAGAACAAGTGGATTGACTTCTTTCCTCTGTTTAACAATATTTAAATAGTAGAAAATTAATCCTCCATTGTTCTTAAGATCCACTGGAAAAATAATTCAAAAAAATGATAATAATTAGTATTTTTACTTCTTTTTATGTAGTGTATCTGGTTCAGAAAATTAATAATTAAATAATTAATTATTCAGTGATATTTCCTGGCCAGCTCCACAGTTTTCAGCTTACTGATACCAGGAACCTTGCGGTCCTTTAGCTACAGAAAGTGATATTGGTTTTGGAACAATAATAATTCCAAGAAAACATGTAAAATGCTCAAAATTAATGATATGGTAAGAGCAAGTGCAAGGTTTGGGATTTGGTTTGGTTAAAATAGTTTAAATATATTTTGAAGAGGGGCCACAGCTTTTAAAAGACTGGGGATATTTATTGAAACAACCTCTCTTCAACGGGAAACTTTGAGCCACGTAAAGACCTTGGGACAATGTGGTCCTAAGTGATTTCTCAAAGGGGGTTGACTCAAGGGAATGGGTGGAAAGGCTGTCTTACAGCACTTAGGCCTTGAGGCAAGGAGGAGAAAACTTAATTATTTTAAGTGTTGGCCCAAGTTTTGCAGGAATTCACAGTTGAAAGGGTCTCAGGGAAATACTTGGGGTTTTTGCTGATTTTTTTTGATGGTATTAATGGTGAGTTAGAATTAATAATTATACTATCAGACTATAGCCATACATCACTTTTTTGTCTCTATAAACACTTGATCACAGAATTCACAGGGTCTGGATTTATACTAAAAATGACTTGTATTTAAATCATCCAAACAGGGCTGTATATATACCTTTTTGGGGTAAGGGGGTCTTCCCAGGGCACGTAGAGAGGGTTACGCTTGTGGGATAAGTCTATCAGTCTGGCAAGGGCTATTTGGCACACATTTTTAGTGATTTCACTCAGATGGACCTGTCTGCTTCATATTTGGGTGTGAAATAATTTGCAGAATCTGTTGAAATGTTAATTTGTTATTTATAAAGTTCTGGCATATTTCCTAATTTTTTATTATTTTCTTTCAAGTGAAATGGTCAGAAGTGGGTGTTTGTAGATTCTAAGAAATCCTTTTAACACTTTGGTTGTTTTTAATAATTTTTAGGGTAACTCCTTGGTATTTTTTGTGATTCATAAAGATTTGATAATAGTATCTACGTGAAAACCTTTATTATTATTTTCCCTCATTTTTCCGTATTATACTTTGGATTTCATGCTTTTTATTAAATATTCAGAGGTTTCAGAAATCTCTCCATCTGTTGGTCAAGTTGTAACATATGCATGATGCATGCAGATGGGTTGTAACATATTCCTGTGCTACCTGGCTGTCAGGAGTGGTGCAGGTATTTTTGAGGCGCCAAACCTGACAGCTGCATGGGGGAATCAAGCATTTGCATCCAGCAGCATCTTGGATGCGGTTTTCTTGAAAGGCGCCTACATATTTAATTTTAGGAGCGTTTAGCCTTGCTTTATGGATGTGGGACTGCGCGTGGGAATTGTGAAAGAACAGAAATGCAGCTGTAACTCTCAAATATACATAAAACCTCAATTCTGAGTAAATTTGAGGCGTGAAACCTATAAATGACATCATGTGTGCATTATCAAAATGGCAAAAAAGTTCCATAGTGGTGCCGTGGCCTTTTGGTCATTTTCCTTATAAACTATCAACAATAGGGTAATGTTAAATTCATGACTCTTTGAGTTTTGTAGAGTTGTGTACACAACTCAAATGGGCCCTTTGGAACCCTACATGGTTAAAATGGGCCGGGTGGCATGCTAAACAACTCACATGGGCCATGTGGCATGCTACATGACTCAAATGGGACGTGTGGCATGCTAAACAACTAAAATCAAGTTGTGTAGCCTCCACTAAATAATAAATAATGAATAATAAATAGGGTGATGTTAAATTCATGGCTCCGACCATGTGGTAGTTGTGTAGGGCCCTACACGGCTCAAATGAGCCGTAGAGGCCCCAAGACGACTTCAAAGGGCCGTTTGTAACACGCACAACCCCCGGGGAGTTGTGTAGGAGCCATGTAACCCCAGGAAGTTGTGCCAGAATTTTGGGCACCCCCTTACTACACTTGGGTTCTGTCAACCCAAATTTGGGATTGGTGCATACTTTTTGGGACTTTTGTTCCACACCTAGCAATCCCAAAGAGACATTAAAGTGAAACCCAAGTGAAATTAAAGTGAAAACTGAAATCATAAATCATATAAAAATCTGCAAACAATTCTTTCTCAACTCAAAAGTGAGCAAACTTTGCTTGATCAATTGAAAGTTTGATTGAATACTGAAGTATACCATTGCATTTTTTTGCATGGGAACAGTGGCAAGCCCTCCTTCTTCTGACATGGCTGCATTGAAGGTCTACATTGATAGTGCCATCAACAAAGCTTTGGAAAAAGAAAAAAAGGATTTGGGTAATGAAACATTGGAAGCCCCAATTTTATACTCATCAAGGGTGAAGATTGAGGGAAAAAATGAGTCACAAATGGACATGACTGCTAGTGGTGAGTAAAATTTTATGTTACTGGTCTTTGACATATTTAATTTGATTGAAACTGATGGAGTGAATGCCATCAATATAACTATGTAAGTATGGAAGATCCACTTGACCCACCTCCCTTGAGAGCTTTTCCTACTAGGGAAGAGGCACAAAACTATTGTCAAACATGGGCAATGAAGCATGGTTACGCTTTAACAGTTTTAAACTCAAAGCGTGACCAATATGTGGATTTAGCCTGTGATAGACATGGTTCCTATTCAGGAAATCTTCTTACCAAACGGTCTAGACAAACTCACACAAGGAAGGTTGGGTGCAATTTTTTAATCCATGCAAGTCGCACAAAGGCAGACCCCTTGTGGCGCCTCTGCTACAAAGAAACCCAACATGACCATCAACCATCTGAACATCCCTCTGTGCATCCTCAACTGAGGAGAATCTTGGGGGTGGCCTTAGACAATCTAGTAGAAGGTATGAATGATGGGCTCAATACATTACAACTGAAGAGAAAATTGAGCAAGATTGATGGGCAGGATTATGTTAGTGACAAAACAATCTATAACACTAAGCAGAAGGTCACACTTGCAGAACAAACGGGAAAAATTGTTATGGAGGTACTATATGAACAGCTTGAAGAAAAAAGTTAGATTCACTGGTCAAAGTTCAGTGCAGAGGGTCATTTGGAGGCCCTGTACTTAGCACATCCAGAGTCATTAAAGCTTTCAAAACAATTCCATTATATTGCTATGTTGAATTGTACTTATAAAACAAATAAGTACAAAACCCCACTATTGCATGTTGTAGGAATGATGTCCAATTGCAAAAATTTCACAAAATCTCTTGTTTTTATAACAAAAGAAATGTTTGAGTTCTAAAGCTGGTCTGTAAATGCATTAAAGGAGTTGGCTTATGATCCTGAGAGACTTCCAAAAGTCTTTTTGACAGACCGTGAAAAAGCTCTGATTTGTGAAATTGAAACTAGTTTCCCAGAGTCATCAAGACAATGTTGCACTTGGCACTTGTCTAAAAACATACAAGCAAACTTTAAAGTGCACTTTGTTAATGATGTTGAAGGATGGAAAAGCTTTATGACTCTTTGGGCAAAGTATGGGGCCTCAAAGACCAAGGAGGAGGCAGAGGTCAATGATGCGGAACTCAGAGTAGGTCCAAATCACTGCTTTTTATTCTTCCTAGTTTTGGGTTCTGAACTTTTGAATTGTAAAGTGTTTCTTGAAAGACTATGAGGATGTACTTGAGTATATGGAAAATAACATTTTTCCTATCAAAGAGATTTTTGTAACAGCATGGACTTGTATAAACCCAGATTTTGGAAACAAAAAAACATCTTGGGTTGAAGGGGCCCATGCAACTCTCAAATGATTCCTTTCAAACTCTTTGGGAAACCTGTTGTATGTTTGGAAAAGCCTTGACAGAAAAGTTTTGAATCAAATTAAATCAGTTCATGCATCACTTTATAACTCTCAAATTAAGTTAGGGACAGTTCTTCCTCCTGAACTGTTACCATTGGGTTACAAATTGTCTTTAGAGGCAATCCATCTTGTTAGAGAGAAATTCAAGAAGTTCAAACATGATCATGATGGCAAAGTCCGCACCAAGTCATATTTCAAGACTATGGGTTTGCCCTGTTCCCACCAAATAGGTGACCGTCTAGCATTCAGAGGATCTGTGGTACCCAAAGATCTCATCCTCAATGGAGGTTGGACTATGACCCTTACAGTTCTATTTCTGTAAGTTGGCTTCAGTTGGATTTTTCAAATCACTGTGTGATTAATGCTTTTTGATTAATGAATCCTAATTTACTAATGGTTGATTCTTTTGAATTTTTCCGCTGAAATGTTGTTGAAATGCTAAGCATTACTCAGTTACGTGAAAAAGTCAATGCAATGATCTTGGAATCTCCAGATCATGAGCAAAGCGGACTATTGAAGTATATTATTCAGAAGATTACAAAATATTGATCAAAGCCAAAACTTGAACCTAAAGTCTTACAATCAAGTAGGGGCAGGCCAAAATTGACAGATATGCGGCAAGAACCATCTCCATTTGAGCTTGTTGAAAAACAACTCAAGGGGGAAAAAGAACTAGAAGGGCTCCAAAAAAGAGTAGACAAAATATTGTAAGTCTTTTCTTTTGGGATATTTTCATTTTTTTGGTTTAATGAACTTAGTTACTAACTAAAGATGAATTGTTAGTCAAATTTGGCAGAATCTGAATCTGAATTTAATATTTCAGAGGAAGAGAATGAAAGTGAATCAGGATCACTTAATTTGGAATAAGAATCCTCTTCAGAGGAAGAGAACATGCAGCAAAGCTCAACCAGAAGCTCATTTTTGGTGAGTATTCATTTCATTGATCCAATTAAAGAATGGAATACTCAGTTAGTTTTAATGATAGGAACCAAACGTGAAATACCTTAATCAAATACCCAATAAATTCCAAAAGTTCCTGGGTGAGGTTTGGGATACAATTGGAGATGGGAATTGCGGATTTAGAGTCATTGCTAAATCTCTTGGTTATGAAGAACATGGTTGGTTTGAAGTTAGGAAGGAAATGATGGCAACATTGGAGAAACATAATTCATGCTACATCAAGATTCTTGGTGGTGCAAAGGAGGTTGCAAATATTAAGAAAAGACTCTATGTTGAAGAAATCAATGAAAAGATTCCCTCCTCAAAATGGCTGGCTAAATTGGACATGGGTAAAATTATAGCAGACAAATATTCCAAACCTATATGTTTCATTTCATTGGAGTCATGTGATACTTATACTCCAATTAAAAATGGTGTTAATGATCAATCAGATCCAATTTTCATTTCCTTTGTAAACAATAACCACTGGGTTCTATTAGTACTTGAGGGAGAAATGATTCCAAGCCCTCCCATTGTGGCAAAACCACATTACTTGATTTCTAAAAAAGCCTCTGGTTGGGTTGATCATCTCAAAGATTAACTGCAAATTTATTTTAGATTGTAATAGACTTTGACTTCATTTCATCATTGGGTTTCATATGAATTGTAATTCTAATGCAGCTAACAAGTTCTATTAATATAAAGGGTTATCAAATTTTGAACATCATTATGTTGAGTGTTTTCAGATAACATCATTATATTGAGTGTTTTGAATGAGATTATAATGGTAAGTCAGTTCAAATTGTGTTGGGCTGATTCCATCACAAGCTTAAGCTGATCCCATCCCAAGCTTAAATTGAGTTAAGCTTGTGATGGAATCAGCCCAACACAATTGGAACTGACTTACCATCAAACTCACATTCAAAACATTCAATATAATGATGTTGACTCAAAACACTCAACATAATGATGTTCAAAATGTGATAACCCTTTATATTAATAGAACTCCTTAGCTGCAGTGTCAAGCTGATCCCATCCTAAGCTTAAAATGAGTTAACACAAGTTGAACTTGTTTTTTTTGGTGTTTTTACTTTAGGGCTGGTCAAAAGACTTGTATCTTTTTGGGCACTTTTACTTTAGGGCTGGTCAAAAGACTTCTTTAATTTTTGAGCCCTTTTACTTTAGGGCTACTCAAGTTGAAATTACTTTAGGGCTTGTCAAGTTATTTGTATTTTTTTTTTGTGTTTTTACTTTAGGGCTTGTCAAGTTACTTGTTTTTTTTGGTTTTTACTTTAGGGCTAGTCCAGTTCCTTGTCTTTTTTTGGGTCTTTTTACTTTAGGGATAGTCAATTGAATAGTAGAAGTTTTTTTATTTTGATTGATTTATTTGTTTTTTTAACCAAAAAATGAACATTCTTTGATTTTTTGGTTGATTTCTGTTTTTTTTGGAAGGTTTATTTAGTTTAACAGTCTCTTAGTACCCTTTCATTCATTTTCCTTTTTTTTTTTTTTTGCTCACCGTGGTCCAGTGCCGTGTGGGATGCCACACGACTACACTTGAGACGTGCACAACCCCACATGGCTCAAATGTAGTCGTGTGGAAGTCCACATGGCGGTGGACTGGGCTGGGTGGGCCGCACAACTCCATGAGCCGTGGGGGGTTGTAAACGGCCCAAATTGGACCGTTTGGCGTGCCACACGGCCCCTTTTAAACCATGTGGATGGCTCAATGAGCCGTGAATTCAACATTACCCTAAATAAATAATAAATAGTGAATAATAAATGATAAATAATAAATTGTAAATTATGAATAATAAATAATAAATCATAAATTATATATAAGAAAGAATAAATAATACATAATAAATAATAAATAATAAATAATAAATAATAAATAATAAATAATAAATAATAAATAATAAATAATAAATAATAAATAATAAATAATAAATAATAAATAATAAATAATAAATAATAAATAATAAATAATAAATAATAAATAATAAATAATAAATAATAAATAATAAATAATAAATAATAAATAATAAATAATAAATAATAAATAATAAATAATAAATAATAAATAATAAATAATAAATAATAAATAATAAATAATAAATAATAAATAATAAATAATAAATAATAAATAATAAATAATAAATAATAAATAATAAATAATAAATAATAAATAATAAATAATAAATAATAAATAATAAATAATAAATAATAAATAATAAATAATAAATAATAAATAATAAATAATAAATAATAAATAATAAATAATAAATAATAAATAATAAATAATAAATAATAAATAATAAATAATAAATAATAAATAATAAATAATAAATAATAAATAATAAATAATAAATAATAAATAATAAATAATAAATAATAAATAATAAATAATAAATAATAAATAATAAATAATAAATAATAAATAATAAATAATAAATAATAAATAATAAATAATAAATAATAAATAATAAATAATAAATAATAAATAATAAATAATAAATAATAAATAATAAATAATAAATAATAAATAATAAATAATAAATAATAAATAATAAATAATAAATAATAAATAATAAATAATAAATAATAAATAATAAATAATAAATAATAAATAATAAATAATAAATAATAAATAATAAATAATAAATAATAAATAATAAATAATAAATAATAAATAATAAATAATAAATAATAAATAATAAATAATAAATAATAAATAATAAATAATAAATAATAAATAATAAATAATAAATAATAAATAATAAATAATAAATAATAAATAATAAATAATAAATAATAAATAATAAATAATAAATAATAAATAATAAATAATAAATAATAAATAATAAATAATAAATAATAAATAATAAATAATAAATAATAAATAATAAATAATAAATAATAAATAATAAATAATAAATAATAAATAATAAATAATAAATAATAAATAATAAATAATAAATAATAAATAATAAATAATAAATAATAAATAATAAATAATAAATAATAAATAATAAATAATAAATAATAAATAATAAATAATAAATAATAAATAATAAATAATAAATAATAAATAATAAATAATAAATAATAAATAATAAATAATAAATAATAAATAATAAATAATAAATAATAAATAATAAATAATAAATAATAAATAATAAATAATAAATAATAAATAATAAATAATAAATAATAAATAATAAATAATAAATAATAAATAATAAATAATAAATAATAAATAATAAATAATAAATAATAAATAATAAATAATAAATAATAAATAATAAATAATAAATAATAAATAATAAATAATAAATAATAAATAATAAATAATAAATAATAAATAATAAATAATAAATAATAAATAATAAATAATAAATAATAAATAATAAATAATAAATAATAAATAATAAATAATAAATAATAAATAATAAATAATAAATAATAAATAATAAATAATAAATAATAAATAATAAATAATAAATAATAAATAATAAATAATAAATAATAAATAATAAATAATAAATAATAAATAATAAATAATAAATAATAAATAATAAATAATAAATAATAAATAATAAATAATAAATAATAAATAATAAATAATAAATAATAAATAATAAATAATAAATAATAAATAATAAATAATAAATAATAAATAATAAATAATAAATAATAAATAATAAATAATAAATAATAAATAATAAATAATAAATAATAAATAATAAATAATAAATAATAAATAATTAATAATAAATAATAAATAACATGGTTGTGTACAGGGGAACCTAAATCAAAAATGCCCATTATGGGGGTTATATGCCCCCCCAGGGGTTGCGCATGCTTAAAGCAACCCTTTGGAGTATTGTATGTGCCTCCACGCGTTGAGGGTCCCTACACAACTCCCAAACGACTCCCACATGTTGTGTGGGGCCCTACACAACTCCCACAGGTTGTTTGGGGACCTACACAAATCCCACACGACTAGAGTTGTGAATTTATCATCACCCTAAAAGGAACCATGCAAAAAAACCCAGGAAAAAATTTTGAAAGCTCTTTTAATGTTTCTTGAAATACTTTTTAGCTGAAATAAATAAAATAAAATTATCAAAATAGCCAAAATAATGATCCAAAAACCCATGGAAAAATTGGTCTTTGTAGAATTGTTTAATTTTTTGATTCCATTTTTTGAGGGGTTCTAATGCCTCCAAAATTATCAAACATTTTTTTGGGAGGTTGATGAACCCTAGCTATGGGAATTCTGCGTCAGAACTCAAAAAAAAAATTCTTGAAAGAACCATGAAATAAAGTATTTGTCCATGTAGCAGCCAAGGTGCGCAATGGCGGGTTGAGGTAATATTCTGTGAAATAAAGAAGGGGGGGAATGATAAAATGAATCCCTCAAATAAATAAAATAGATAATCAATTAAGTAAAACAAAAATAAATAAATACAGAAATAAATAAATCAGTACATAAATAAATAAATAAATAATAAAATAAGTAAATAAATAAATAAATAGATAGATAAATAAATAAATAAATAAATGAATGAATGAATGAATAAATGAATAAATAAAGTAAATAAAAAATGAAAATATAAGTAAAAATAATGTATAAATAAATAAATAAAAATAAAAATTTGCAAATGGCACACCACAACCCAAAACAGGTTTGTGGCACCATTTGCAACGCATCTGGATTTTGAATTGCTGTTCACTCCTCAGATGGTTTTCAAACAGCTTTTCACAACTCAGATGGGTTGCAAAAAGCCATTCAAAACCCAGGTGGGTTTCAAACCGCGCCATGCAACCCATTCTGGGTTGTGAAAGGGTTGTCTAGGTTTGCAAATTTAACACTGCCCCTATGCATATTTTAGAAGCTATGAGCTAAAATAAGTTTTGGCAACATTCCCACTTGAGGATCTGCATCCTCACATGCAGCATGCGCACTCTTAAATATCCCCACATGCAAAGCCTGCATTAAAATCCCACACATCTCAGATCCGCAAACTTGAAAGTGCTGACATGTACCGCACCTAACCACCACAAAATACATGGGTCAACAATGCATATTTAATTACATGAAACCTGCATGAAGGATGATCCAAAACCATATAATAATGATTAAAAACATAGAAAATTAAATTTTAAAGTACTTAAATTTGAAAAACAAATAATAACAAGTACCATGAAATTAACAGATCTAGATCTTTGAAGACCAAAAACACCATCAAGAAAACTCCAAATAAAATAATGAAAAATACTAAAGTGATCGGCAGATGATCAAAATTAATTCAAACCCACTTACAATCATTTTAGTCAAATATAAATAGTACAAAAATAAATTACATACAGAATCAGTAACATAACAGATAAACACAAAAGCTGATCCCAATCAAAAGATCACAAACTGATTGAAAGGATGCAGGATCATCAGATCTAAAGCCCCAAGAAGACATGTCAAACCAGCCCCAAATGGCTTTCTAGCCTCAGAAAATGAGAAATACCCTCTCTAAATGCCCCAAAAAGGCTCTCTTAAACCCAAAAAGGTATTTATACAGCACCCTTTTTGCTTTTCCCCAGCATAATTCATCAGCTATCATCCAGAAACCATGCCATCAGTGATCAAGTGCTTATTAAAAAATAAGCAAGTGATTTATTTTGTCAGTCCAAAGCATAATAGTATTCATTAAAAGCCACAATGACTGTCTTTAATTGAAGATAAATCATTAAGCACCCCATCTTTCATTTGAAACCCTTCAACTGAGAACCTCTGCAGGTACCCAGCAATTAACTACTTTAGTTATTGATTTATTTAATTCCCTTGCTGGCCTGGGTTCTTCCATAGGCCAGCCATACCACCATTTCAGTGTTTAATACTTTCTTACTGTTAATTCATAGGGTCCCATCATTCCTGAATACCAGATTGAAATTTAATCTCCTGAAGAAGAGATTTTAAAGATCCCCAGTCTTTATAAAATGTGGCCCCTCTGTCACCAGTTTTATTAATCATATGGAAAACCCTGACCAAACTATTGAAGCCTTGGACTATTACCAATCATATGAATCCTTTTGGAGATTTGTTATTCTTTATTTTTATTAGAATATTATTATTCTTTAATTTCGTCACTTCTAGTATCCAAAGGAATTCAAGGTTTCTTGTATCTAGGAGCTTAAATCTTCATTTCATTCAGTCTTAAATTTCTGTACATTTTCTGCAACTTTTCTTTTTCATGCTAGAGAGGAAATAATCAGGGGGTATCTATTCATAACCACTACTATGTATATTACTTGAAAATGCAAATACCTTACCTGTAAATTGTTTACTCAGTTACTTGATTTCAAATGACCTTGCATATTTTTGAGTCTGATACTTTACATTGAGATTTGTTTCTGTTTTTTTATCAAAAAATCCATCTTCCACCTTGCACTTCAATTCAAGATTAAATTTGAGCTTGCAAAGATAGCCTTACTGACTAGGAGATTTATCATAGTTTTTGTCATTATCATTTCATTACATTTCCACCTAAAGGATTTCACCTTCTAATTATGTTTGGAAGGCATGTGACTGGAAAAAAACATGTGCTGGGGCTAAAATTTCATTCATTCATGGTCCACAGGCTTTTCTTGGTGAGTTGGGCTGCATGACCTTGTAAAATTTCAAGAATTTTTTTATTTGTTGAATTTTTTGCATTGCAATTCCGTTTTAAATGGGCCTTTAATGTGCATATACATCCGGTTGGTGGAATTATTTGCATTTTTAAGGTTTCTAACACTTTTAATGAATTAAATATATTTTTCTGGAAATTTCTATGTTATTTTGACTGTTCAGGTGTAACTTCTCCTGGCTTGAGAAGTATTTGAAAGTGAAATTTTTTCAAATTTTTCAAATTATATTTTGATAGGTTTTAATGTGTACTTTCTGCCATTTTTAAATTATCTCAGGGGTTTGGATTTCTGATGGATTTCAATACATATTAAAAATTCATTCATTTCCCAAATTTATTCTAACCCTCTTTTCAAGGCCTTTTGTGATGATTTCATGTTCTTATGTATTGATGCACAGGTTTCATCCTGTGTAATTCATGTTGCCTTGCATTGATGCATCTGTGAATGGTTATTTGACAGAAAGGGGATGAGTCCCTGTCTCAGTGCTGTATTTTTTTTCACAGATGTTTTCAGGAATTCTGAAAAAACATGTTTATGTTTATAGATCCTATACTATACACAGAAATACATCTTGAGCCCAATTATATCCAGGTGACATATATATGTGATTTTCCAATCAGAATATTCGAATTTTAAAAAAATTGCTAGGTTGGGGTTGTGGTGTTTCTGTCACATTTAATTAAACAGTCAAGGAGTAGGATTTTGAGTTAGGTACAGTGACTGACCAAAACTATCTAACTTTGGGTGGGGAATCCATTTCTGTATGGATATTTTCTCATTTCCTATTTATTTTTTCTTATTCTACCAATTTTATAATTTTAATTTCTTTGTGGTAATTATTTAGGATTTCTCTGCAATATTAGCTGGCTGAAAGGACACCTTCCTCATAGTCAAAAAATTCAAAAAGTTGCGAATTGATCATTTCTATGATTGATTCACTGTCACAACCACAACTTGAATCTCCATACTCACTTTCCTCAGTCATTCTCAACCCCCAGTAAAACCAAAATATACCCCTGGATCTACTAGCACCACCTCCTGAAGTATCTCCTAGAATCCCCTGAAGGTTTGAGGAAATCTCCCACGTATTTCCTCTCTCTCTATGGGTTGGTGCATCCTCCATCTCTTCTTCAATCTAATTTTTATGAGAAGTACATGAATTACACAACTGTTTATCCATCTCACATTCTCCTGGCTTGTCAGCCCATACTCCCAGTTCAGTAAATTCCATACCTTCCTGGACATGCCTATCACCCAATCTTTCAGCCACTTCCTCCAGCCTAATAGTTCAACATTTAATCATGTGGAATCTCAGCTTCACCACCAGTCAATCACTCCTCAAGGCCTTCTCTCAACTCTCACATATTCCATCCTCTCCTTACTTCCTGGAATAATCACCCCCCAAGGGATTAGTATACTACTTTTAATTGGTTAGTCCCTTCCAATAGGTTTCATCTCAGCACAAGCAAGCCATACAGCCTTCCTTACTCACAGTACCTCCCCCTCTGGTGTTAATCTTATAAGATTCAGTCAATCAGTCTCCTTCAGAGTCGTACTCTTGGATTCATCTCATCCCTTACTTCATCAACTCTTTTCCTTTCTTTATCCCTCATTGTTGGCCATACAATCTTCTCTATCATGAGTTCTGTGATCAGAAGTGCCTGTGCCATATGCCCCTCAAATGTCTTGGGAGGTTTTGACATTCACACTGTGTCCATGTCTTTTTTTTCAATTTGGTAATCTTTAAAGGAGGAAATTATCCTTTGAGTTCCTCAATTAACTAAAATAAATTTACTTAGAGTTGAATTTTGAATTAACATGGAATAAAAAATTCACGCCATGGATATAGGGCATATTAATAATTCATAAACTTCTTCCTCTGCATGTTTACCATTCACACGCCACCAATTCTCAGACCAAATTTCTTTTTTATTTTTTTTTCAAATTAAATTTATATAAAATCTTGAGATTGAAATAATTTTAATGAAAAAATTCCTTAATCATGTTTTAAATAATGATTAAATTCATGATTATGACTGAAAAAAATTATTAATATTAAAAGAAAAATTCAAAGCTCAATATTGTATTTCATTTTCAATAGCACCCATAAACACATTTTGAAAGTTTAAATTCTCTTCTATCCTTGGTCTTTTGATAATTTCATTTCATTTGAAAAGTTTCAAGAATGGAAATGTCTGACAAAGAAAAAATTTATTAATTTCTGCATAATATATTCTGAATTTACCCCAGAATAAAGCATTGAATAATTCAGATACCCTGAAAATAGAAGTATATTTTTCAATATGAGATAAGTAACTCATTTGTTAAATAAGAAAAACTTTTAATTTTTTTTTTTTCATCCAAACACACTTCCTTCACTATTTTAATTTTTCTTAATTCATCTATTGACAAACAGTTTTCTGTATTGCTTCTGAACTCCTTATTTGAATTTAAATGTTTTCTTTTTTTCAAATATATATATATATATATCCTTGGAGCACCCTCAAAAAAAAATCAAAATATTTTTGAACTGTTCCCTTGATTATTTGTCCTGAAACCCTTCAGGTGTTTCCACTCTAATTTTAGGAATTTTGCCTTTTTCATGTTTTTTATTTCAAAGCAGGATAATTCCTAAAAAATAAACCAAATAATCAGTTAATGGAAAATTAGAATTTTTTGCGTAAATTTCTTCATTTCCTCATGATCAATTGGTTTAATTTGATACAAGCATGGTCAAATCATTTAAAAATGAATTATGGAAGCACTTGTGCCTTGCCTGAATTTCAATCCTTTCATACTCCAAGCTAATTTATTTTTTTGTAATTCCTTGTCCAAACTTCACATTATCTTCCCTTTTTTTCAATAAAATTTCTAAAGGTTTCTCACTTGGATCTGTTCTTTGTGAATAAATCTCTGAATTTGATTTTATTCTGAAGCCATCACAAAATAATCAATCTCCTTGCCTCTCAAACTTACACCAAATTTGTATTCCGACCCCATCCAATAAATTTAGCGGCATCTAAAATTTCCAATTCTTCCAGTTTCTCACAAACGACGCACTTTTTTTGGATAATCAGTATTATTAATATTTCATTTCACTTCTATTTTTCGTTTTCTTGTTCCTTTCATTGATTTTATCTTCACATTCTACACACTATTCAAGTTGTTACATATATACAGATCGCCTGTGTCTTTGTCTCCCTCGTTTTAACTTGCACAGTTGTTATCTTTGCGAGGGATCAAATTGCAATACGGCTTATATGCGGAGGAGGCATCACAACATTATCTTTATTCCCTCCTTTCTTCATGGATTGATTGAACACCAGCGATTTTTATCAAGTGATTTCTTACACTTCGCATAGACAAATGTTGTTGCTACGGTCCATGTATGCCCTGGTAAGTGATTCGCATAATCCTGCCGAAAACCGCACCAAATTTTTACAGTGAAGAAGCCATCAGTATAGGGACTCGACACACCAAATAGAGACGGGAATCGTACAAATACATCGCTCTGGCAGCAGATGCCAAATTGATCCTGGCCGCACGGGCTACCAATGGCGCCTGGGTGATATACTATCGATGAGGGCGTGTGGCAGTGATGGGGAAAGGTATTCCGTTGCAAGACATCAGTGAGGTTCATATCGTAGGTGGTGGTCAGACGGATTGATCGATTACTCACTCGTTCCATTGGCTGGCCATGCGGAACATACGAGGCAGTATGGTGTTGTTGTATCCCGCGGGCACTTCGGGATGACTGATGATTGTGCGTCCGAGATGCCGAGCTGGCTCTTGATGAAACCGATCCAGAGTAAGACTGCAACTTTTGAAATTGTCATTGTGATATTGTAGGGGGAAGGGGACGATGGGGAGTAAATTACGTGGTACGACTAGGACTGGCTCATGATGTATTTCATTCACTTGCCTTGCCTTTACTTCCACAAAAATACTGCAGGTATGCACATAGCAGTTAAGCCTATTTGGAACGTTTTCTCGAGTTGGAACCACTCCACAAGTTTGTACATCAGAAAGTTGTTCGCACCTGATGTACAACCTTCTCCGAAGAGGTCGTCCTTTGCAGCGCCGGGGGAGGGGTTGGGAAAAAGAGCGCCATGGCCCGAAAACGACAAAGCCCTGCCTTTATAATTCTGTATGGCAGGGTTGCATGGGGGCTTAACTGGTGTATGCACACGGACACTCATACGGTCCGACTCATCACGCCAGATACTGAGGGGGAAGTCCATATTCCCTGTGTTTTGGAAAGGGTAACCCAGCCTCATGTCGGGTTGGTGAAGGCACATTGGACAAATTGGCAGGCCACCTGGGTCAGCCCTAACCGGTTGTCATGGAGTTTTGGAAGAATTTATTATCATAGCCGCACGTGGCTTTTCAAAGCCTTCAACCACGACTCAGGGTGTTCATGGGTCGGGCCGATCCTCGGAATACCTGAACCCGGTGGGTATCCATCCGGGCTTGGGTAGAGAGGTTTCAGACAAATCTTTGCTCGACCCGACCCACCTCAAGTTGCGGTGGGTGCGGGTACGGGTTTGGTCGGTTCTCTTAGATGGTGGGTGGATCCATGGGTACCCCCTTTTCCTTTTTCTGGGGTTGTTTGATTTCTGTAAGTTCTGCTATGGTTTATATGTTAAACAATCTGCCCAGATTGCCAACACCACAATATTAGCTTCACCCGCTGCCAAAGTTGGACTCAAACTCTGATAATAAATTACTAACCTGCCCAGATTGCCAACACCACAAGATTAACTTCACCCGCTGCCAAAGTTGGACTCAAACTCTGATGAGGAAAAGTCTCTTTGGATCAGCGGGTGATGATAGATTATATACATGAGGATTTTGGTTTAGTAGCATAATCCATGATTTTGTCACGCCTTGCACTTAGGAATTATTGTCTTCATCACTTTGACATGTCCTCTCCTCAGTACCATCTACCTCAGTCTAAAAGCGTGACACAAATAAAGCACAACATCAATGGTGCAATCCGCTACTTCCTCTGGCTCGCGTTGAACTTCCAATCTTGGCGACCAACTCAGTATATACTTGCGAACTTTGCGGTTAACTCCATACCGGTCGGCCATCCATTATGAGATCCAATCTCTTTCCCTGGCCAATCAACAGCCTTGGACTTCCATCTTTGGTCACACACTGTTTGTTAGTTTGCATCTACGTCTAACTAAGCCATCACTACTGTACAGTTTGCAATTGGACTAGTCCCTACCCTGCATACACTATTACTTCTCATTTGCATTACCTTCAACGCCATTCGCTCCTGTCCCAATTCATCATACAATTATACGCTCAGATTCTATTGTCTTGCACTTACGCTATGACCTCGGATATGTACTACTGCTTCATTTCCTATCCCGTTCCTGTCATTCATTGCCTCACTGCTTCAACTGTAGTTAGCTCACCACCAGGTTGTATCTAGTCACTTTGGATTACCTTATAAGGGCTATCCCCTTGCCTGATGATTGTCTCCTCAGTTAGTTAATTTCATACGTTCTTGCATTTTGCTACAACCTAGTTATCACATTGGACTCAGGTTGAGTTTCCTTCCTTGGAACACATTCCATTCCTCTTGCCGTTTGTTGAGTGGCATAACCAAGTTCGCACTTTGCAACTGAGTCTTGCTACTCGCACTTGCCCTTGCACTCAGCATTCCTTTGCGCTCACAATCATCTAAGAATTGCCCTATAGTGCGTGGGGTGGTCGTGTGACAGTAAATTAACTAACTCAACTCATCTATTGTAGCTTTCCAACCTATAGTAGACTTCTTTTTCTTGATGTCACGTACTTGCTCAACCAGGAACGCTTCCCTTGCCCCTTATAATGATGAGATCCATTGGGTAGGGAGAACCAGCGCTTCCAGGCCCAACAACCCTTAGATCCCGTCCCTCCTTCAAAATCGCCATCTGTTGAACCCCTCAATGATCCTTGGACTCCTCCACGGGATGTTCCAAAGGACCCTTTCGCAGAATTTGCAGATTCCAACCATTCTTCCAATGAAACCTTGACTCGTGGTAGACCAGGGGTTTGCACTACTGCTCCCAAGCCCGATGCTCCAACCCTGCTTTCAACATTGATCCAGGCCCTCACTCATGGTGCCCAGCAATCCAGTCCAAGTACTCCTAGCTTTTGCACTCCGGGCATGAAACAAACCAATCACTTTACGGGAGAACACCCTCATAAGCTTAGATCCTACCTACAGTCTTGTAAAATCATCTTTTCAAACAACTCCAACAATTTCCCTTCCAATAGGCATAAAGTTATGTATGCTTTGTCCTTCTTAGGAGGTAGAGCCTTGCAATGGTTCAAACTGTACCTCAAACTTTTGTCCAACAACAGTCCCACGTGTATTCTTAACAACTGGGACAGGTTTGAGCAACAACTGTTCACCCTGTTTGGCGACCCCAATGAAGTTTGAAACGCCAAATACAAACTTAATGGTTTAGTTATGAAGGAAAATAGTAGAGCTTCCATTTATATTTCTCATTTTCAAACCTTGCAGTCTTGCATCCAGTGGAAAAAGGCCGCTCTTCTATTCCATTTCCAAAAGGGTCTACTGGCACGCTTAATCAAACAGCTTGCAGTTGGGGGTCATAAGACAACCTTGCTTCAGCAGCTAATCAATTGAGTGATTGAGCTTGATAATGAATATCGCAACAAGAATTTCTCTTGGCAAAACAACCATGGACCGTCCACCTTGGCTCCAAGGGTGGACCAATCCTCAAAGCAAAACACAAGGAACCCAAAACCATCCAAACAAACCCCAACTTTGAACTCCAACTCAAAGGGGAAAACCGTCACCAAAACTCCGAAGTTCTTGGACAAAGAAACCGGGATGCTACGGAACGAGGAATGGCTACAAAGGGAAAAAACGGGCTGTGTATGTATTGTGGAGGAAAAAATGATGTTGCCAGTTGTGCAAAGCGGTTAGCACGTGAAGCGGCTAAGCAGTCAAAAAATTAGCTTGTAGTTTTTCTGATACTCGCAAGGAAAACTACACATTATCTGAATCACCACGAGTAAATCTTTGCACTTGCGAGTCACTAGGTGCTCCTAGTTCAAGATTTATCCTATTCCATTCCGGCAACACTCCTTATCAAGTATTACTTGACTCCGGCGCTCATGTTTCCTTCATCAGTGAATCTTTTGCCACTTCCAAAAATCTTAGGCGTTCCAAGATAGATAAATTTCCTATCTATTTATTAAGTAGTGCAACTGAACCGTCTTATTGGGTTTCCCAAAAGGCAAAATGGACCTTTGCATTCTCCAATTTCCCCAGCTTCAAATGGGATTTATTTGTCTTTGCTATACCCGGAATGGATGATACCATTCTAGGCCATGATTTCCTAGTTTACTGGAATCCGGATGTGAATTGGCAAGAAGGAGTAATTAAACTTTGAACCTTGCACCCCCAGAACACTAATTTTTCCGTCAATCAGGAATTAAAAAGCCTACCTGACACTGTCATTGAGTTGGATGACACTTTTCCGCCAGGAGATTTGCAATATCCTGACCTCCATTCCCAAATTCCCTCTTCAGATTTAGGAGTTATTGCTTACCTATCCAGCTTACCTTTTTCCTGTTCCTTCAAAGAGAAACAGACACCAACCAAACGGTGTATTTTGAGCTCCCTAATCCTCTCGCACCATGCGAGCACCTCAAACCCGGTGCTCAAAGATGACAAGATTGAAGATTTAGAAATCATTCAAGAGTCTTTACCTTCAGTTTATCATGACTTTGCTGACATCTTCTCAGCTGCAAGAGCAGATAAACTGCCTCTATCCCGTCCTTACAATCACAAGATTTAACTTACTGGCCCACCTCCGGCACCAGGACCAGTTTACTCTCTCTCAACGCAAGAATCAATTGCGCTTCAAGACTACATTGCGGAAAATGTAGCAAAAGGATTTCTTCAACCAAGCAATTCAAATACTAGTTCACCTGTCCTATTTGTTCCAAAAAAGGAAGGCGGACTTTGCCTTTGTGTTGACTACAGGAAACTGAACCAGGTAACCCAGAAGAATGCCTATCCAGTACTGCCTATGTCACATCTCCTCACCCTCTTCCATGGAGCTGCTTATTTCTCAAAGTTAGACCTTTGAGGTGCCTATAACCTAATTCGCATTAGGGAAGGTCATGAGTATTTGACCGCAATGAGAACCCGGTTTGGAAGTTATGAGTATACCGTCATGCCTTTTGGCCTCTGTAACGCTCCTTCCACTTTTCAACATTTTGTCAACAACATTTTCTCCAATCTTGTAGGTAAATACATTGTGGTTTATCTCAATGATATACTATTCTACTCGAGGAACCTTGAAGATCACATTGCACATGTGCAAGAGGTGCTGCAGCAACTTCACAAGAATGACCTGTTTGCAAAAGCCTCTAAGTGCAAATTCCATTCCTCTTCTCTTCGGTTTCTAGGTGTTGTAGTCTTGCAGAAAGGACTATTGATGGACCCAGCCAAAAGCAAACGCATATTGGACTGGCCCCCACCTTCTTCCATCAAATCCCTTCAAGTTTTCCTTGGTTTCAGTAATTTTTATAGGAGATTCATTGAGCGTTACGCCGAAAAAACCGTGAATCTTACTAACCTTCTTCAAAAAGACACTCCTTTTGTTTTTACCAAACAAGCTGCTTTGGAGTTTGAAGCTCTGAAGAAAGCGTTCACCACTGCTCCAATACTTGCTCACTTCAACAAGCTAGCTTGCACTATTGTTGAAACAGACGCAAGCAACTATGCAATTGCAGGAGTAATCTTGCAGTTCTCTTCCTCCACTTCTCTTTTTCATCCCGTAGCTTTCGAGTCTCGCAAGTTGCTCACTGCAGAGCTTAACTATGAGATTCATGACAAGGAACTTCTTGCAATTTTTTATTGCTTAAAGAAATGGCGTTCATACCTTTTGAGCCTTAGGGAATCCTTTGAGGTTTTAACTGATCATAACTCTTTAAAGTATTTCATGAGCTCAAAATTCCTCACACGTAGACAGGCACAATGGGCCAAATACCTCTCCAAGTTCCACTTTACAATCACGTACCGTCCTGGGAAACAAGCGGTAGTTCCTGATGCTTTATTACGTTGGGACAACATTTACCCAGGGGGGGGGAGCACCTTTGCCAAAAACAACCCTGAAAACGTTAGGACACTCTTCTCAACCAAATCTGCCCAACTCAGTTTGAAAATTGCTCACTTACAAGATTTGGCTTCCAAACTCCAACAATCTCAACGCGACAACCCCAAGTGCATCAAACTTTGCAAAAGTGCAAACTTATTAGATAGTAGTTACAGTATTGATGATAATGACTTTTTAGTTTATGTTAATTGTATAGTAGTACCAAATAATTCTTGCATTAAGTTAGATATCTTCGAGTCACGGCACAATTCTCCGCTTTCTGGTCATCATGGGCAGGATAAAACCTACCAATTGATTGCACGAGACTTCTACTGGCCTGGTATGACCAAAGAAGTAAAAGACTATGTTAGCGCGTGCTATGATTGCAATCGTAACAAGTCCTCAAAACACCGGAAGTAAGGGCTTCTCCAGCCACTTCCAATTCCGCCTCGTCCTTGGCACTCGCTTTCTATGGATTTTATCTCTCAATTACCTTCTTCTATTGGATATGATGCCATTCTAGTAATAGTAGATTGCTTCTAGAAGATGGCTCTATTTCTGCACAGTAATGTGACGGCCTCTTCAGAAGACTTAGCTAACTTGTTCATAGAATACGTATTTTTGAAACATGGTCTCCCTGATAATATAGTTAGTGATTGTGGATCTCTGTTTGTCTCAAGCTTCTGGACCTTGCTATGCCAACATTTGAAGATCACTTGCAATTTATCAACGGCGTACCACCCGGAAACGGATGAGCAAACCAATTGAGTTAATCAGATTCTCAAACAATATCTTTGAATGTATGTTGCCTATCAACAAGACAACTGGTTGCAATGGCTCCCACTAGCCGAATTTGCCTACAAAAACTCCACTCATTCCTCCACCAAACAGTTGCACTTCCAAACTCTTTATGGGAGAAACCCAACTTTCTCTTCCCTTCACGTAGCACCTTCTCAACCTGCTACCAATTACCTTGAACAAATTCAATCCCTTCAATAGAAAATCTGGACTAACCTTGAAGAAGCAAACCAGCGCTATAAGGAGCAAGCAGACCAATCTCGCACTATGGCTCCAACCTTGGCAGTAGGAGATCAAGTATGGCTCAATGCTTGCAACATTTGCAGCACTCGCCCAACTTGCAAACTCTCCGAAAGAAAGCTTGGCCCCTTTAAAGTACAATAAGTCATCTCCCCTAATGCCTTTAAACTTACTTTACCTGCAAAATGGAAAGGTATCCACCCGGTCTTTCATGTGTCTCTCCTAGAGCCAGCTCAAGTCTTATACCTGGGAAAGACTCATCCCCCTCCTGAACCGGTCACTGTCCTTGATCATCAAGAGTGGGAAGTGAGCTGTATTCTGGATTCCAGGTTACGCAAAGGAAAACTTCAATACCTTGTTGAATGGTCTGGCTTCCAGTCCGACAAAGATTGCACCTTGTGGGAACCAGCCCATCACCTTTGCAATTCACCCAATCTGATTTGAGACTTCCATGCGAGCTACCCTTGCAAACCTTGACAATCATGATTCCATCCAATCCAATCCCATTTCATTCCACATTCTATCTCATCGAATCTCATTTCATTCCACATTCTATCTCATCAAATCTCATTTCATTCCACATTCCATCTTATCCAATCCCATTCCATTCCACATTCCATCTCATCTAACCCCATTTTATTTCACACCATCATTCCACCAGTCAATTCCTCCATCTCACCGTGTTATTCCTTTTTCTCATTTTCCTTTCATTTCTACTAAATAAAACTCCATTCCTTATTAAAAAAAAAATTCTAGTTATAATTAAAATATATATATATATATATATATATATATATATATATATATATATATATATATTTATAATAAATAATTACAAAGTTTCCTTTACTTCCTTCTCCGCATCCTCCCAATTTTCAGTCAATTCCCCAACCATGGATTGAAAAGTATCCAGGTCTTCATCATTGATTAGTGTGGACATCCTTTGGAGAACTAGCACCTCTGTTACAATATGCCTCTCAAAGATTTCCTTCCACCTTGCAATCCAAGCTCGCTTTGGCCGAGCATTCCATCCACCTTCCTCCAAGAGCTCTTTGCACTCTCTCTTCCTTTGGCCTCTCAAAAAACCTTCTCCAATGTCTCCCGTCAGCCGCCTTGCATCAGTTTTGACCGGCCCTACGACTCGCACCGGATCTGCTTTGCCTTGGCCATCCATTCCTTCTGTTCCATCCACTCCATCTCTTCCATCTTCATTTCCTTCTCTCACTTCTTTCGTTATAGCCTCTTCTTTCCCAATTCCCTCTCTTCCTCCATTTCCGTCTTCTCCATCTCTCAATCCTCTTTCCGCTTTATTTCCTTCCTCCTCCCTTGCTTCCTCAGTTATGACTCCAACCGGTTCCGCACCAGGCACTTCGTCTTGCACCTCGGCATTCATCTGGGGCCCTGGAAGTTCAGTTGGTGGACCCCAATACGGTGGTGGCGGTGGTGGTGTGTTTGTAGTATACCTTTGGAAATGGGGCAACACTAGCAAAACAAGCAAAATTTAGTTACTATCTTTATGATCATTAGTCAGTCCAGATTAGTACTCACCAGGAACTTGAGTCCCCAAGTATTCAATCTCTGGCAATGGTGGTATCTTGTAGTTAACCCTTGCTGCGGACCTACAACTCCGCATCTCCCTCAATGACTCTGCGGGTCCCTCAACAGTCAACTCAACATTTATAGGTAAATTGCAGGCTACTTTGCAAATGAAACATTGCTTGCACTTGCCTCAAAGGCCTTGGACAGCAGTACTAGGGACACATCGCTCGTTTTGACGAATACAGTTTTTGCAACGGCGGCACAAGAATGACGACATCTTATATAAATTATAAATCTATCAAGAAATGAATTAAATAATGTGTAAAGGGTATACAGTAATTATTAACAACTTGAAATCAATGGGAAAATTTATCTGAGCGCTTGCAGGAGCTCGCGTCTTTATACCCGGGCAACTGTCACGCCTTGCACTTAGGAATTATTGTCTTCATCACTTCAACATGTCCTCTACTCAGTACCATCTACCTCAGTCTAAAAGCGTGACACAAATAAAGCACAACATCAATGGTGCAATCTGCTACTTCCTCTGGCTTGCATTGAACTTCCAATCTTGGCGACCAACTCAGTATATACTTGCGAACTTTGCGGTTAACTCCATACCGGTTGGCCATCCATTATGAGATCCAATCTCCTTCCCTGGCCAATCAACAGCCTCAGACTTCCATCTTTGGTCACGCACTGTTTTTTAGTTTGCATCTACGTCTAACTAAGCCATCACTACTGTACAGTTTGCAATTGGACTAGTCCCTACCCTGCATACACTATTACTTCTCATTTGCATTACCTTCAACGTCATTTGCTCCTGTCCCAATTCATCATACAATTATATGCTCAGATTCTATTGTCTTGCACTTACGCTATGACCTTGGATATTTACTATTGCTTCATTTCCT
Organism: Puccinia polysora; assembly: GCA_025617555.3. Classification (NCBI taxonomy): domain Eukaryota; kingdom Fungi; phylum Basidiomycota; class Pucciniomycetes; order Pucciniales; family Pucciniaceae; genus Puccinia; species Puccinia polysora. The sequence continues at coordinate 20,471,334 of CM062645.1, read as the reverse complement.
ATCCCGTTCCTGTCATTCATGGCCTCACCGCTTCAACTGTAGTTAGCTCACCACCAGGTTGTATCTAGTCACTTTGGATTACCTTATAAGGGCTATCCCCTTTCCTGATGATTGTCTCCTCAGTTAGTTAATTTCATACGTTCTTGAATTTTGCTACAACCTAGTTATCACATCGGACTCAGGTTGAGTTTCCTTCCTTGGAACACATTCCATTCCTCTTGCCGTTTGTTGAGTGGCATAACCAAGTTTGCACTTTGCAACTGAGTGTTGCTAATTGCACTTGCCCTCGCACTCAGCATTCCTTTGCGCTCATGATCATCTAAGAATTGCCCTATAGTACATGGGGTGGTTGTGTGACAGATTTATGTTTATAATCTACTATATGTGACTAGTTATGGGTATGGTTGTATACAATTTGAAAAATGTGTAACCATATATCTTTACACCCCCCCCACGCGTTTTGGAAATTGTGCCACCCTCAGCTGTAAAGCAGTGAGTGCTGGTGTGATTTTGTTGGGACCCAACCGCTTTGTAAATAGGTCCGCCTGTTGTGTATGGATGCTTGTCCACCTGAGGTCTACCTTATGTTGCCTGATGAAATCATTTACAAAATAAAATGCCCGGGATAAGTAATTGGTCCTCTTCTTTGACGTGTTGTCCCCAGCTATTAGTATTGCTGATTCATTGTTGCAGAAGAGGGACAATGCTAGTTGCTCCACATCAGCAAGTACGTTATGCAGATACGCTAGCTGTTGAGTCCCCTCCAATAGGGCAATATACTCCGCTGCACATGTTAACAGAGCCACCACATTTTTTCTTCTAGATCCCCATGCTACCGGGTTTCCAAAGTACTTAATGACATGACCCAAAGTTGATCATTTGTGTTCACCTCCCCAACTGGCATTGCTCCAAAGTTCCAGGCTGGGGGTTCCTTTTTTGAAGATCAGTTTGATATCTCCAGTGTGTTTGAGATACCCAATAAGCCAATTGAGAGCTTCCCAATGGGAGGTTGATGGGAATCCAGTATAACAGCACAAAAGATTCACCGGGTACAATAGGTCTGGTCTTATCCCCGCTGCAAGTTACATAAGTGACCCAATGAAGTGTTTAAACTTCTCTGCATCTACTGGTTCTCTGTTGTTCAGGGTCTGGGTAGCCTCCGGCAGCGGGCTCCTCTTAGGGTGGGCTTTGCAATGGTATCCCCAAATGATTTGATTGGTAAAGATATTTTGAGAAAGGGAAAAAGTATCTTCCATTTGGGCCAGGTTAATGCCAACAATCTTTGTGGGTGTTGATTGCCACTTCAGTTTAACTTGGCATTCCATGCCCTGCTTGAGTAACACCAGCAGGTTGCCTGATTAGGCCACAACAAAACCATCATTGACATGCATCCAGACCATGGCAAACTCCTTGTCTCTTTTCAAAAGTTAGAGGGAAGGCTCTATTTCCTGTGCAGTAAAGCCAAGCCTTAACATGATTCCATCAAAAAACTTCCACCAACAGCGTGCCGCCTGTTTTGTCCCGTAGACGGCCTTCTTCAAACACATGTCCACTCTGGCAAACCTTGGTTGGTGGTTGGGTGTATACTTCCTCACTGATTGGACTGTAGAGGTAAGTGGAACTTACATCAAATGTGGCCATTTCAAGGTTCAAGTTCAGTCCTATTGAAATTAGAAGGCAGAGGACGTTCAGGCTAGCCATTGGTGCGTATGTTTTGTGAACATCCTCTCCCATCCATTGATTGAAGCCTCTGAAAACCAGCCTAGAGCGTTGTTCAACAAGATTACCAGCCTCATCTAGTTTATTGGCAAGTACCCACCGCATGCCCAGTACTTTCATGCCAGGGTGTGGTTTAACAGGCTCCCAGACGCCAATATTGTCAAACTTGTCCACTTTGTAAGTTGCTGATGCTAACACTCCTTACCAAATTCAGCCCGTAGTGCCTCAGGTAGCAATTGTGGTAGGTGATGGTTGGTCTTGACTGGAATTGATTGGATAAATTGTTGCTCTGCTGCTGCTATCTCATTGGTTTTCTCTTGGCCAAGGTGAAGTGTCAGTTGATTCAAGATGAAGTCAACACTTGCCTTTTCAGGTTCAGATTTCACTGGGAGATGTTGAAAATTGGGGAAAAAGAAGATGATGATTGGATGACTCTTTGTTCTGCTGGCAACCAAAATAGCCATCCTGCTCCTGCAACTGGATACGCAAGTAAAAGGCAATGCTGCCTGCGGTCATCTAACTTGGTCTGGAGTCGTTCTTTTGGTACTTGGACTATAGCTTTGGTGCTAAATGGGAAGATTGAATTTGGGTTGCAATCTACTATCCCCAATTTTCCTGTTAACTCTTCCCAATTACCCATTTTTTTCTGGTTGGAAAGGTGGGACAGCAGCTAGCCGTATGCCTAACAGTCCCAGTTTGGTTCTTAGCATTCTCGTATACTCTGCGTCATTGTTGAAACAAATTTAAGTTGGTACTGTACCAGTGGCATTGCGGAGGTGCTCTATCCAACTCAGTATCTTTTGTGGCACCTCACTCCTGGACTGTAGGGCTGCCCCAAAGGTATATGTTGTTGAGTGATCACAGAACGTCAACCAAAACCTGGCTCTGTTCAGATCCTTTTCAAACAGCCCAATGACATCTGTGGCACACAGTTGAAGTGGTTCAAGATGTGGTATCCCAGATTCTGCTCCTAGAAAATTTGGGTTGATGGACTTTGATAGCGTGCAACGCTCACAGAAATAAGACTTCCATGTCCCTCTGGGTTGTTTTTAAAAGTGGAATTCAAGGAAAAACTTGACTATAGGTTCAGAGGCATGACCCAGTTGCAGATGCCAGACATAAGGGTCTAGGGAGGGTCTCTGGTTGATGGCTTTGCTTTGTAGTTGTTCATTGAAGATTGAAGTTATATTCCAGCAAATGTCATGAAAAACAGTAGGAAACTTCTGCCCATTGGGACTGATGATCAAAAGATTGGTACCTTGGTGGGCAAAAGTCCAGCCATCATGTACAAGTCTACCAGTTGATAGAATGGTACCCTTCACTCCGTTGCAAAAGTACACATCATTCACTTGCAGTATCCCCACTTCCGTTGGCATTTTCAGTCTACCAACTTATTGCACAATAGTAGATTTGGCCGGCACAGCCATTTTCAGGTTTATTGGGTTTTTCACTTCCCTAGTGATTTCAAAGAACTTTGACGTGCCACTTATGTGTGCAGTTGAGCCCAATTTGATGAGAATCTGTCCTTCCAAAATTGCCTCAACATCAAACTGCCAGATCTGGCCTCCCATTGGCATGAAATGGGGAGGGCGTGGCAGTGGTGCGTATCTTGAACCTCTTTCCGCGTGGTTTCCAGGTGGAGGGGGAATGAAACCCATGCGGACGTGATCCCAGAAATTGTCACAGTCTGTATACCAATGACCTGATTTGACACAATAATGGCAAGAGCATCCAAATTTGCAAAGAAGTGTATTGTTTGGTAGCTTGCCTTTTAACTGAGATGCCTTGTTGATAGAGAGGTTTTTTTGGTTGCTTGGGTGACTTTCAGAATTGGGTGTGACCCAGCGTGCCTGCGGCACGTACTTGTTATTTGATTGATGTCTAATGGTCAGGACTAACATCTCAACATCAGACGGCAATGTACCAGTTGGTAGTGCTGTTTGTGTCTGTAGATAATTGGAACAGGTTTATATGACAGTGGACACCTCTGTGAATGTTTGTGGGGTGATGGAATTGTCTAAGCTCTGACTTACAGCATAGTCAAAGTTCTGGTGATCAATGCTGCTGGGTGGAGCCGCGCTTGCCTGGATGATGAGACCATACAGTTTGTCTAGGGACACATCAACATGGTTGAGATACGCAATTATTTTGTGCCAACCTGCTATTCAGACATTGTTGGAACCTGATTTGTTTTTTATTGCCTTGATGAATTGGTCAATAATGGCTAGTTTATTTCAACAATTGGTCTTAATACATGTCTTTTTCAGGAGTTCAATCAGTGACTCCGTGTCCTCAGTCCCCAAACCTTCAACTATGCTCAACAGCTTTTCTTCAATTGTGTTCCTGACAAGGATTGTGATGGATTCTCTGTGATCCCGGGTCAAGTGGTTGAAAGCTGACGGATAACTCATGAAGCTAGTATCTCTACGGAGGGCTTGTTGCAGGGTCCAATCAATAGCGCTTTCCCATTGTGAGTAATTTGACCATTCAAAGGACAGTACTGCTTTCTTTGGGTTCATGGTGTTGTGGACTGCCACCGGATCTTCAAAGAATTTATTTGTGATGGGATCAAGATTGTTTTTTCCACCTTTCTCTGGGCCAAAATGAGGTGGTTGTACACAATCTGATTGCTCTACACAGTAAGTTGTTGATCACTTCAAGGAGTGATTCAATGGATGGAACACTCATGTTTTTGTTCTGTTCTGGAACAAATCTCCTGTCTCTTGCGGAGTATAGGGATGATTCCTCTGAATTTGGATGTTGTCTGATTGCTTCTGACTTGTCACTGTCCTCCAGAATATCTTGGAAAAATTCCATCCACCTACTGGTGGACTAACAAAAGTAAGCCTACTGGCAGTCAACTCAGGTTCGTCCAAAGTCACCTTCAGCAGCAAAAATTGGTTGGTGGTTAGCCGGCTTTTAACCTGTTATGTTTTATATGTTAAAAAATCTTCCCAGATTGCCAATGCCACAATATTAGCTTCAACCGCTTCCAAAGTTGGACTCAAACTCTGATAATAAATTAATAACCTTCCCAGATTTCCAACACCACAATATTAGCTTCACCCACTGCCAAAGTTGGACTCAAACTCTGATGATGAAAAGCCTCTTTGGATCAGCAGGTGATTGTAGATTATATACATGAGGATTTTGGTTTAGTAGCATAATCCATGATTTATGTTTATAATCTACTATATGTGACTAGTTGTGGGTTTGGTTTTATACAATTTGCAAAACGTGTAACCATGTATCTTTACAAGTTCAACCCGGGATGGCTTGCATGCTGCTGTGGGACTGCTGTCAAACATTTTAGTTGATTCTATGTAGTTTCCCTCAAGCGACTACATTGCAACCACAATGAGTGTTGTGATTCACAGTGGGTAGACAAAAGTTGTGGGACTGTTTGTCAAAGCAACCACACCCAGGTACTTCAAACAATGTACATGAAGCTTTTGTAACCACAAGTAGGTTACATATGCATAAATAAAACTATTCATAAAACCTTGTATATAAACCATAGCAATACAGCACCTATGACCATGGATCATGGTTTTATCCATCTACCTTAACCAAAAGGTTATGAACCTGCACTACCAGACGCCTGGACTACTTTTGTTCATCCTACTCCTCATCATTTTTTCTAAGCCATTTACAGTCTAGATTCACTTCACGTTTGATGAGCTGAGATTGCTTGGCCAGCTTTCTGCAGCAGGTGTATCTGGATACACCGGCTGAAAAAACCGGTGTTTCACTGCTAATAGCCACTTTAGACCCCAACCACACTTGGCCCCACTGTAGGAACCACACACATTCTATATTCTCACTCAACCGTGACTTGGGTATTCAGACACCCTATACTCCCCATTTCCTTCCGGGACATTCAACCATCCTCCCTTGTCACACAAAACCCCAACTCCACCCCCCCTCCCACTTCCTTTGTACCTTGTGTTTCACCTGTGCCCTTTCTTTCCCTCCCATTTTCCATCTCCAGTCTCTTGCAACCCCATCCTGTGCCCCCCCATTTATTTTTATTTTTTTCCCTCCATTTTCTTCTCCCTACTTTTCTTTCCTGTTCCTCCGGTTCCCAATCTCAAGTTTCCCGCCATCCCCATTCCCTCATTTGTTATCATGCCTCCATCCCAATTGGCTTCCTTGTCCAGGGCTGCCTCTTCCAAGACTGGAGCAGCCCTTGAGAAACTACCATCCCGCCACACCCCTGAATTACCACCGCACATAAGCCAATCTATCAACCTACCCAACCAGAATGCATCACGGAGTAATTCAAATGTTGATGATGACCTAGAGCCCATAAACTTTGAAAAAATCAAAGTGGAACTTGAGGAACAAATTTTATGCAACAAGGTTATTGACTCGGAATTTGGCCAATTGAAGGCAGACCAAGCCCTCACACCGGGCAGGAAGAAACTTTCCCAATGGCTACGTGACCTCCGTGATCATAGACGGAACCACCTGAACAACGCGGACTTCTTTATTGTACCCAACCAAAACTGCATCTACAAAAGAATTGGATGGGTGATCCTCCTGGCTACTATCAACAGCTTGCTAGTTCTTGATGTTCAAGCACAACCAAACGCCCAGAAGATGGTGGCCGCGCTGATAAAATGTTTCCAGTCTGTCAGCAGGGCTGCACAAATTAATATGTGGCGGTAACTGCTGGCATTCAAACTTGGCAACAGCAATGCTACAATTGGTGTTGTCTCACAATTCCACCACATGATGATAGAGTGGGAGAGCATGGGGATTTTGATTACCAAAGATGTCTTCCTAGGATTCATAGTGCAGAATAGCATCACTCAGGGATCAAGACTACGCAAGGAAGTTTACCACTGCCTGGAGAAATACGTGCAACAGCATGAGCGTGTGCCCCCAACCCTGACCTATGTGGTTCAGACTGTGGAAATATGCAGGCAACAACTCCTGAACGCGACTGGAAACCAACCTTTTGCAATTACCACGGCCCTACAGACAACTAACCACACAGTTCCAGACAAGGCTTTCCCAATGGTGAAGTACCCGGTGGAGTATTTTCTGGCAACAGTGTCTCAGGAGCAGTGGCCCAAGGCACTGGAGTTCTTTGCGGCTAGAGAGAAAGGATTCTGGCATTGCGGGCAAGTTGGAAACACCCAATGTTTCTGCAGGATGCGGCAAAACCGGTCCTGGAAGAACAGGAAAAACTACCAACAACCTGCACTGGTGTTTGGACCAGCACCGCCAGGTTTGATTTTTCCAATCTTTGGCGTGGTGTACCCCCTGGTCAGCAAATTGCAACAGCCAACCATACCACCAGCAACTGGTCAGCAACATGCCGGCCCCCATCCGTTGGCAGGAGACAAGCTATGCAAGGCGGATTACTACCAGCCAAACCTGGCAAGGGCCCCACCAAGGAACAAAAAGCTGCCATCTGCACGCCTAGTTGACTTGGGGGACAAACCAGGTGAACTTGGTAGCCCAGAGTTCCATAGCCTGCAACTTGATGGATTGAATGTGAGTTTTCCGGTGATAATTGATTCTGGTGCCTTGCATAGCTTGTGCGGGATTTAACTCTTCTCCACAATTACCGCACCCTTACCAAGCCTGTTCCCCTCCTTGTGGCAACATCAGGACCCAAGGCCTACATCTCAGGAATAGTCCAACTCCATTTTTGAAGGGCTGACGGCTCTGTGACAATCCCTGCCATGGTGTTATATAGCTCTTTGGCGCACTCAGTGCTGATCTCTCTAGCGGCTTTGAGAAAAGAAGGCCACATGTTTGCTTATGATTTACAGGACAACCAGTTTGTCCTGTAGGACAACCAGTCTAACCTTCTCTTCTCCTGACCATTCAACAGGAAGAAGAACAGATGGTGTGTCTTAGAACACTTGATCCCCAATGTGCCAGCCGCCCCTGTGAACAATAAATCCAATCCTGCTCCTGTTTCTCTGCCAAATCCTGAATGCAATGCTACACAATCTTGGAAACCCAATTACGCTGATCTGTTCATAGCCCCTGTAGAGCACCCCTTAGACTACCAATGGAACAAGAACCAACTGAGCCTGTCTGAGAAGATCTTGCTCTTTTGGTATTGGGTCTTTGGCCATGTAGGGCTGCGCGAGATCCGCAAGATGGTGCATCTGAACCTTGGGATTGGTCTTCCAACACATCTCCTGGCGGGAAATATTGTATGCCTGGTTTGCATGATCAGTAAGAGTACAAAGCTCAACCCGCTCTGCCCAACAGACTGGAAAATAGATCCGCTTGATGTACTAGCAGTGGATCTGATTGGCCCATTTGAGGTTCCCACGTGCAATAAAGGTAGGTTCCTCCTAATGATTTACAAGGCCAAAAGCGGCTAAGCATTTGTGAAAGTTCTTTCAGCAAAATCAGAAGTGACTGCGTTCATCATTGAAACCATCAAGAAAATCAAGCGCATCAGCAAATGGAAGGTTAAAGTATTGCAGAGTGATAATGGAGGTGAATTTGCAAACAAACTACTGGCTGATTTCCTTTCCGCTCAAGGCATAAATGCAGAATGCTCCCTCCCATACCATCACTACCAAAATGGGATGGTGGAACGGTACAACCAGACAGTGAGCAACATGGCTAGGACGGTGCTCTCAGATAGCAGGCTCCCAAAGTCCTTTGGGGGCTTCTTGTTTGTATGGGCCTGCTATGTCCTGAATCATCTTCCAAACAAGCTCTGTGGGCAATTGACGCCGCACAAGGTGCTCTTTGGTACAAAGCCCAACATTGGTCACTTTTTCCAGTTTGGCGCCAGAGCCTACGTCCATATCCCTGTGGAACTCTGGCGTAAACTGGACAACAGAGAAGTAGAAGGTATTGTAGTAGCTTACCTTGAGCAATTCAAAGGCTGGATTTTCTGGGTCCCAGCAGAGAACCCTTTTGTCCATTCAGCAATGGCAAGAATTCCCAATGCGCCAAATGACCCAGGTAAAACCTCTAACAGCCGTGGAAAAACTGATCTTTGCCCAACATCCAACACACAGGTACCTATGACCAGCACTGTGACTGCTGCGGCCAACGCTCTGTGGTTTAGGGGAATTCAGCAAAGAGAAGCTCTTTGACAACCAAGAACTCATCATAGATACACTCTCTACATGCAAATTCCACAAAATTGGGATCCCAAGCAGTGTGACGGCGGTCATGAAGGCAAAGGACTGGGATTGATGGAAATCAGAAATATATGAGGAAATACAGAAGCTGGAAATGATGGGAGTCTGGGAGATGGGCTATCTTCTGGAAGGAAAGGTGCCACTTGAGTGCTGCTGGGTATTTGCCCCTAAAAAGGTGTTTGGCACCAACAACACCATCTACAAATAAAGGTGCGTAGCAAAGGGATACAAGCAAGTAGCAGGTGTTGATTTTGTCAAGACCTTTTTTCCAACAGCAACCTTTGCGTCATTGCATCTCCTACTAACAATGGCCTCCAGATTCCAATGGCCAGTCCATAGCTTTGACTTTGTAGCAGAGTACCTCAACTTGGCCATTGATGAAGAAGTCTGGGTCAAACCGCCGCCTGGGATGAAAGTACCAAAGGGGATGCACCTCTGTCTGAAGAAGGCCCTTTACAGGACCAAAAAAGCAGCCCGCTGCTGGTGGCAACACCTCAGGAGGCTACCAACTGTCCCAGTACAATGGATCCCTGTACGTGTTGGAGCACACCTTGAAAGCAGGCGTCATATGGATCCATGTTGATGATGGCATTGTCACAGCCTCTGATGTGAGTACCCTCTGAAAACTTGAATCTGACCTAAAAGACACGCTCCAAATCAAATTGTTGGGCCACCTTGATTCCATAGTTGGCATTCAGATCAACCAAGCCAAAGGAGGGTTTAACCTATCCCAACCTGGGCTGATTAACTCAATCCTAAAAAGTCACTGGGACCAAACAACCAGGCACGCTATGCCGCTCCCTGCCAATTATAACCCTGCAAGCAACTTGACAGACATGGCAGTTGACCATGACAGTTACTTGTCATTGGTAGGTTCCTTGAGTTATTTAGTGGTTCATACAAGGCCAGACCTAGCGTATGCGGTTAACCTGTTATTGAGATTTACCTCAAGTCCAGATGCAACACATTGGAAGGGTCTGTACCACCTGATTGGGTATATTGCTAACACAAGACACTTACAGCTGTCAATGCACCCCTGCAAAGATGACAAAGCCCTTAAGGGATTTTGTGACGCATTGTGAGGGGGTGAAATATCAAAGTTGACACACGGGATACTTATCACTTTCCTCAACTGCCCAATTTTATGGATTGCAAGACAAAAAAGGTGTGTAGCTTCTTCCACATGTCACACGGAATACATGGCGCTGGGAGTAGCAACACAACAAATCCTATGGATCAAGAAACTGATAGCCAACATCCTCCGGTTGGACTACATTGGAAACCTGTACTGTGACAACAAGGCAGCCATCAAAATTGCAACTGACAAAGTGGCCAATAAGAGGACACGTCACACCAAGTGTGACTTCCATATAGCAAATGAGGCACTCTACAAAGGGCAGACCACCCTGTGCTGGGTAAAGTTGGAGGATCAGCTTGCCAATATCCTAATAAAACCACTGGGGCAAGCCCTTTTTGGGGGGATGAGAGAGAGCCTTCAAGTACTGTGAGAATAAGTAGCACTAGCTGTATCCCTTGCGCCGCCTTCCACCTTTTCCACTTTTTACCTATAACCTTATGCATTGTGAGGTGGTTGTGAGCATATTTGTAGGGGGGTGTGTTGTAACCACAAGTAGTTTACATATGCATACATACAACTATGCATAAAAACTTGTATATAAACCATAGCAATACAGCACCTATGACCATGGGTCATGGTTTTATCCATCTAACGTAACCAAAAGAATCCCGGGGCGTCTTTATTTTCCTGTTGACCAACCCATCTTCAGGCTCCCACTCCACCTTATAGTGCAAGTATAAAATTTCCGCAAGAGGGAAGTTGCATTACATCAAATACGTAGTACTTTTCATATAAAATGTAAATACATATTTTAGTTGTTGAGGAAAGGTAAATACATATTACAAATTACTACAATGACGTATGATGTAACATTTTCTTAAATGAGAATAGCATGCTCTCATTTATATTAATTATGTATTCATACTTAATATTGCCCCCTCCTCAACTACCCAACTCAGCCCCAATACGTTGTATGAGCAAAAATAAAAATGAGTATTCAACCTTCTACCAAAAAAAATGACTATACAGCCAGCAGAGCATGATTGGAAGGATGAAAAAAAATTGCAGGGGCATGTCTTCATTGGAGCCACCAAAAATTTCCCCCCATTAGCTTGCCATGGTATGCCTAAGCCCAATCACCTGAGAAAATTCCTCCACCTTCTTCCATCCCAACGCCTTGGTCAGAATATCAGCAAGCTGTCCTTTGGTTCCAATCCAATTGATTGTAACACGCTTTAAGTATAAGAGTTTGTTGATGGCGTGGAATTCGCAATCTACATGTTGATGATTCTTTCTAGTACCACAGTTGCTGCTGATATAGATGGCAGACTTATTATCAGAAAGAATAATTGGAGTGATCAATTTGTTCATAGGGGATAATAGCAAGTTCAACCATGTTGCACCCTTTTTTCCAAAGGATAGAGCCATATATTCCTCCTGGAAGGTGGATCTTGCAACACAGGTTTTTCTTTTTGATGCCCATGACAGCTGGCATCCCCATAGCATAGTCTGAAATCCATATACTTATTGAGCCGCTTCTCCTCCCCAATTTGCATCTACATGAGTGCAGATGGCTTGATTGGGATCCAACAAGGTTGCAAAAATAGGCAGGGAATACGTGAAGGTGAACCGCAGGTAGGAAATTAAGTGACAAAACACTGTCCAGTGACCTGCGTCTGGGTCCATAGAAAAATGTGCCAAAAAGTTAACTTCAAACGTAATTTTAGGCCTTGAAGCTTGAGACAGGTAAAGGATGGATCCTATCCGTCAAATATAATCTAGCTCCACTGCAGTGCTTGTATTTGAGGCTAATTCACTTGAGCAGAGGTGTAAGAATGTAAAAATAACATGTGTCCTCTAGGAATTGAACCTAGGTCTCTCATGTGCATGGCTAGTGCACTACCAACCATACTAAGGACCCTTGCTTCCCAGTGATCAAGATATACTTGTAGAGGTCAATGACAATGTCACTTTGTGAGGAAATATGATGAATGAGTAACCAACTACAAGCATGCAGGGACTGAGGTCCTGAAGACTGCATGAAAGCATTGATTATATCTCAACACACCCCTGTGCTGAATTTAGGCTGAAGGAAGCTAGGCAACATGCTACAATCACACTCATTATGGGCGCTTAGGTAGCGCTGGGCTCATAACCTGCAAGAGTTTGAAAATAACATGTGTCCTCTGGGAATTGAACCCAGGTCTCTCATGTGCACGGCAAGTGTACTACCAACTGTACTAAGGACACTTGCTTCCAATTCATCAAGATATGCTTGTAGAGGTCAATGACAATGTCACTTTTTGAGGACATATGATGAGATGTACACAATGGCCCCAGACTCTGGACAAGGTTGGTTGCCCACAAAAAGTCCTGACAAGTCTGGGAGCTGGATCTGATCTTGACTTTGCAGATGGACAGAGCCACAACTGGTTTCTTTGACGTGCTCCAGCTGACTAGGCTGTTGAGGTACACGCAGCTCCCAGAGAATGATTGCCTCCCTGGGGAGTTGGCGTAGTCAGAGTCCAAGTAGCCCACCAGGCGGGCGGAGGGGATTCCACCTAAGGTGAGGCCTAGGTCTGTGGTCGACTTAAGGTAGCGCAAGATGTGCTTGAACTGTACTTTGTGCGCTTTGGTGGGGTTGATCAGGAACTGAGAGAGATGGCTGCCGGCAAAGGAGAGATCAGGGCAAGTGCACTGGACAAGGTAGCCCAGGAGCCCAAGTGCTTGTCTGAAGTTGAACCCATCAGTGATTGGACCAGAGTTGGGGTCTGTAGAACAAGAGCTGGGGGGGAGTGGGGCGTTGACAGGCTGGCAGTCTTTCATGCCAAACTTTTCCAACACATTGTTAATGTACAAGTCTTGGTTTAGGGAGATTAAGCGGTTTTGCCGGTCCCGGACAACCCTCATGCCCAGGAAAAACTTGCATTTGCCAAGATCTTCCATCTCAAAGCGCTTGGTGATGGACTCCTTGAGTAAGGCAATGTTGCGGCCGCCAATGACCATGTTGTCAACATGTATGAATGCAAATCAGGGACGCTGAGGGTTGTTATGAAGGAAGAGGAAGGGATTGGCAGGCAATGGCAAAAATTTGATGGAGTGGAAGAACTTGGAGAGAGTCTTGTACCAGCACCTGGGAATTTGTTTCAGACCGTATAGCAAACGCTCCAGCTTGAGCCCTTCACCTGGTTTCAAAGTAATGTTGATTCCCATGGGAGGCTTGATGAAGAGGGTCTTGGTGGGCTCACCATTTAATAAGGCACAAAGGAAATCCATCCGGTGAAGCTCAAAATTGTGCATTGCTTCCAGGGCTAGTAGGATCCAAAGGGTGGATAGCCAGCCCATGGGGGCAAAGGTTTTGTTGTAGTCCACTCCTTAAACTTGTTGGAAACCACAAACGCAGAGCCGGGCCTTATGTTTCACCAGCAGCCCTTTGGCATTGAACTTTTGTTGAAAGACCCAGGTAGTATCCAACAGCTTGTGGCCGAGAAACAAGGGGGAAACCCTCCAAACATTGTGTTGCTCAATGTTCCCCAGCTCTTCATCAATGGCCTGTACTCATTCAAGCTGATCTGGGGAGTTGATAGCAGCATTGTAGGTTTGGGGGTCCTGGGAGTTACTGGGGATGCCTACAATGACGTTGGCACAATGGCAGTGTCCGTCAGAAAGGATAGCCAAAGGGTTGATGTTGCTGGAGATATTTTTGGGGGCAATAGTTTAATGAGGAACATAAGCATAGTGCTTGGAGTGAGGGAGGGCATTTGCGTTGCCGGGGGCCTTGGTTGCAGTCTCTCCAAGTGATTCCGTTTTGCCAACAGGTGCATTTTCCTTTGGGGTTGGCGTTGGGGGTTCCTTGGCAGAGGTGGGCTTGTTGTCCATTAAGTAGGATAGGTCAAAGGGCCCAGGATGGTTGTTGGGAGTTGTGGACTGGAGATGGTAGGGAAAGCAGTCAGGAAAGAATTTAACATGGTGAGAGATAACAATGGATTCTGAGGAAGGAACCCAAACCTCATAGGACTTGTGTCCTTCCTTGTAGCCAATGAAGATTCCTTCTAGGCCGCTGGCAGCAAAATTGGAATCACACCATTTCTTCTCATGGTAGAAAATGGCGTGACATACAAACGGTTGCAGGTGGTCAAGAGAGGGAGTCTTGTTGGTCCACATTTCAAAGGCGGTTTTCATCCCAATTGAGGAGTCAGGGGATTGGTTTTCAAGGTACATGGCAGTGCAAACAGCAGCCCCCCACCAGATGGAAGCTAGCCAGGAGGTCAGGAGAAGCGTTCTGGCTCTCTCAATTGTTGTCCAATTTCCTTGCTTGGCACAGGGGTTTTGCTGAGGGGTGTAGGGGGCGGATCAAAGGTGGACTACTCCTTGCTCCAGGAAGAGTTTGCTGAACAAACTGTTGACAAACTTGCTCCCATTGTCTAAGACTACAAAGATGAGCTTGGATTTGGTTGCATTCTCAGGCTTGTTGAAGAATTTAAGGAAGTTGGAGAAGGTTTAGGCCTTGGTTTTCATGAGGAAGATGAATCTGAATTTTGAGAAGCCATCAATGATTTTGTAGAAGTAAAAATTACCCCCTTTGGAGAAGGGAGTGAGCGGTCCGCAGAGATCCATGTGGATACTTTCAAGGGCAGAGTGGACTGGAGGAAAGGAGCCTGGGAAAGGTTGCACTCAGCGCAGGAAATCTTTTTCAAGGGAATGGAGGGATGCGCTGCTCTGAGTTACTTGAGGCTGGGGTGCCCAAGGGATCAATGGAGGGTTATAGGGGAGACTGAAAAGTTGAATTGGGAGCAGGTGGAGACAACTGGGAGGTCCTGAACAAACCATCCTTCAATCAAGACATGGCCCAAGCGACGTACAATTTATGGAGTAGCCAAGTTGGAGGTAAGGGGTTTGAGGAAGCAGGGAATTGAGTAGAGTTGGCACAAAGTAGGCCCGGTTGATAGTGAGGGGGCCGCAGCTTGTGTGGAGGATTACTTTCCCATATCCTTTGATCTTTAGGGGTGAGCTGTTGGCTGCAAGCAGATTGGAGGAGATTGGCTGAAAAGAGCTGAAGAGAGGTTGATCATTGAAGTAGTGTCCCAAGGCACTGCTGTCAAAGATGATATGGTTTCCCAGTTGCCCATCAGAGGTGAAGCCAGCTCTGCCGCTTGCATTGCCAAGAGTTTTGAGTCAATTCAGAGAAGCTTTGTGGTAGGCTACTGCTCTTTTGGGGTGGAGCTGATTGCATCCTTCTGGCAAATGACTGGTCTCTGGGTTGTGAACTACATTCCTGCAAACCAATCTGTTGTAGCGTCTAGGGTGAGTAGGGGCTGACCAATTGACCATCATGGCAGAGGGAGTGGCTGCGGTGATTTGATTGGCCACACGCTTGAGCTCCATTTCAAGGTTGTAGAGGAAGGAATCCAGAGAGATAGTATTCTTTTTGGGGTCATATTCCTTCATCTTCTTGAACTCCAGTGACTGGAGTACCTTGAATGAGTCAAGGAGCCGCTTGAGGATGAAGAAGACCCATAGTGCCTCTAGAGTTTTTACGTCAAATTTTTTGGAGGTTACTTCCACAAGTAGTTTGAAGTCTTCCCAGAACAGATTGATGGAGTTCTGGATGTTGTCTTGGAGGGAGATCCTGTATAGTCTGTATATGATGTTGGCAGTGTTCTCCATGGATTTGGTGGCATAGTGAGCATTAATTGCATCCCACAGGGCCTTGGGCTAATACTTGGTAATGTCGGAGACAAATTGCGTGAAGTTTTGATGGTCAAGGTGAAGGCAGATGAAGGTGGTGGCACGCTTCTTCTTCAGCTTCACATTGGAGTCATTGGCAGTGGGGTTGTGGTCAGAGAGCACAAGGTTGTCAAGATCCTTGTAGGCTAAGGCAGTCAAGATGCAGTTGCGCCAGTTGCTGAAGTTGGAGCCATCCAGTTTGGCAATGCTGGAGGTTTTCAGGAGGTTGTCAGAGTCGTTGGTCATGGCGGGCTTTTCAGATTGATGGCGTGGGCGCTGGGCTCATAACCTATGGATCAGAGGCTCGGAGTGAGCTTGCTAGCAGAGGAGGGACAGTTGACGATGGGAGGAAGGGCGCGACGAGCCACACACCTGATGAGGTGAGTGGAGGAATGACAGGAAGAAAACACAAGGAAAGATTGATGGGGAAAGGAAAGTACAACGAGGAGTTTTAGGATCGCTAAGTACATTGATACTGAAACCTAACCCGAGTATATTCTAGCTTTCCAGTGTTCCGCCGCAGTCAAGTCCTCCCAGTCGCGAGGCACAATTCATTCCTCACAAGAGGGACTCTTGTGCCAAAATGTTTGAGGGTTCCATATCTATGACTTTCCTTAACAGTGATGGTTGGTCCAATGTAAATCTTCCTTCTATCTTGCGGACTCTGGTTCCGAGCACGCTGGCCAGCGTGTTGTCCCCTTTCAGATCAAGCACCGACAAAAGTTGTTGTCACAGCGTGCTTATCAGCTTAGGAGAGTCAGCAGTCAAGACTCCTTCGTCGACGTGGATCCATAAGAACGCACGTCCAAACTCGTTCACAAACGTATAGGTTGGCTGATACTCAAGATTTGAGTGGAAACCTATGGAATGCAGTTTTTCTTTCAAATACAGCCACCAGCAGTGGCCCGCTTGTTTGGTCCCATACAGCGCTTTCTTTAATTTCAAGACATGTCCGGTCGGTACAATTAAACCCTGAGGAGGTCTCATGTAAACATCGTGGTCAATTGGGGAGTGCAAAAAGGCACTTTTAACGTCAAAGGAAGCCACTGGCCATTTAAATCGCGACGCCATAGCAAATAGAGATCTAAGGCTGGCAAATGTAGGGGTCGGAGCGAAAGTCTCCTCGAAATTCATCCCATGAACTTGTCTGTGTCCTTGGGCCACAATGCGCGACTTGTGTCGTAAAATGTTTCCTTCCTGGTCTCTTTTTAGAGCATACACGTACCTACAACCTAGTACCATCATGCCATCTTCCAACGCGACAATGTCCCATACATCGAGCTGTCGCATCATGTTGAGTTCATCGCCATTGGCCGCATCCCAGTCAGGCCAGTTGTCTCAAGGTCTGGCCTCTTCATAGCTTGGCGGCGCATTGTTGTAATGTTGAGAGTTCGCTGTGAGGGAATTAATCACGTCGTCTTGTATCTCCATTTCACTTAACAGTGCAAAATCGCCAAACTCAAATACCCTCAGGGAGTCAAGCAATGCATTTAGCGAGGTGGAAGTGGTAAGGTTAGAGGGCAGGTTTTCTTCATTGAAGACAACCAACAAACCTCGGATGAGCTTGTTTGATAAAGAGTCCCCAAGAACCCATCCATAGGACACGTCAGAGATTCCCACATGTATCAGTGCATGTGATTGCGGCACAAACTGTTTGAGGTAGTTGGGATCGTGTATGTACGCGCTACACCCAAAAACACGTATCATATCACCATTTGGCGGCCTCCCATAGACAATTTCACACGGTGTTTGAACGTCATCTGCATGACCAAGGCGATTAAAAATATAAGCCGATTGTCTCAACGCCAGCGTTCAAAGCATAATAGGCAATTTGGTGTGAGTCAGAAAACAGCGAGTCATGTCGAGAAGAGTGCGATTAGTGCATTCGACATGGCCGTTCTGGTGGTGCTCATATGGAACTGTCAGCTCGTGCCTGATGCCATGCGCCACAAGCAACGCCTTGAAGGACTTTGAGTTGAACTCCCCTCCATTGTTGGAGCGTATTGCCTTGATAGTATGCGTTGTCCCTTTCTCAAATTCTTACATCCATAACCTCAATTGCTCCACCGCCATGCTTTTCGCTGTCAAGCCTATGGCATGAACTCACCTTGAGAATACATCAAGAATGATCAACCCATAGATACTCCCATCCAAAGCCGCCGCCAAAGGCCCCACCAAGTCGACAGCAACAACATCCCCGACGGCCTGCGTTAGCAACCTTGAAGGCGAGGTGACAGGCCTATGCTCCCTCTTGGCCAGGGAACATGACGCACATGGCGACTTAGAGGGTTGTATTTTAGCGATTGGAAATCCACTGACGGTTGTCCAAGAGATTGTCTTGTTCAAACTCCTTATACTGATATGCCCTAAGCGGGCATGCCATAAATCTGACTTAATGGAGGTAATGACGGCCCCAGAAGATGAATTGTCATTCTTCATTGCAGAAAAGGGGATAAACCAGCGCCGACTCCTCTTTACCGATTGATATACACATGGTCCTTGCGTCAGACAGTAAGAACCCTTGTTGAAAGAAACATTGCCGTCAAATTTGTCAAAATACCCTAAAGAGGTAACGGTACCTTCAATCAGCAGCGAAAAAAGAACGTTGGATAATTTCAGGTGACCAAAAGCCGTGGGTGGAATTACGTCGCCTATTCCATCGGCGTTGAACCGATCTTTGGACGCCACAGAAATGACCACATTAACCGGTCTGATCGCGGTGAAGAAAGTGTCAAGTAGAGATACCTCGAGGTCAAGTTAGAGGCATACTGCGGAAACGCAGTCTACTAAGGAATCTCGAGCCCGCGCAACACCACTGAAAGCACCTCTCGACCGCGCGCATTGCAACCGGTCGTGGCAATAGAAACTCCCCAACCGTGGACTTTTGTACAGGCCTTAGGACTTCTAATCAGGACCGCCTCTCTTCTCGTCATTCCTTCTCGTCTCCAATCCTCCCCGTCATCCCCTCTCGTCTCCAACCCCTTCGACCAAGCCTCCTCAGCCGAACCTCAAGACCTGGCCTCAACCCCTCATCGTCAATCACAACCACCAGGAGGAGGTAGGACTAATCTCAGAGGAGGTAGGATTGGGTGTTAGAATATGACTAGGCGCTCCTCTTGGAATCTACTCAGAGCCACTCACGCACCCAAATGACCAATCTACAAACGACCCCTCGGTATCCCAAACCACCTTTCTCCCTTCCCCGGCTCCCTTCCCAATCTAACGTTTCTCTCCCATCTACCGTCTACTGTCCTCCTCCGTCGAAACAACCATCTTACCCTGCTCGCCCACACTCCATCAAACAGCCATAAAAAGGGCCTCTGCTCTATATCCCTTCTCCACTAATTCCCTACCCCCGACAACTCAACCGCCCAGAAAAGTCTTGACCTCTCTCTTCCTCTCTAAAGCTAGGACCATCCAAAGATACGACCTCGACAAAACTCAAACCCTCAACTTAAGGAGGAGCATCCCGAGCCTCCCTACAACTCAAGCGGCAAGACCCGAAGTCGAGGGCGTATAAGGTAACTGCCGCGCTCTCATTCATCTCGTCCTGCTTCTTCTTCTCTCTGTCCCTCGCCTCAGTGTCTCCTCCTCTTACTAATCACCTACTGTATATTGTAATAAGATCGTTATCAAAGTCTTTCTCCATCCTTTGTCTGTATACATCTTGATTGACTGCAATAAAGAGTTCTCGTATTCTCTCATGGTAGCGAGAGTCAACTCTTGGTCAATATAAGACAAAGGATAAACAAAAGGCTCTGATTAACTATCCCGCAGGTCCTAACTAATCATGGCGGAAAGAATCCAAGGCTCCTCAACTGAAAAAAACCCCTACCTTCCGGACTTGGACGAAAGCTCTGATGACAATTACTCCACTAAGGTCAAAATAGTCAGACTCACCCAACACAACTGGTTGGACTGGAGAAACCAACTTGAAAACTTACTCGTGAGCAAAGGCCATGAAGAAATCCTAGACCCTGAATGGATCAAACACAACCAACACACAAAGACATATTGGAAGAAGAATGCGTTAGCAATAAACATTCTCTACCAATCCGTTGACAAAGAATTGATCCCTTGGGTAAAGGAGTCACAAAACAATTTCAAAGCGGCAATCAGCGCTCTGGCCAAAGCCTGCGGGCAAAATTCAGTTATTGTCACCTGCGACCTCCTCTCTCATCTTGTCAACCTCACTTATGAACCCCAAACCTCCCTCAGAGAACATACATCAACCTTCAAAGACGCCTACGTGACACTGAGTGAAACTATTGGAGCTCAATCTCCCCAAGATCGGATCATGGAAGTATCAACTGGTATGGCAGCCGCACTATACTTGAAAAGCCTCCGACAAGATAACTCCCTAACAAGCCTGGTCCAATCACTTTACAACACCCAACCCTTCTCACTAAATGAAGTCTGTGACCGGATTATGCTGGAAGACGGTCACCGGGTATCAAACCATTCCGAAGTGTTGTACTACTCCTCACAAGGAAAGAAACCACGACAAGACTGGAATTGGACCAAAAGGAAAGACCAAGCACAACCTAGACAAAACCAATTGGAAAAGAACCCGGTACTCACAAGCAGACCTAGGCCAGCCGCCCCCACCAGGAAAAACCCCTCCCTTGAAAGAACCAGTGTTACCTCAAAGATTGACCACATTATGGAACTACTTAAGGCCGCCAAGGTAGGTTCCTTGAACTCCCTGGAGGAAGAAGCCAACTCCATGACTGCAGAAGAAGAAGTAAACCAGTTCTTGGAAGCCAACTCGGACCCAGATCAATCAGGATTCCTTATCCAGGAGGATGGACTATACAACCTCACGGATAGCAATTCCCAGAACAAACTGGTATATGACTCAGGAGCTACAAAAACAACTGTGTCTAACCTATCTCTACTTAAAGATCCTAAACCGTACAACAAAAGCATGAACACATATGATGGTCAGATCAGCATCACTCACGTTGGACAACTCAATCTAGGAGGAGTAGTTATATACCCCGTATACTATGCCCCTTCTGGGCCTCAAAACCTGGTTTCTGCTACTCAACTTGAGGACCATGGCCTGAGAATTGCTCATACCCACCAATGCATCTTGATCAAACGGGCAAACAAAACAATCTATTGGTTCCCTTGGGTTGGGAACCTCTATGTCTCAAATCCCAAGTCATTCTGCCTGACAGCAAATTCCATATCGGACAACAAACCTGTTGAAGATTGGCACGTAACCCTAGGGCACCCCTCCGACAAATATCTCCAGAAGTTCCTAAAACTAAATAACATCACAACTTCCAATCCCCTTCACTCCTCTTCTAACTGTGAAGTGTGCAAGCAATGCAAACTAAAACGGTCATCCCACCTGAACCCAATCCCCTCCGCCTCAAAACCATTTGCAAAGCTTCACCTTGACGTACTACAAATCAACCTGCACAGCCAAGCTGGACACAAATACCTGTTGGTAATTGTTGACAATTTCTCTCTTTTCAACCGCATATACTTCATCAAACACAAGTCTGAATCTGAACAAAAGATCACAAGCTTTATAAATGAGATTTATAACCACCTTGGCTACTACCCCACCACCATTCACTCCAACCCTGGCAGTGAGTTTTCCTCTTCAAGCCTCCTGGGTTTTCTTTCCTCAAAAGGGATAACTGTTGAGCAAGGGCCTGCCAACTCTCCCCAGACCAACAGAATTGCGGAAAGGTTCAACCATACCATCCTGGTCAAGATCTGATGCATACTTGGACACTCCGCAGTGCCAATAGTGTACTGGGACAAGGCGGAATGATATGCCTCCATGTTAATCAACATGCTCCCCTCAAAGGCTCTGCAGTGGGATTCGCTGTCAAAGAAACTCAAAAAGTTGTCCTCATCTATTGAGCCAACCCAAGAGCTCCTGACACTGCTGCCCTTTGGGGTCAAGTGCTCTGTGCTCCACAAATCAGCTTCTAAGTTCCTTCCCCCCTCCAAACCCGTCCTCTTTATTGGCTACAAACCCCTGTCTGACGCTGCTTGTTTTTTAGACACCACAACCCGTTCCATCATTGTCAGCCATGACTTCACGTCCGCGCCCGTTTCTTTCCCTTATAACAATCCTCTCTCCATAAAAAAAACTCCCTGCTCTCTCCCGGTTGCTTCTTGCTCATCCCCCCCACCTCCCCCAACTGATGTTCCCATCTCCCTCCCTCCTTCCTCCCCTGCCCGCGCTTGTCAACCTCCTACACCACTGGCCAACCCTGTGCACACCCCTGCTGCCCCGGACAAACCACTCTCCACTCCGCAGGTTGAGGCTGCTCCCCCCATCTCCCCCCCTCCAACTCATCCTGTCTCGAATAGATCCCCCCTTCCCGCTCCCCCCTTCCCCCATCACCCCCAACCTTGGCCCCATCAAACCTGCCAAAACCCTACACCTATGTCCCGTACTACAAGACCGCCCCAAACGAGATCTCTGGTGCAATTTTGCCAGCCAACATCCTGTCCGGGAATCAACGCTTGCATACTCAACCCAACCTGACCAGCGCTGACCACCATGTTGAGGACAACGACAAGCTACATCTATTCAAGCCGGTTTCAGTGGATGAGGCCTTCTCAGACCCGGCAGAAAGGCCCCTGTGGATTGAGTCAATGACAAATGAAAATACATCCATTCTTGCACAAAACACCGGGACCCTGGTACCACCACCCAAGGACAACAAGGTTATTGGAGGTATGTGGCGTCTGGTACATAAGAAGAATGAGTTTGGCAAGGTCACCCGCCGAAAATCCTGCTGGGTCTGTTTTGGCAACCACCAGGAATTCCCTAGACACTAACGGGAAACATACTTGTCAGTCGGACGGAAAGAATCATTTAAATGCTTACTGGCCATGGCTGTTCAACACGGTATGCCGGTTTTCCAGTTTGACGTAGAAACGGCCTTCCTATACGGCAACATGGACTCTACGGTTTATGTTGCCCAGGTGGCCGGATTTGAGGTCCCGGGTAAGGAGGATTGGGTCTGGCGCCTGAACAAATCCCTGTACGGGACAAAGCAGGCCCCACGCTGCTGGCGGGCTCATCTCATGGATTCCCTCAAGGACCTAGGCATGCTACCCTCTGTTGGCGACGAGTCTCTGTTCCTGGACGAGGATAAAAGTATCTTCCTCCACATCCACGTCAATGATGGTCTCCTGGTAGGTTGCAATCGTGGCCGGCTTCTTGCATTCCTTGAAAGGCTTGGCCAGAAGTACACAATAAAGACCCAGGAGCATCCAAGACAACACCTTGGCTACACCCTTGACTGGAAGGAGGATGGATTGCTCCTACTACATCAGAAGGACTTCTGCAACAAACTCCTTGAAGACTTCAACATGAGCAGCTCCAATCCAGTCAAGGCCCCCGCCCTGATGAATTTCCATCAGCTATTAGCCAAAGACTCACATCCCTTTGACCCCGCTATTATGCAGCAAGTAGTAGGCATGTTTACCCACCTTGCAATAAATTCCCAACCGGACATAGCATTTGCCACCAACCTCCTAGCTCAACACACCAATAACCCAACCAAAACTCACTAGAAACTGGCCAAACATCTTCTCCGGTATCTGAAAGGTACCAACTCCCTTGGCATCCCATAATCCAAGACCAACAACCCCAATGAAAAACTACGCAGGTGGGCTGACGCAGACTATGGGACTTCTCTTATCACAAAGAAGTCCACCACAGGGTACGTCATCACCTTATACGGAAACCCCATCAGCTGGACAACAAAGAAACAATCTATAGTTGCCCAGTCCACCACCAAAGCCAAATTTGTTGCTATGAACCTATGCGCCAAACAAATACAATGGCTCTCTACCCTCATCACAAGCCTTGGCATACAACTGTCAAAGCCCATCTTACACAACGACAACCAGGGCGCTAACTTTCTAAGTCCCAAAGCTCAGCTTAACCCAAACTCCAAACACATCAAGATTTGCTACCAATATCTATGAGATCTTGTCTCCAAATTCTTACTATCAGTCTTGCACGTTCCATCCAAAGAAATGATTGCCGACATCCTCACCAAACCCCTAGGACCAATCAAAGTGAACATTGCCCAAAAACAACTCCACTTATCAACCGCCTAATCAAGGAGGAGTGTTAGAATATGACTAGGCGCTCCTCTTGGAATCTAGTCAGAGCCACTCACGCACCCAAATGACCAATCTACAAACGACCCCTTGGTATCCCAAACCACCATTCTCCCTTCCCCAGCTCCCTTCCCAATCTAACGTTTCTCTCCCATCTACCGTCTACTGTCCTCCTCTGTCAAAACAACCATCCTATCCTGCTTGCCCACACTCCATCAAACAGCCGTAAAAAGGGCCTCTGCTCTATATCCCTTCTCCACTAATTCCCTACCCCCAACAACTCAACCCCCCAGAAAAGTCTTGACCTCTCTCTTCCTCTCTAAAGCTAGGACCATCCAAAGATACGACCTTGACAAAAATCAAACCCTCAACTTAAGGAGGAGCATCCCAAGCCTCCCTACAACTCAAGCGGCAAGACCCCAAGTCGAGGGCGTATAAGGTAACTGCTGCGCTCTCATTCATCTTGTCCTGCTTCTTCTTCTCTCTGTCCCTTGCCTCAGTGTCTCCTCCTCTTACTAATCACCTACTGTATATTGTAATAAGATTGTTATCAAAGTCTTTCTCCATCCTTTGTCTGTATACATCTTGATTGAATGCAATAAAGAGTTCTTGTATTCTCTCATTGGGAATTGGATCTTCTCTGTCTCTTTTTCTATTTGTCTTTCTCTTCTCACTCCATTATCTGTATCTCTCTATCAACATGAATTAGTTTAATTGATCCCCTGCCAAATCTTACAGACTGATTGGTTAGTTTTGCACATACTCCTGACTGTGACCATTGACTGAGCCCACTAGCCAACCGTCTGCTGCAGGTAAATGATTCAAGTCAAAGTTATGCTTATTGGCACTTGTCATTTGTAGTTATACTTACTCAATTAATGTATTTAGAATATACTACTACAAGGGTTAAATTAAATACTGAAATAGAGAGTCTCGTAAAATATTATTAGAAAGATGGGTCGGACATTAGATGATGCGTCGCCCTGCTATCAATCAAGGCGTTGTTCATACTAGATTGGACCATCAAAATCAAGGCTACATCTTCTTTTGAGGTGATCAATTTTCCCGAGATTGTGGCAGATTTCTTCGGCACCCACGCAGGATTTTTGAGTCTTGGATCTTCCAGCGGTTGAAGATTTGACTTGAATTGTGGACAATACAAAGCCCAGTGCCCCCAATCCTAAAAAACATTGCGTGGAAACTCAACAATGAGCCACCTTTTTGCCCACAAGTCCGGAGGATGAACATTAGTTCCTGCCGGCGCTCCATTTCCAGTGTGGAAACTAGAGGGGGCAACACCCCAGAAGTTGTCCTTGAGTTCCGGAAGTTATTGATCAAAGCCTCTGTAAGGAGATTGGATGCAGCCGTTCAAGAGAGAGAGAGAGAGAGAGAGAGAGAGAGAGAAATAATAAGATGAGTTCCTTCCTTTCCAATCCAATCCAATCCGATGCCGTAAGAAGTGATATCCTAAAGTGCAGTCCAGTCCGTAAAGCAAAGTGAAGTGGAGGGAAGGAAGGAAGGGGAAGGATGGGAAAATCTGGGGGTCTGGCCGGGAGGGAGCGGTCAGAAATCTCCGGAGGGGAGAAAAAGGCCGCAAGAACGGCAAAGGGCAAAGGATGTTGTGTGGACGGGGTGGGGGAGAAGAGAGCTGGGATTGAAAGGGTTTCAAAGCCTCTTTCCTCCTCCACGGCAGGTTTTTGTAAGAACTTCTGGGGTGTTGCCCCCTTTAGTTTCCACATCTGGGGGTCTGGCCGGGAAAGATCTTTCGTCAAAGTCTCTCAAAGGTACTCAAGGATGCTACCAACAGCCACTTCTCTTCCTTCCTCCTCCCACGGCTTCCGCGCTACCCCATGGATTTACCCGCATATTTGACTCAACATTGCGGAAGTGGAGCGATTCATCTCGCGGTATGAAACAATCGCGGACTCTGAAGGTGTTTTGGATTTTGAGAAGGCGCGCCATGTTGTCCTGTTCATCAAGGACATGGAAGTGCGTCGGGATGTGGAGGAGATGGATGGCTACCTGAACCTGGATTGGCCGGAACTGAAGGAGGACATGCTGGCAAGATGGGGGAGGCGCGGTTCTTGCTTTTGGAAGGACGATCTCAAGCCATCCGCGGAATTGGGTTACAAGGCAGGCGCGCGCAACGGGACCCGGTTGCAAGCAGAAGTGGACTACGCGGAACTGGAGTACTACAGGGCAGAGTATGCTCCGGCCCCACCACCGGCAACCATCTCTTGGGCTAGCGAACTTGCAGAGATGGAAAGGGGCCTTGAGGCCTATCTGGAGAGTATTCAGTCTCCCAGCGCATCTGCGCCCCGCATGTGCGCAAATGGGGAGGACGACGACCATTGGCGGACCGGACAAAGGGACCGGACAGTGGATTCAAACGCGGAATTGGTTTCCCCAGTGGGGGCTAAGAACGTGTTGGGGAAGCGGGACTTGATGGAACCGGTGCGGCCTACTGACAGGAAGCGGGCAAGGAAAACGGAACGGGAAATGGATGCTCCGTGCGGTTTGGGAATTGGCAAGCGGCGGACGGATCTTGCAAAGAAGGTACACGCGGTGGCGGAAGAGAAGGACCACGCGTTGGAGAATCACAACCTGAGCCGGACCTCTTTGACGGCGGGGAGCGCGCATTTGGAAAGGGTAGTGGCAGCAACGGAAAGGACGGGCGCGGAATGGACAGATGGTGGGGCGGAGCGGAAGGATCAAGTGGTCACGCGCGGTCTGGCGGGCAGGGAGCGGTCAGAAATCTCCGGAGGGGAGAACAAGGCCACAAGAACGGCAAAGGGCAAAGGATGTTGTGTGGACGGGGTGGGGGAGAAGAGAGCTGGGATTGAAAGGGTTTCAAAGCCTCTTTCCTCCTCCACAGCGGGTTGTTGTAAGAACTTCTGGGGTGTTGCCCCCTTTAGTTTCCACAACGGCCTTGCACTGAAATTTTTGACGCCGTTGATATTGATTGCCCCTTTTTTCCGTAGTATTTATGGCCATAGTGTTGGCCATTGCGACCGGAGTATGGTGCAGTTGGATTCTAATAGCTAATTCTAAAATATCTATATCAGAAATACTAACGTCCGCCTTTATGGCCATTCTTGCATTGAGAGCGTTGGTGACAGGGTCAATATGGTGTCCAAGGCTTGAGTGGAGAATAAGGGCTGTCAAAGTATCCACCGTAAATGGTCCCAAGCAACTTTCCAGATCCAAGAGGTTGTGTTTGATTGAAGCGTGTGTCAGCTCTCTGATACCAGGAACCTTGCAGTCCTTTAGCTACAGAGAGTGATAAAAGAACTTGGAGCAATAATATTCCAAAGAATAAACACTTTAAAGCTCCAATAATGGTATGGTAAGAGCAAGTGCAAGGTTTATTTGTTTTGGTTATAAATATTTTAAATATAATATAAAAAGAGGGGCCACAGTATTATATTACTGGGGATTTTTACAGACTAGCAACCTCTCTTCAAGGGGCCTCCTTAGGCTGTTTAAGAACCTTGGAAAAAATATGGGTGCCTTAGAAAGGACTTATTCCCCTAATGGCCGGGCTTAACAGCACAAGTGGCCTAGACAGGAAGGGAAACACTCACTCTGAGCACTTGACCACAAAAATCCTGGAATAATTGGAAGGGTTTCAGAGCAGATGGGGTAGATTGCTTGACTAAACTTCAATGGTTGATTGGTTAATAAAGGTAAATAATACTACTACAGACTAAGTCATAAATCACTTGCTTATCTTCATATAAGCACATGATTAATCAATGACACCGTTTCTGATTGATAATAAATAATTCCTGATAACTGATAACTGATTGGAAACAGAAGGGCAAAAAGAGCTTGTTTAAATATTCTTTTTTGGGTGCTTGAGGGCCTCTAGAAGGGGTACTAGCCATGGGCTGAGGCTAGGGGGGCAATCAGGGCAGGATTGGCACGTCCTCAAGGTGCTGTTAGCCTGCTGGCCTTAGATCTGTCAAGGAACAGCTCCTTTTTAGCTGCAGGATCTGTTAATCAATAGATAAGTCATTTTGCTGATCCTGCACTGATCCTCAATTTGTACTGTAAGTACTGGTCCAAAGTGAGCAGACGTGAATGTTCATTGATTCTCCATCCTCTGCTGATCCTGTATGTAATTTTTAAGAATTTTTAAGACCACTCCTTATGTAGTTTCGTGGTCTTTGAAGGTTCTGATCAACTCATTTTGTGGTAAGTCTGGATCTTTATTTAAGTAATAAAAAATACTAAAAATTGGTTAATAACTAATTTTAATTGATTTTTAAGGTTTTTGAACTATAATCCATGCTTGTGTGGTAGCTTTACATATGTAGTGTAGATCCTACTATATTGTAGCTCCTCTGAGCGGTACCTGGATGTCAACCTGATCACGGCAGGAGGCGCGGGGATCAGTCCATTCAAATGCGCGCGGGGACTGATCTGCTGCTCAGATGCGCGCAGGGGACTGTACCGCTGCGCGCGTGACTAGGTCACGGGATTACCTGCGCGGGAATTCAGTTGCGCGGGAGTCCAGCGCTGTAGGGACGCGGGGCTGCGTGCGGGAGTTGGCGTACGCGGGAGTCCAACACAGTAGGGACGCGGGGCTGCATGCGGGAGTTTGCGTACGCGGGAGACCAGCGCTGTAGGGACGCGGGGCTGCGTGCGGGAATTGGCGTACGTGGGAGTCCAACGCAGTAGGGACGCGGGGCTGCGTGCGGGAGTTTGCGTACGCGGATGACCAGCGCTGTAGGGACGCGGGGCTGCGTGCGGGAATTGTGACAAAACACAATTTCCCGTGTAACTCCTAAACTACACACAACACCTGGATTTTGACTGAAATTTAGGTGTGAAACCTATACATGACATATCATGTGAAATATTAAAATGGCTAAAAGGTGCCATACTGGTGCCGTGGTCATTTACCATTTTCTACTAAATTGATTAAAAAATATAAGGAGTAAGAATTCAAGGGTGGGGTCAGTGAGTGACCCTACCTTATTTTGGGTGGGGAATCCATTTCTGCAAAAATATTTATGGATTTCCTACTCCTTCATTTTATAATAATTTTATTTATTCATTTATCTTTGTTCCTTTTAATTTTGTTAATATTATTATTGTTGTTGCTTTGTCAGGTTGCTCTGTGCTAAGTAGCAGGCTGACAGCGTGGTTGGCAGCTAAATTTGATTCCCCATCAGTCAGACCATTGATGGTTTGCCATCTGGAAAGGAGAAGCGACCAGGTAGTGCGCAAAAATCTGCCTTTGAGGGAGAGATATGCGGCATGCGCAGTTATCCCCCAATGGATGTTTGAAGCGCCGGATCAATGGAATTTTCAATGAGAAGAAAAACTCCATTAGCCGTCCCGGTTTCAAATCCCAACCTGTCTGCATCAAAGTATCCTTTGATGAGTGTCTTCTGGACCACTACTTGACCCAACGCTGCAGCCCAGGCCGGGTAATTTTGTCCATTGAGGCTTAGGACTGGGGATATTTCTTTAGCAGTTTGGATCCATCAAAGTCGATCTTGTATTGTTGAAGAGCTGGCCGGCAACGCAAGAAGAAATTTAGCCAGAATTGCCCTTACTAAGCTGCTTTCCAATCCAGCCATTGGATCTTCTTGGGCTTCAGCATCCTTCAATTTAGGGGACAAAGTTATGTGGTTATCACCAGCGGAGGAGATGCTGCAATAATCTGTTGCAGGGATTGCAGAGGTGGATGCTGGAGTGTTCATAATAGGGTTGTTCCTAAGTAGTCTAGAGGTACGAAATGAGTCAGAGGACTTGGACGGCAAAGAGTTTAAATCTGAGGACTGGGAGGATTGTCTCGAAGGCTGAGACTGAGATCAACGGGGTTGCCGTCTTTGGGACAACACACGAGCAGAAATGGTCTCAGAATTGACCTTGTTTGTTTGCACAATTAAGTGCACAAGAGTAGTACTACTGTTTGAAATAAAGCGTCTTCAAAATGGAATCATGCATCAAAAGAAATTCAGGAGGGATGATCTACAGCTTATTTGGAGAAAGACAAATTTTCTTCAGAAAATAACAAAGAAGCCTTCTAGTAATTCACAGGCTCATAACCGGTAGTGCAAGTATAAAATTCCCCCAAGGGAGAAGTTGCATTACATCAAATACGTAGTACTTTTTGTATACAATTTAAATACATATGTTAGTTGTTGAGGAAAGGTAAATACATATTACAAAGTAATACAATGACGTATGACGTAATATTGTCTTAAATGAGACTAGCGTGTTCTCATTTATATTAATTATCTATTTATACTTAATACATCTGACCCATTGCCACATTGCCACCAACTAAGTTTTTGGATTTCAATGTTGGACTACTCAATTGACTCCAAAAACAAAAATGGTAAGTGGTTTTTTTGAAATCTTATTATTCATCTTTGATTCTGAGTCATGGGTTCTTTTTTGCTATATTGAGTCTTCTTTGGGCAATGGGTTGTTTCAGAGAATGAAGATGGTAAAACCATTTCACAAGGGTAGAATTTTGATGGTCCAAATCAATTCTAGAGTGATTGAAATCAGACTAACTCAAATTTAACCTCAGACCAATATAAACTCAAACAGCTCAAGGCACCTCAAAGCTGAGCAAGAGTGCAACACCTGAACAATATGACCATCAGATTCCCACAGAGCTTTCATAAGCATTTATAAGTGGTCTCTATGACTTCCAACCTAACTATCTCAACATTATCATCACCATCTCACCAAGGCCATCAAAAATCAACATTGATCAAAATTGGTTTGAATTATTTTTAGAAACCCTCAACATTAATGTCTCTTTCATGAAAATCATTCATTTTGATCTTCATTCACACCCTCATCAAGAAGAAAAAATATTTATGGTACAGACTTTTCTGATTTTTTTCCCCTCTGGCATGTTTTTTGAGAGTTTTGTGCTTTATGAGATTTTTTTTTTTTAAAAAAATCATAATTTGATATTTTTCAAATTTCAATTGTTGTTCAATTCAATGACAGATTATTAAATACATAATACCATGAATAAATGTAAGTAAATGCCTTTTTTTGAACAATTGATCTAGCTTGGAACACAGGCCTGAAAATAAATGGACTGTTTTAGGTCAGTCAGTCCCATCAGTTTTGTCTACCCACTGTACACCTCACACCAAGTGGTTGTAGCTCAACGGTTAGAGAAACCCACATGCAATGGCTCAATGTGGGTTTGATTCCCACCAACAGTGTTACCCTTTCCCCATCTTTACAGTTTATGAGCCCAGCACTGCAAGCCATAGAATCCTGGTTGAATTTCACACTGAATGTCACGCTATAAAATTTAATAAAAAAACACCAGACTAAGGGGTTAGCGGAATGCCAAATGGGTGCTTGGTGTATAGGGGAGTGTTGTGATGTACACCTTGCACCAAGCCATTGTAGCTCAATGGTTGGAGCAACCTGCATGCAATGGGTCAATGTGAGTTTGATTCCCACCAACTGCATTACCTTTTCCCTGTATTTACAATGAGTTGTCCCAATTGGGACAACTCCATAGTTTTGCAACTAAAATTCTTTCCTCCAATCTCCTCTTGATCTCTTGCCATTGAAACAAATCCCTTCTTCAAAAAACAAAACATCCCAAACCAATGGCCAAAGAACCCCTTCAAGAACTTGATTGACCATCTTTATTTCTTGTTAGAACCTCAAAACCATCAAAATTTTATCAAACAATTGAGGATTAAACCCTGTGGCCCCATGAACTGCTGGAAGCCCACCAAGATCCACCTCAAGGGGCTTATTATGGGCTTAGGTATGGCTTTGAGTATAGCTTACCAAACCCACCAAGACCTGCCTGCCAGTGGGTTGGGTATGGTCACTCATTTGTTTTTCAAACCTGGCCCATGATCACCCTGAACCATGACTCATGGTTGCCAGTTTGGAACTCATGAGGATTGTTACCATAATTTTGGCTTGATGTTAATATCAAATTCTCAGTTGTTACAGCTGGACAAAGCCCAAGATAGCCAAAAAAAATATGTTCTGCTACACAAGTAGCCCAAATTTATGCTTTAATTCTCCAAAGAAGACACATAAAAAGCCCTTGTATTTCAGCCCAACATTTTTTGTGCATCTTCACTGTTTTCTTACACCAAAGCCTCAATTTATATGGGGAAACTTGAGGCCAAGGCTAGAATTGAGAAATCATTGAATAACAAATTTGATCAATTTTGCTGAAAGATAAATTGGAATTTTTAAAATCTATTCATGACACTTCCAAGCAAATGAAATATAAATTGTGCAAGAATATAAAGGATAACTGTTATGAAAAAGTCAATAATAATACAAATAAATAAATAAAACACAGAAAATTATTTTCATTCTCTCAAGTCAAATGCCAAAATTCAAGCTTATTCTGGAAAATAGTCAAATATAGATCAAAATTTAAAATTTTCCTCAGCTCTCTCATGCTCTCCTCTTGCACTTGAAAATGTGATAACTAACTAAAATCACATGAACATTTTCCAATCAAACACTTATTGCCTGTGGGGATAGGGAAAAAATTACTTTGAAACATGTTCAAAATCTTTAAATTATCTTTTTTGATGCATTATTTAAATTATCATTTGAAAAATGCCACTATATACATATATATATATGTGTGTGTAATTTACCCAGCTTTAGAAATTTAGCCCCTTTTCCACAGGCATTTACACTATCTAATCTATCTAAAAAAATTGCTGCTTTATTATCCAATTTCAATGTCCTTGGGTTGATGTGATTTTGACAGTTTTAGTTTTATTTTCTTTCCTTTGGTAAAAACCAGCATTTAATTGTCTATTAATATTTTAGACCAGGAGAAGTGAAATTTGTACATTCCTGAGGCAAAGGAGCATCCTGCCCAAATTGTGGGGTAATTCAATTCATAAGGTGTATCAGAGTTAGAAAACTCACCATTTGTTTTGAAAAAAACCACCATTAAAAATTCTGATTTCATAAAATACCCATCCCCTAAACTATTTTATTTCAGAATAGTGAGTTTTTTATAAATTTCATGTTTCAAAAATCAAATCCTCTCATCATGATCAACAAACTCAAAAATTGCCCATACACACCTCTGCAAAGTAATCTCCACTTGTATCATGTATTGTGTTCAGTTATGGCCAAAGTGCCCCACTGATTTTCACATAAAATTTTACAGAATCATGTTACCCTTTTGAATAGTATTTCATTCCAGCTTTCTCAACCCAAGAAATTAATTTTCATCTCTTCCAAAAACATTATTTTTAACAGGCTCAAATCTTGCTCTCCATGCCATTACACCTCTATGTTTCATGATCCCTAGACACCACCCAGCCCAAATAGGACAATCACTTATAAAAATTGACCCAGAATATTTTGATACCATCAAATAAATTGAATCACCAGATCCCACTTATGTACCCCTACTCCATAGCCCTCACAAATACCCTTTTAAGAAAATGGAAAATAATCAACCAATAAAAATGAGCTCTGTCTCCACAGAACCTGATAGCGCTGCCCATGCCAAGTTTCTAGAGAACAAGGGGTTTATATGAAGACTGTAAAACAACTTCAAAATTATGGTTTGAATATTAATGAATTTATGAAAGGTACCAATAAAATTGGACTTCTATTCTTTGGGACCTCTGGTCTCACTTCCAACATGAAAAATCTTTGCTCTCTATCTTGCTATAAAGATATTTCTGTGGAAGTTTTCTTTACAGTGATGGTTGACCAAGAACTGAAGTCACTGATTTACAAAAGCCCAACATGTGCAAAAATTTTTGAATTCATCTGGAGGAATTTCAAGCTCTTTAAATCAGACACAAAAGATGGAACTATGTGAAAAAATATTTCTCAAACTGATAGCCATGGATAGTTCCATATATTCTCACCTCACTTGTATCACCAATATCTTTGTTAAAATAATTTTCCTAGGATCTATGGCTCCAGAAAATTCTTCTTCTCATTTTATGCAAGTACTCATGCCACCAAAACCAGGAACTACTATAAAAAAAATTCTTCAGGAAATGGGCCCAAAAAAAGAACATCTAGAACATTTGATCCCAGAAAACACACCATTCATCCTCACATTGTTTTTCAGAAAGATTACCCATGTAAAAAGTGAGAAAAGTCCTTGCACCATGACCAATTTCAATCTTTAGATATGGCTGGACAAAGCTCAACAACCCCAAACACCAAAATCCAAAACATTTGTGCAGAAAAAATCTCAACATATCCTGAGATAGAATTTGACAAACCTCCATGCATGATATTCAGACTGCTCAAAAATTAATTTATGCTGGTAATATCCTGGTATTGGATGTTTTGAGAGCTTGGCTTGGAAGTTTCTGAAGCTAATTCCATTCTAAAAACCACTGGAGAGGCAGCATTCCCCAACTTTGAACCAATTCAAATCCCCCGCCCCCTGGAACAGCCAATTGGAACACCCTGTCATAGCCACAGTTTTGAAACTCCTTCAACTAAACCAATCCAACCCTTCATCAGCTCCAATTTTAGATCAAACCAAACTTCACTTACTCCTGTACCTTCCACTGGATATTACTCCTGCATCTCATTCAGTTTCCATCTTCCCCTACCAGATTCAACTTCTCCCTGCATGGTATAAGCTCTATGTTCATCAACACCTCACCATTTTTTCATTTTATTCAATGAACCTTCCCAGGGTCTCTCCCTCTCTTCCAATGGCTTGGTACATCCTCTATCTGTCCTCAACCTATCTTTTATATGAGTTAGTACACATCAAACTTAGTATATACATAGTACATACTCTCCAATGTCTTTTCAGCCCATACTCCAAGGAATCCAGATCAGTAAATGTCAAACCTTCCTGGACAGGCTCACCACCCAATCAGTCAACTAAAGCCTCCAGCCATCAGTCAACATGTAATACAATAGGAGATCCAACCTTCATCACCAGCCACTCATCCCTCAAGGCCTCCTTCTAAGCTCTTACATATACTGGCCTCTCCTTCCCAAATGGAATAAATCCCCCCAAGGAATTTGTATACTAATTCTTACTGGTTAGTCCCTCAGCCAGTGGGTTTCATCTCAGAACAAGAAATCCTTCACCCAGCCTGCTTAACCTATACAAACTTGTCCCTTCCTGGAATTTCTCTTATATGATTAAAAAACCCCTTATTCAAAAACCTAATACTGGTTTTCTTCCTCCCATTCTTCCATTTACTCATCACTTGCACTCCTCCTGTCTCCTTCTTCATTTCAATCCCAATCAATCATCCTTGAGTTCTATGATTAGTAGTGTCTG
This sequence comes from Puccinia polysora, assembly GCA_025617555.3. Taxonomy (NCBI): domain Eukaryota; kingdom Fungi; phylum Basidiomycota; class Pucciniomycetes; order Pucciniales; family Pucciniaceae; genus Puccinia; species Puccinia polysora. The sequence continues at coordinate 20,436,302 of CM062645.1, read as the reverse complement.
TGCCTTCAGCCCCTTGCACCCCAGGGGCAGTTGTGGTATTGTACTAATTCCTTCCCCTTAATTAATACCCACCTTATTCCTCCTCCAGTCATCAACTTCAACCAAATCCAATCCATTCCATCCCACCTTCAACCTTAGATACCACTGCCTACACATTTTGTGGACCAGTGTGTGATTGAGCTAAGAATTTTGTGGCATTTAACATTTCAAAAGGAGTGCTATACAGGTTTTGGATACCCCTGCAGAAACTGTCATTCCCCCTTACCCACTCCTCATTGGCCAATCCCTTCAAATTTCCTCTTCTTTGAAATCTTCAACCCTCTTTTTCAACACTTCCTCAAGAGCTTTTTCAATGCTTTTTTGACCATTCACAGGTGCCTCTTTGATGTAAGTTCAAAGCAATGACAGAGCCCAATGATGCCCTTCAACACTTCAATCCTTCTTTGAAAGCCCTTTGATTTTCCTTTGAATGCTCTTTGATGCGCTTGATGTTCCTTTGATGCCTTTTCAACACGTTTAATCCACCTTTGACATTCTTCAAAAAATTTTTGAACCCTTTTTGAAGCTTGTTCCACGCTTCATCAATGCTTTCTGGAAGCCCCTTTGAAAACAGTTTGAAGAAATTACAACACCCCTTTGATGCCCCTCTCCTCCAATGTTTCTGGGAACTTCTTCATTGATAATCAGACATTATTACTACAAATATTCTCTGATTACTTTTTCTAGTTGATTTCCCTTCTCTGGCATATTTAAAAACTATGCCATCCCAACGCGCACAAAATTACTTCATTGCCAGTCCACCTCTAACCAGAGCAGAAAGAGGCAGAGTTTCTGTCATCAATATCTCCAATAAGGACCAGTCAACTACTCAAGCTTGTGCAAACGGGGGACCTCTTCCAAACTTCCAATTAAAGCAAGCTCCGCTTCTATCGGCACTGGTATCCTTCCTCCAACTCCTCCTAGAGCTTCTATTTCTCCTGCCCCACCTGCAGTTAGTATTATCACTAATTGTGTAATTGGTAAATATCCACAAGCAGGCTTTGGATTGTTTTCTCCATCTTATGATACCAGAAAAATTACTATTCTGGAATACAAGGGCCAGGAATATAGTAAGGAATCAGGCTTTGGAAAAAGGATTAATCTCAATTAACCAACTATGGAACCTCAAGAAGTATTCCCAAATTAAACTTCTACTGCAATCCCTGAACCTCCAACCCAACATCAACCTCCAAAATTTGCTGGGGACCCAACTGTCTTAGACCTCCTCCAGATCATGACTTCTGCTATGGCAACACTTTCTCAACCTCCATCAAAAATTAATTCTCACTCTGGGACGTTCAAGACTCCTTCCATGAGTTCTCCAGATATTTTTGAAGGCAAAAAACCTAGCAAACTATTACCATTCCTACAATCTTGTGAACTAATTTTTTTAAATGATGAAGAAAGTTTTAGTGTGGACCAGAAGAAGGTACTCTTTGCAGATTTTTACCTCTCTGGAAGTGCAAATCAATGGATTTAACCCTATCTGTCTCACCTTTCCAGCCAAGATCCCTCTTGTCTCCTCAACTCATGGTCCCAAGTTACAGAGAAACGTCACACCATCTTTTGCAACAGACTTGAATTCATCAAGGCTGAAAAGGAACTGGTTAACTTGAAGATGAAGGACTCTGGCTATGCTTCAACCCACATCACTGAATTTTGATCACTTATGACCAAAGTCTCTGGATGGGGCAATAGAGCCTTTAATTAAATTGTTGAAAAATACTTCCTTCATGCCTTCTGGACCAACTAGCAGGGTAAAATGGCTCTGAAGAAAATTTCCAGGATATTATGGATATAGTTTTTGACTATGATAAAAGGTATTGTGAAAGGGGAAAAGAAAAATCTTCTCTTCTTAATTATTCTCAACCCCACAGTTCTTCCCAATCTCAATATACCTAAAATCAGCCTGAAAAAGGCAACAGTGAGGGTAGGGATCATTACCAGTCACCAAAAAATTTAACTTCAACTATTTTGTTCACAACACACTCTTTGGACCTAGGGCCAGATGGAAAACTCAAGGCAGTTGAAAAGGAAAGAAGAGAGAGATAGAGAATTCTTATGCTTATATTTTGGTAGTAAAAACAAGACAGAAGACTTTAGAAAAATACCTTTCAACTCATCTTCTTCATTTCCTACTCCAGCACCTTCCAGTGCCACACCAAAGCCAAACCAAAATTAGGCTCACCCCTTTTCTTCTTCCTTTTTCAAGGATTATCTTTATTGTTTGTTTGATTCAGGTGCAACTCAATCTTTAATTTTGAATTCCATAGTTCAAAATTATCCATCCCTTACACCCCTTTCCTCTGGGCAATAATATTCATCTTTTCAACCTCACCTCAGCAAATCAACTTCCAGAATGGGTTTGCTTACTTCCTTTCTGTGCTTTGAATAGGAATTATTTCAAGTCAATGAACCCCTCCCTGAATACAAAACCCTGCAAATTTAATATCTTCATCCGTAGAATCCAGAGGCAAACTAGAAGATGGGACTCATCACCTCAATACACAAACTAACCACTGACCTTTCCTCCAATCATGTTAACCTCAAGCTGGCTAAACTGCCTAAATCTTTCCTTCCATCAACTCTGCATTTGGAACTGCAGTTGAAAGAAACCTCCCTCACTCCAGAAACTTTTGAAGTTTCCCCAAAACAAAATTTCAATCCCCTTTGAGTTCAACACTCTTCAAACTTGCTTGGATATTCATTGATCCTTTATTTTTCATGGGAGGAAGATATATTGGGTTCATCCTTGCATATCATTCAATTGGTTACTTCTTCTGATTTTTCTATTTTTTAATAATGAATTAACTGAAGAATCAGAAACTGTTTTAAAGACATTTCCTGCTGATTACCATTAATTGCTAGATTTCCCTTCCAGTTTGAGGCAGACCAACTCTCTTCCCACAACACTTAAAACCACCATATTGGACTGGAAGGCCTCATAAATCCAGTTGGGCTTGTATATTCACTACCTCAAAATGAAAATTCAAGCCTAAAAACCAAGGTAGCAAAGTATGTAAAGAAAGTTTTCTTCCATCCCCAGAGCTTCAAGCACTGGAGAAACTGTCCTTTTTTCTTTTAAGAAGAAGGATAGTGGTTTATAACTATGCATTTATTTTTTATAACCTGAAGCTTTTATAAAGCAGAACCTTCAACAAATTCCTCCAATTACTCTCACTGACTGTCTTTTTAGGTTCTACCATCCTCACCAAATTTGATCTCAGGATTCTTACCTCTTAAGCATCACAGGCCTTTTTTTTTGCCAGCTGATCTTTCTTTCTTCTTTGAAATTATTTCCATGTCTTCCAAAGCTCACCAGAAGACAAGGGTACTATGTGGAACTCCTCTCTTGGTTCAACTCACTTACAGTCCTTGGAATTTCGTCATTGAATTCAACTGGCCTGCTGTCATGTATAATCATTCAATCAAAAAAACTCCCTTGATTAATGTCAAAAAAGCATTTGGATAAATATAGGAACTATGCTGAAATTAATAGAAACTAAATTCCAAAAGGTATAAATCCTGGGAATAAAGTATGATTATCTGAAAAAAACATTAATACTAACAGACCCTCCAAGATAGCTCCTTGAGCATTAGTTAGAAACCTTTTCTTTTTCTGCCAAAAAATAGACCCTTATGCTTCAAAATCAAAATCCCTGACCAGCTTTTTTCTTAAAAAATTCACCAATATAAATTCCTAACCTCTGGGAACCAAAATCTAAATTCATCACAACTGAAATTAATTTCTGTATAAAATTCCATATGCCATTCCATCTATCATTCAAAACCCAATTCATTCTATCATCCCCTTCCCAATCCAAATCCCAATCACCATCATTTCCCACTTCTGATCCAATCAATTTATATTTAATCAAAATAAAATAAATAAATAGATTCCATAGTCAAATAAATTCAACTCCTTCCAACCTATCATATCACACATCAAATCAAAATAAAATAAAAGATAGTAATAAAAAATTTCTCACATACTATTCCAAACCTACCAAATAGTTCCTTCCATCCTTCATACCATATCAAAAAATATTCTTAATTCTATCTGTCACTTCAATTTCTTTCCCCTATCTTCTTTCTTCCACTTATCAAGCCTCAAACCATGCAAATTAAACTCTTTGGAACCTTCAAGAGTTCAGTTCAAATAATCCTGGACAAAATCCCACTCCTCTTCTGGATATTCAACCCCACCATCACCTGGGCCAGCCTTCAAAAAATCAGGAACTGCCAATAAACCTCAGTTTAACTTCTTCAACCTCCTTCTCAAATACTTCACAGTCTTGAATCCTCTTCTGGATCCACCTCTTTCCATTTTCCTTTATCTTCCCTACCAACCTTGATCACCTATACAAATCCCTCTTGTACATCAATCCTTCTTTCTATATTTACTTCTATATCTATGTCAGCTTTCTGCTATGTAAAGAGGATCCTGTCAAAGTAACAAAAATAATAAAATAAAAATAAAATAATAAAAAATTATGAAAAAACAAATGAGGAGTTGGAAATCCTAAAATATCATTAAACATTTGGATTCCCCACCCAAATTTAGGTAGGTTCACCGACTAAACCCAACCCTTAGTTCTCCCCCATTTATATTTTAAAATATTTTAATAAAAATAATCCAAAAACCACAGAATCACCATTGTGACTTTTGGCCATTTAAATATTTCACATCTATTTTCATGTATAGGTTTCACAAATAAAATTCTATCAGAATGGACATGATTTTTGTATTTTAGGAGTTACAGGCGGATTGGGTTTCTTTCATAATTCCCACATGCAGCCCTGCATCCCTGCAAAATGGGCTGCATTCCCCAAAATATGCTGAAAGGCATTAATTTTTCAATGAACTGTATGCAAAGTGCACACTAAGATCCAACACACAGCAGATCAACTTCCCACACTCTGAGAATTTCCAATCATCTTTGTAAACCTGCTTGTTAGCTAAGTTTACCAAAGAGTTTTCAAAATTGTTCAAAAATAGGAGCTTGCTAACAAGCAAACTCCATTATTCCAGTCCCTTTTTCATAAATTTACCAGATTTGAGCAAGCTTGCTAGCTCCTCCCCTCAAAATATCTTCCATATCCTATACTCTGCCATACCCTGACACCCTGCTGTATACATTTATTGATCCCTTCCACCATCCTAGCTTCAATATCCCCCCATCATCATTTCCATAAAATATCCCCCTCCCCCCTCCCCCCTCCCCCCAGCCCCAGCTCTGATATGCTCCATTCCCCCAACTCCCTCCCTCTTTGATTTCCATCCCCATATTTCCCCCCATCCAAATCCAGTATCATCACCATCACCAAATATGGACCCTACTAGCCTTCCATCTAGCATGGCAACTGATACTAACAAAAAATAAGAAGAAAAAAAGCCCCCAAATGGACCCCTCAAGAAGAGGAGAAGCTTTCTTGATCATTTTTTCATGTCAGCAAACATCCAGAATTTGAAACAAAACAAACCAGCATCACTTTCTTCAAGAGTTTTGATGAAGGCTTCAAATCATGATAAGCCCCATTTCTGTGGATGGTGGAGTGTATCCAGACCAGGTAAGATCATTTTTATCTTGATTTCCCACTTCTTTTGGTGTTCAAATAACTCACATTAATTCTCCCCTTAAAACTATAGATGGGCCAACCTCAACAACACCACCTTCAATCTTTTTGCCATCTATTGTGCAATTGAACAATTGACACCAAGTGGCTTCATTCCAATGGAATGGATTTGTCAAGCAAAGGATAAGTATGAACAAAAAATTAAGGGGAAAATATTAAAATTTGAAGTTGCCTGAGAAATCCTTTGATTCCATCCAAAATGGATTTTAAAACCAACATCAAGTCATAGCTACAGAGACTGAAATACCCCAGCAAACCAACTACCATCATCACCCTCAATTGCAAATTCCTTGGCTCAACCAGAAGGTGTGAAGGCAGCTAAATGTTTTTTCTTGCACTCAGAGAAAAATTTAAAATAGTGAAAAGAATCTTCCCAGCACCTTGATATCCTCATGAAGAACAATAAAATTGGGAAGTGGAAGAAAAACCTGGTGGGGGAGAGGTATGATTTGGAATGCAAAAAGGCAGATTTCAAGGTTGAAGTTGGGCAGTTGACCATGATTTCACAATCTGAAGAAGGCTTTCCTGATGAGGAAAGTAAAGAAATGTTGATTATGTTGAAGAAAAAAGTCAAAGATCAAGTTGAAGGGTGATTCAATAAACACATGTATATATATCAAAGTAACCCAACCATATGCATATATGACTATTTAATCCCTCAAATTTGCATGTACCTCTCTTTCTTTTGGACTCTTTTATTCTTCAAAAAAATACTCTCTGGAAACATGAAATGGAAAATTTGAAATATATGTATTTATTTATGATTGAAAAAAAAAAATTGGCAACAAAATGTTGAAAGCTTTAAAATAATCAACCTTCAATTCCACTCTCTATCCACTTTTGAATCTTTATATCATTGATGAGCTTTTAATGAATGCTTGAATCATGAAGCCTAGAAGTATTTTTATTGAGAGATTGAAAGATATGAAATAAAGGCGGATCATGAGCACTTTGGTAGATATTAGTTTTGTTATCAGTGGCAATATTATGATTCAGAAAATTATCACAGAGAGAACTTTCCTTCACAATCATATAATGAAGAATTATACATCAACTTATAATCTTGAGTATATCTTATATGAACCAAGGTCTACCAGGTTGAGAAATTATTCCAAATCAACCTTGCAAAACTCCAAGAAGGAGCCAGGCGGGACATAAGAAGTAAGTTGATTGAAATTTTTCCTGGCAGTATTTTGAGGACTTCTGTAATGTTTGAAGAAAACAGGCAATTTGGGATATATTCCATCAGAAAAATAGTATCCATAGGTATATTTATGATTGTTGATATCAAAAGATGCATTTGATGCAGTTCCTGAAAGAAATTACGCAAAAAATCCTTCAATAATTCAAACCAAAAAGAAACAAGGTGAATTAAATAATTAAAAAAAATACCTGTGAGAAATTAATCAAATATGTGAATATAATTGAGTAATTTGACGTAATTGTGAGTCCCAGTTGAGCCAAAGAACTGGTTCCAGATTCTTAAATTTAATGTTTGTACTGCTTCTAAAACCATTTTTGGACATTCTTCTTTTTCTAGAAACTGACCAGCCCCATCTTGAGGAAAATTTTTCAAGCCCCAATGCATTCCATTAATGCTACCATAAATATTTGGGAAACTGTGTGTTTCATATTCCTTCATGATAACCAAGAGCTGTTCATCTTTTGGACCTCAGTGGAATTCCCCCTAAAAAAAACACAATATCAGTGACAAATCTCTTCAATTTTTCTATTGCAGTTGTCCTTCCAATTTGAAAATATTCATTAGTGCATTCAGCAGAGAATCCATAGGCCAATTGATGCATTGCAGCAGTATTTTCTTATAAGGAGAAAGACAAATTTTTCAACAAAATTCCTTAAAAAAATTAAATTAAAAATGAAAAATCATAAAAATAAATAAATAAATATTAGATGTCAATATTTATTGCTTTCTGAAACAATGGAAGGGATATCTTGGTAATTAAGGTTAATGTAATTACCACTTTTTGGGTCAAATGGGGATCATGAGACCCTCAATCTGTTACTAGACTCCAAATTTTGAAGGTAAACTTGCTGATTCTAAATCTCCGTTCAAAAATTTTTTTGGTGTATCTTGCATCTTGATTTAAACAACCAGCCATGAGATTAAGATGGCCTTCAGCTTGGTTATGATTGGTCAATTTACTTTTGGATTGGTTGCTTTGAATCATTTAAATTTTATTTATTTCTTCTTCAAATTCAAGGAAGACTTTTTGAAATTGGAAATGGGAGCTTGAAAATGGGAAGTATTTTTTGAGGGTGAGGAAGTGGGCCATCTTCCTTTTGGACTGGGAGTAGGTGGTAGGTTGGTGATTGGATTCTGAAAGTTTGAGATTGGTGGAATGGAGTTGAATATGTGAGTTTCAACAATGTTTAGTTGCAACAATTAGTTTCAAAAATGAGTTGAAACAATGAGTTGCAACAAAGGAGGGACCTAGCTAGTAAGCTGCTGATGTGGCATACAATTTTGTTTTTTGGGTTTTTAGCTAGCTGCCACAGCCTTGGGGAGGGATGCTTGTGAAAATCACACAATAAATTGATTTCTAGCTATTTTTTTGGCTATGAAGTTTCTAGCTAACAAGCCAAGCTCTCCAAAAATTGGAGATGATCTCAGTTATCCAATTCCCATATGCAGCTGTTGGATCTGCGCACGTCAGAACCTCAAGGGAAAGGAATGTCAACCTTGTACTGCCCATAAACGCTGCAGTCCACTAGGATCATCCCTGCACATGTAATCATATGACATATGCAAAGAGGATGATCCAGGAATGTGATTTATCAAATGAAAACCCACAAAATCAAATCATAAAGAACTTTAAATTAAAAACCAAATAATGAAGATCAGCCAAAAATTAACAGATTTACATCTTTGCAGACCACAAACCATATCAAGGGTTCTGTAAATAAAATAATAAAAATTACAAAAATGGTCAGCAGATGACAGATAATCACTTAAAATCCATCACTGATAACTCTCATCAAATAAAAATAATCTAAAATGAAATTACATGCAGGATCAACAAATTAGCAAATAAAAACAAATACAGATACTGTCAATAAAATCAGGCACTGATCCTGAAGATCCAGGATAATCTGAGCTAAAGCACCAAGAAAAAATTCTTAACCAGCTCTGACTGGCTTTCTGGCCTTAGCAAATCAGCCCTACCCTCTCTATGTTCCCTGAGAAGGCTCCCTTCAACCCAAAAAGATATCTATAAAGAACCTCTTTTGACTCTTTTACCCACCAAGAGTTTATTATTTATCAACAGAAACTGTGCCATATTGAACCAAGTCCTTATAAAGAGATAAGCAAGTGATTTATGGCTTCATCCTGAAGTATAGTTTATGAATACTCCAACCATTATTGTGGTTTGCATTGAACAAAAATCAAGTACCCCAACTTTTATCTGAAACCCTTCAACTTTGAGCCACTGCAGTTACTCTGTAAGTAATTTCTCAAAGAATTAAGTTATCTACCTCCTGCCTGAGCTTTTTTGGAACCATTTCCAAGCCATACTAACAATTTTATTAGTTAATGCTTACTTCTTGATGCATTCAAAAGGTTCCCCTATTCCAGGTTATAAAATTCAAATTTAATCTTCTGAAGATATTTTTTAAATACAACTAGCCTGTATCAGACTGTTTCACCTCTTTAACTATTATTCATTATTTATTTCAAAAACCTTTTAAAAAAATATGAACTTTGCACTATTTACAAATCATATTCATCCTTTTGGAGATCTTTCAGTTTTAAATTTTAAGAACATTATAATTCTTGAACTTCATAACTCTCTGTAGCTAAAGTACTGCGGGGTTACTGGTATCAGAGGGCTCGAAAATGGGGGTCTGGCTGGGAAATATCCAAAATAATTATATTAAATTACTATAATTTGTTGGAACAGGAATTCAAGGTAAAAATAAGTAAAAATACTCATCAAACTTTTTTTTTATCAATTTCTTTAGTGGATCTAAAGAGCAACATAGAAAAGATGAAATATTATATGAATATTTTAAACAGAGAAAAGAAGAACATCTAAGGATTTTTTTACCTACTGTTTGGGAAACATTAACCCCTGACCAAAAGCAAGGAAGACTTCTTTATTAAAAACAAGAAGTGTAAAGCAAAACAGAACAGGAGTTAGAAAGACCTGTAAATTTTAATTCTTTACTCTGGTAAAACCAAGCCTGGAAAAACTCTTTTTTTAACAAAAAAAGCACAAAAGTGAGTAATAAATATTTTTGAATAAATATTTATCAAAAAAATGTAAAAATAAAAAAAGATAAAAATATAATTTTATTTTTTATTTTTTCAAGTGGAAAACACTCAGAAAACCATCCAATTCTCCAACCTAATTGAGAAAGACTTGCTTGAACATTTCCCAAATACAGAAAATTTGTGTTTATACAATGATTCAATTGGAACTCACCAAGATCCCCCTGGAATACCTAAATAGGAATATTTCGAACCCAATCAAGCCTGGTACCCTTAAACTTAAATATAAGTGAGCCCTCAAAATTTAAAAAAATAATAAAACCAAAAAAAAATATTTTCTTACCAAGTTTCAAAAACAAAACATACTCCTTTTTAACACTATTTTGTAAAACATGCACAAAACCCAAGCCACTGGCAGAGCAAACTACTATGGATCTCTTCCGAGAGGTACGTGCACCTGCAAGGATTCAAGTTGCAAGCGCAATGATGGGGCTTAAACCTGCAACTCAAGTGTTGCACAACCTGAAGCCAACAACAATGGCAACCAAATTCACCAACTTAATTTTGGATAGCTCTCAATTGCCGCCAACCACATCCCACAAGGCCACTTCTTCAATACTGCCTCCCCAGCTGGACCCAGCCAAGTAGGAAAGTATTAGTCAGCTGATCAAAGAGCATGTGAGTTATTGGGAAAAATTCAAGGCAGCACAGTCTTAAGGGAAGGTGCAAGTCATGAATAAATCCATTTCCCAATCCAAGAAAACCCAGGTAACCCTGAAAAAGATGATAAAAAAAATAGAATCTTAGGTTCAGAATTGGAATCCAAGGGATCAATAAGCTCTCTTAAAGAAAAAGGACCCTCAAAAGAAGAGGTCCTCCTCCCACTAGAAATTGAAATGCTGCCAATATTGGGACAAGATCATATCATTAGCCCCAAGATGGAAGAAATTTTACCCCAACTAGATGTACCTACTTTTGTTTTTTTACAAATTGTGTAAGACAAAATTTAAAAATTGTTGGCAGAAATCTTGACCACATCTATGAGCAACTAGACAAATTAACCTTGAATGTCTCCAAAATGTACCATGCTAAACCTGGAAAATTTAAAAACCAGGATATTGATAGTTTATGCCAAAAGATGAAAGAGACAATAAATCAAGGTAGAGTTTCTAAATTCAATAAAATGGAAGCCCACTTTTTGAACATTCAAGAGGATCTCTTCCTACCAGTCAAGTTCATCAAAGGGGAACTGAAGAACTTAACTCATACTTCTAATTCCCATCTTGCCAATAAAATATATTTGATGAGTCATAAGTTTTAATTAGAACATTTATGATCAAAAATGATCTTATAGACCTTGAGATAAGTCTGACCAACCCGTTAGCAAGTACCTTTGAATATCCAAAACTTCTCGGAATTAAGACTTCTCCTGGTGAAATACCCAGATCTGGAATGATTAGAAGTGAAAATTATAGGCCTAGTCCTATGAAATAATTAGAGCAAGCATTAAGATTGCTCCCCATTATAACTAAGTGGCCTAAGTTCTCTGGAGAAGGAGAGTATAACCATATCAGCTTTATCAAGTTTCTAGACTACACTCTGGCTTCTTATGACCTTCCAGGAAAAATTGCAGTGGTAAGGCTACCCAGGCTATTCAAAGGATTATTGCTTGATTGGTTCATCAGCAAAAGAGCAGAATTAGTTTCTCTAACCTGGAATTCCTGGAAAGAAATAATCAAGGAACAATTTTGCACCATGATATAGAAAAGAGGAATGATGAATAACTTTGAATCATCACACTTTGATCCTTCCAAAGACAAAACTCACAAATGGTGTCTTGAAAAAAAAAAGTAGACTGGACTGCTTCTATTTTCAAGCTTATAGAAAAGTGTTGGAGTTTCAACCCAGGACTGACAGTTGCGCTTATCTAAACCCAGCAACCAGTCCGGGGCCACTGGAATCACGGTGCAGATACTTCATTCAAGAAGCACAAGACATGCTGGCATTTAGACCCACGCACTCATCTCTTCATCTGAGTCTTTGATGTTTTTCCTTTCCATCATCTTTCATTCATCCCAATCTTCCTTTTCCTTTTCATCATCCTCTTACAGCTTCACTCAAGTAACACCAAAACTTCATTCCAGTACCACCGCTTCATTCAACTGAAACTGCAAGGTGTCCCCAAGCCGGTAACTTCTAATTCAGCACTCGTGCTACTCTCAAGTTACTGACCTCTCACTTTCATTCCTCAGCATTCCAAGCCCATCAAATCTGAAGATCCCAGGGAGCCTCAACTACAGCTCAGACAATTGTCTCTGTATGCAGATATGATTCTCCTAACCACCAGTCAAACCTACTAACATCATTATTCAGTGTTCATTCTCCTAGTGCTTTCAATGTCCAAATCAGCAGACTACTGATCATTGCTGATCATACACCACCTTTGTTGGTCTCTTTTTTCATGAATGTTCATTTATTCATTTCATCATTCTAATTGTTTTCTTGGATATCTTTCTGCAATTCATCAGTGGTCCTGGTTTCCAGCCATAACTTTATTGAGCTTAAAAGCCAGATTCATTAACAATGGCCAATAAAATCAAACCAGGACCAGGAGGCGACAACTCAATGTGGGGCATAACCCTCAAAAAATTGGTTGAATCAACTCCTCTTCTCAATGAAGATAACTACTCAATTTGGAAGAGCAAAATGGAAAGTATCTTTGACATAAAAGTAATGCTTCAAATCATGGAGAACCCAGACCCAAGAATCCAAATTGATCCAGAAATGAACAAAGACATAGCACCATTCCTTCTGCCTAAACTCAAACCATCCACACACACCAACATCATAAAACCGGGAAACGCTTGGAATGCAAAAGAAATATGGATAGAACCAAAGACTACTTTGCCTCATCCCAGTCAGGCAATTGCGCCCGAGTGTTCAACGTATTCTTGTATCTTCCCTTCAGTGAATATAACATTGAAAGGTTTGTGACCACTGTAAGACTACATCTCAACAAGCTCTTGGAAGTCGGGATTGAGCTGCCCTCCAATATTTTGGCATACCTGGTTCTCTTCAAATTTCCAGCCAGTCTCATGTCCATGGCCTCTCAAATTATGCATGTAGACAAAGAAATCTCAGTTTGGAGAGTCCTGGATCATCTGACCCAGTACAAGAACAAGAACAATGCTAAGAAAAAAGAAACAGGAACAAGCTCTAAAGTAGACTTGAATCTCTATTCCAGCTATCCATGATGTGAAAACGGCGTCCATAACCCTGATGTCAGGAATCACCCTTGAGACAAATGTTGGGTAGAATTCCCTGAGCTCAAACCAAAAAACTTCAAGCCGTGCAAACAAGAAAAGAAAAAACAAGAATATGTAACCAACTTCTTCTCATTCCTGCACTGTCTCTCTCACACCACCTCCAACAAGCCCTCTAAATTCATCTTGGATTTGGGCTGTTCTATTCACATGATTTGGGACAGACATCTCTTCAATGAATTAATCCCCAAAGATGGTTCAAGCATAGTCAAAACCGGAAAACCAGGGGCCTCACTTTCCATTATGGGTAGAAGGAACGTGTGACTCATTTCTCCATCCAGCACCATCTTCCTTCAAGACTCAGCCTGGACTCCAGATGTCTGTGTCAACCTTCTGTCAATGGGAGTTTTCTTAAGCAAGGGAGAAAAACTTATAACCAATCATCAGAGCACCCCAGCCAAGTTTGAAACGCAGCTGCAGGGGAAGCAATTCCTACAAGGGAAAATCTACAACAATCTTCTGTACATTGATTTCCCTGTCAACCAAAGCTTTGTTGCAACATTAGAAGGTCTGAATGATCTTCATCTCAAACTTGGACATGAAAGGTGGTCAAGAATGGAAAATTACCTTCAAAAAACAGTTCCAGACGTCATTAAGAAATCATTCAGCTGTCCAAACTGCGACAGAAGCAAGATAACAAAATCCCAGTTCAAGGAATCATCTGCAAAAGTCAATAAAATCATGCATAAAATCCATGCCAATCTAATTGGTCCTATCACGCCAATGGCCAAAGGAGGATACAGGTAGTCATTGACTCTTGTGGAAAACCATAGTGGGTACATCAGTTGTATTCCTCTCAAGCTTAAGAGTGAAGAATCCGAAACAATCAAGTTCATTCTGCTTAACAAATTCAATATACTCAACTATTTCCCCACTGAATTCTGCTGCAATGGTGGTGGTGAATTCATCAACAAAGATCTAACAAAGTTCTTTGAAGAAAAAGGAATCAGACAAATTTTTTTGGAGCCTTATCACCCACAAAACAATGGAAGAGCGGAGCGAGAAAATAGGACAATTACTGAATCCGTGAGGGCCACTCACTCCGCCTCCAGGATTCCAAAGGACTACTGGCACAAAAAAATCTGGAGTTGTGCACTTGCGCTGAATCAAATTCCACACAGAAAAGGTGTGATACCCTGGGAAGCAATGCATGGGTCTTGACTGCCCGACGGCTACCTGAAACCAATAGGTCTCAACCTCACCTACCTCAATCTGGGAAACCATTCTCAAAGAAAATTTGAAAAAAGAGACTACCAGGCAGATTGGTAGGGTACTCACCCAAGTTACTGTCTTATTGTGTGCTGACGCAGAGTGGTAAGGTAGTTGAAACAAAAAACGTCAAATTTGTTCCCTCAATCAAGTCCAACCTGGACAATCTGCCAGAACTCACTCCTGATTTTCAAGAGCAGGATTCACCTATCTTCAGGCAAAACAACGCCAAGGATCCGTCAGAACAAGCTGAACCAATTGAGAAAGCTGAAAGGACCAAATTGGAGGACTCTTTGAATGAATCGGACACCAAAGCTGATCAGGATGAACAGATCAAATCGGAGCTAGTTCCAAAAAACAGAACCCTGCGGAATTGAGCTTCTCTTCGGCCTCCCGAGCGGTATGGTTACTATTGTGGTTTTGTTCCCAAGACTCCAGAGGAAGCGCTCAAATATCCCGTATGGTCACGATCACTACACAAAGAACTTTCAACATGTGAGGACTTCAAGGTGTGGGAAGACTATGAAGGTCCCAAGCCTGCAAATGTCCTTAATGTTACCTACGCGTTCAGAGTGAAGGAGAATACTCATGGGGAAGAACCCACGTACAAATCCCGGGTCTGCATGCAAGGTTTCAACCAAAGATACAGAATAGACTACTTCAATACTTATGCCCCAACAGGTAAAGTAGCATCGCTCGGAGCACTACTTCTGCTAGCTGTCAAAAGAGATCTTCAGATGCTCCAATTCGACGTCAAAGGTGCATTCCTCCATGCACCATTGGATGAGGAGGTATTCATACAACGACCTCTTGGGTCAAACAGAAGAACCCCTATTCTCAAGTTGAACAAATACCTTTATGGACTGAAACAAGCTCCAAAAAATTGGTATGAGATTCTCTGCAACTGGATCCAACTCCAAGGATTTACCCCCTCTGACGCGGATCCATGTCTGTACATTGGGAAGGATGGAAAATTGGCTCTCTTTGTTCATGTGGACAACCTTCTAGTAGTAGGTGATGTGCACAGATTCAAAGACGCATTTCTCAGTAAGTTTGAGAACTCATCTTGCCACAAACCAAATACTTCATTGGGAATGAAGGTTGACTGCACCAAGGATGCCTTTAAGCTGTCACTTCCGCTCCACATTGAAAAGGGGCTTGAGGAGCTGAATCTCCAAGGGTCCAAAATTTGCTCAAGTACTCCCTGCACCCCAGGCATTCACTTGCTCCCAGCAACAGAAGAAGAACAAGAAGAGTTTAAGGCACTGAATTTCAACTACCGATCCCCAATTGGAAGACACAACTTCATTTCTGGGCTGGCAAAACCAGACATAAGTTTTTCAGTTTTGTCACTAGCTCAATTCTCAGAAAAACCGGGGATCAATTGTTGGCAGGAAGTACTCAAGGTGTGGACCTATCTGGCCAGCACCAAGGATCAATACCTTCTCATCTCAAAGAAAAATGATTCTTCCAACCTGACCTGCTACAGCGACTCCACCTGGGCAGACAATCCGGTCACTAGAACCTCGCAATCTGGTTACATCTGTTTCTTTTGTGGGTCTCCCCTATACTGGAACAGCAGAAGACAGCAAAACATTACCTACTCCTCAACTGAAGCCAAATGCAATGCCCTTAACAATGGTCAGTTGGAATGTAGATGGATCAGTCACCTAATCCACAAACTTTGGAGGAAACCAATTGCTCCAAGTGTCCATCTGATTGATAACAAGGGGCTTGATGACAAAATAAGGCACTTTGGGTGCCACTCAAAAACAAAATTTATTGACCTCAAGACAAAAGGTCTCCGGGAAGATGTGAATTCAAATGCAATCATCATTCAACTCATTTGGTCCAAGGACATGGTTGCAGACTGTCTAACAAAGGCTGCCAACAAAAACTCAGTCGCTTGCTTGGTTCATCATGTCAGTGAATGATCATCCAAGCACTGAATTGAGGGAGGATGTTGGAGTTTCAACCCAGGACTGACAGTTGCGCTTATCTCAACCCAGCAACCAGTCCGGGGCCGCTGGAATCATGGTGCAGATACTTCATTCAAGAAGCACAAGAAAAGCTGGCATTTAGACGCACGCACTCATCTCTTCATCAAAGTCTTTGATGTTTTTCCTTTCCATCATCTTTCATTCATCCCAATCTTCCTTTTCCTTTTCATCATCCTCTTACCGCTTCACTCAAGTAATGCCAACACTTCATTCCAGTACCACTGCTTCATTTGAGTGCAACTGCAAGGTGTCCCCAAGCTGGTAACTTCTAATTCAGCACTTTTCCAACTCTCAAGTTACTGACCCCTCACTTCCATTCCTCAGCATTCCAAGCCCATAAAATCTGAAGATCCCAGGGAACCTCAACTACAGCTCAGACAATTGTCTCTGTATGCAGATATGATTCTCCTAACCACCAGTCAAACCTACTAACATCATTATTCAGTGTTCATTCTCCTAGTACTTTCAATGTCCAAATCAGCAGACTACTGATCATTGCTGATCAGACACCGACTTTGTTGGTCTCTTTTGTCATTAATGTTCATTTAGTCATTTCATCATTCTAATTGTTTTCCCGGATATCTTTCTGCAATTTATCAGTGGTCCTGGTTTCCAGCTATAACTTGATTAAAAAGAAGTTAATGGAATACTCATTATAATTTTTTCCAGAAATATCAATCAAAGTGCACAATTGAGAATGACCATGTATTCCAACTTACCCACTCTAAATTTTGTACTAGAAGATTTCATAGATACAAATGGGTTGGATAAGAAAGGGACCAAATCTAGAGACCTCAAACCCATCACAAAAGAGGAGTAAAATGCTAAAACCAAAGAATCCTTCACTAAGAACCCTGCTACCCTTTAAAAAAAGAAACTTCCAGAACCCAAATAAAAGGTATGCTGGAACTGCAATTAGACAGGGAATCTCAAACCATATTGGCCCCTACCAAGGAAAAGGATTAATCTAGTAGAAGTAGAATAAAATGAAAACCCTGAACCTCAGTATGATGACACAGATGGTTCAATATCTGAATGTGAACTATTGATCACCAATGCAATCAATTTCATAGAGGGTAAAATTGAATCTCCTCTCAACATAAACCATGTTAATGGAGACCCCAGGTTACCTCAACAATGGGATCCAAGCATGAAGATCCAACATGTGTCTGAAGCCATGAAAATTACCCTAAAACCCTCTGCTGTTAAGATTTATACCTCTTGAAGGAAGCTACATTCTGCATGATTGATTGTTAACTCTCTTGTCAAAATCCTATTGGATAGTGGAGCATTCTGTTCTTGTTTTGGAACCTCTCACTTTGAGAAGAAGACTCTAACTGGAAACAAAACTTGTTGCCAGTAACACAAGCTAAGTTTAGAAGCTTTATATCTTCCTTGAATGCCATAAAAGTATGGACCACAGAAATCATACTCCCACATAACAAAGGATCCCTCAAACTGAAGATAGATTTTGTGGTGATAAAAAATGGATTATGTGATTAATTCCTCCTGGGGAATGACTTCCTCTGCCTTTATGGGATATATGTATTCCAAATTAAAGGAAGTTAATTCAAATTAGGAGGAGACTGCAGAAAAAAGTTTCAGATATGGCACATCAGTTCCCAAGAATCTAAATCAAGCTACGAAAAGCACTTGGAAGCCTTCAGCCAATAATACTTCTCCCAAGAAGCTTTGAGCTCCCAGATTAGTGAAGAAAAGAAAAGGGAAATACTCAGTGTTTTCTTTTAGAATCAGAATTCCTTTTGTACCAAGAACAAACCAATTGGTAACATGAAAGGGCATGATATGATACTTACTCTTACAATCATACCTCCTTACCCTCCTAATCTTAGAAGGCTTGCCTACCCATCTAGCCTAAATTCTAGAACAGCCCTTGAAACCTATATTCAAGAGTTGGTAGACTTACAAGTACTAAGGAAAGTAGGACGCAATGAACAATTGGACATCACCACACCAGTGATCATAGCCTGGCAAAATGACAAGTCAAGGATGGTTGGAAATTTTTGTATGCTTAAAAATTACACCCAAGCAGACTACTATCCAATAAAAAGGATTGACCATGCCCTGCAAAACTTGTCTGAAGCTAAGTATACAACCACCATGAACATGCTCAAATTATTTCACCAAATAAAAATCATTCCTGACAGCAGAAATGTTATGAGAATTATATGCCACCAAGTTTTATATGGATACTTAAGGATGCCCTTTGGAATCAACAATGCTCCTTCCCACTTCAAAAGAATGATGGCAACTGTTATGGTTCAATTTATTAGACAAGGACAAATAATTGTGTACATTGATGATGGCATCATATACTCTGGTGATTGAGAATACCACATGAAAAAATTAAGAATCTTCCTTAAGAATATTTCTGCTTTAGGACTCAGGGTATCCATGAAAAAGCACAAATCTGGATATTGCGAACTAAAATACTAAGTAAATATAGTCTCTGGTTTAACCCTTACAGCTGAAAAAAGCAAGATATGAGCAGTTATGAAAAGGCCTATGCCTCATAAAAAACTGAAGTCCTATATTTTATCATTTTTCAAGTTACTACAGGCGGTACATACCCAAATTTTCCCTACTGAAAAAGATTCAATATGAAATCTGCAACAATAACACTGTCTTTGAGATGAATAATGAAATATTAAAGAATTATGAGGAACTCAAGACAGCTATGACTACAGCTCCAGTTTTGATCCAACCTTATCACTCTAAACCATTGAAGCTTTATATTGATGCTAGAATGTATGGGCTAGTAGCTGCCTTACACCAAGTGGTAGTAGAAAATGAAAAACCTGTAGAAAAGCCATTAATCTTTGTATCTATGCAATTCAAGGATACAGAAAAAAGATATGGTGCTAGCCAAATGGAATGCCTTTCTCTATTCTTGGCATCAGAGAAACTCCAATATTGGTTGGAAGGTACCAACTTTGTGGTAATCACAGACTGCAATGCTGTTAGGAATCTCATGAATATGAAGAATCCAAGTAGGCATATGTTAAGATGGAAGATAGCCATAAAAGAGTATATAGCATAGATGAAAATATTTCAGAAGGCTGGAGAAAAAAACCAGAACTCTTAAAGCCTAAGTAAGGGTGCTTTACCTGATGATCATAGCAACCCTGCTCATGAACCAGAGGATTGTGAAATATTCCTTATACTTAATATAAACATCCTTGAACCTGATGTTCAAATCATGGGGGTTCACATCTGTGAGCTTTACCAATCCTTATTTTAACCGATTAAAGAGACTTATAAACCTGAAATAAGAACCCTGATCATTATAATTTAAAGCCTTTCACCCCCTTCTGAACTATTAAACAGCCTACCTGCAGCCCTACTCAAAACTTACAAAGCAGGAAGGTTCAATCTATTTGATTTTTTGGTATACTATAGGCACCAGCACTCCAGTTTCATTGTCCTAACTCAAGAAAAACATATTAAAAACATAATAGTTGAGTTTCATGATAATTGTTCTTCTGGAAATTTTTCCAAAGACAAAAATCTGGAAAAATTCAAGCAAACTGCTTGTTTGATCAATTGGAGAGACCACACTATCAAATATGTCTCCAATTTTGGAACTTGTCAAAAGTCTCACAGGAACACCAGAAAGAGGCTTTGCATTATAAAAAATATTGCTGAACCCAAGAATAGGTGGTAAGTAATCAATATGGACTTTGTGACAGAATTACCTCCTGGGGGAGCCTAATCATACAACTCTTTCCTATTCATAGTAGACAGGTTCTCCAAAAAGGGTAAGTTCTTGCCTAACCGCAAAGAAGATACTGCAATGTAAATGGAATTACTCCTCTGGAACAGACTAATTGCTGATTTAGGAGTTCCCAAAAAAATTAAAAGTGATAGAGATCCAAATTTTACATCTGAGGTTTTGATAAATCTCCACAATATGTAAGGAACTGCTCTAGCCTCTCAACAGCTTATAATCCTCAGAAAGATAGATTATCTGAAAGAATATTCCAGAACCTAGATGATATTCTCAGAGTATTCTGTTTCTTTGGATTAGAATGAAAAATTGCAGATGGATACTGCCATGAATGTTTCAGCCTCTTGACTGCATTAGAAATGACTTAAAACAGTGGCAAAAATTGTACACGACTCAAAATCACTGTTTTTGGGGTGTAAACGGCTCCCATACAACCCCCCAGGGGTTTCGCGAGTTTGGAACAGCCTTTTGTAGTTGTGTATGGGCCCCCATGGCTCAATTGGGCCGTTTAGGGCCCTCAACAACTACCACAGAACTGGAGTTGTGAATTTATCATCACCCCAAAAAAATAATCAAATAAGCAAAGGAAAGGATCCAAAAATGCAATGAGAAATTTGATTTTTTTTTCCTTTTTTGAATGAGTCATTTCAGGTGTGATAATACATCAAAAAATCCCAAATAAATGATAGAAATCCCATGTATTGTTTCTTTAACTTCCTGAAATTTTAAATCATCAAAAAAATTAATTAAAAAGGCGGAGGAAAAGATCTAACAATGCAATGTGAAATTTGAATTCTTTGAATTTTTTGAATGAAGGTATTCTAATGCTTTGAAAATTACCAATGATTTTTTTAAGAATTTCAGAGAAATAGCTACAGGTCTGCGGCGTCATATTTTCAAAAAAATCAATTCTTGGAACACCTGTGAAATAAAGGATTTGTCTTTGTGGGAGTTACATTGTGCAGATGTAGAACACTCATGACTTAAAAGATTGCACTTGTTATAAAATTAATGCTCAAGAAAATAAAATAAAAAAGGGCATAATTTCTTTCATGCCCGCAATCCTTATTTTTGGGCAGTTTTGATTTCCCCAAAATTTCCCCCATGTGCGTGATTTTTCCTTGAATTTGTTTGGTTTTGTGAATTTGCAAGAAAAAAGAAAGCACAGCCTAGGGGGGGTATCTAAAACTGCTCTGATAATTTTTGAGATTTTTTGGTCCATTTAAAGGCCTTCAAGCTTTCATTCAAAAATCAAAAAGAAAAAAATCATTAAATCACAAATGTCTTCACTTTTTTCAATGATTTCTTGTAATTTTTTGGAAATTTGGAAGAGACAGAAAGTTTTCAAATATAACAGGCAATTTCAATATTATTTTTAAATAATTTTTAGTACTGTATTTTCCCTTCAAAAAATTGAATTAACCTAAAAGAAATTTTCCATTAAGCTTTGGTTTCCCTTATTTTCCTGAAGTATTTTCCATTTTTTGAGCTTCTAGTCTTTAAGTGGGCATTGAAAAGGGAAGAAGAAAATTATCTGAGGATTTTTTGGTGTGGTTTTGTTTTTGAAAAAAATTCATAATTAAAAACACAAAAGTGGCATTTTTTGCTCTAAATCATTTATTCAATAATCAATGCAAAAAAATATCATGAAAAATTGAGTGAAAAAAGAAAAATATCCCTCAATCAATGTAAATTTTTCCTAATTTATTTTTTTTTATGTTTAGACTTTTTAGAGGAAAAAAATTCTAAACAATGTTCTTAGTTATCATGATTCAAATCCTCCCATTTTTTTGTTTCCTTTCTAGAAAAAACCTTCCAAAGGTTATCTGATTGGGCGGCTGGCCACAGTTCAGAATTATAGTGGAAAGAAACTATTTGCTCAAAATCTCCCAAAATAATTAAACCTATCCAAAAAGTTTGAGAATTGACAGTGGGAGGGGAATTGAGGGGTAAATAATTTGATTGAATGAACTTAGATAAAAGTACCACTGGCCTTTTGTATGTATCTGACAGCAGGAATCCATTACAAGGGAATTTCATCCAGAAAAGTTTAGGGGAAGATCCAGAAGGATGGTTTAGACCTTTTCTAGCTTTGTCAAAATTTTCATCCCAGACTTGATCAACAAATTTTTCATCCTTGAAGAGAGAGTTTGATTCAATTTCCTTGATAATTTCCCGCTGTATTAAACTGCAATCTCCAGGTTGAAGGCCCAAATTAACATCTACTGCTATTAAACCACATTTACAATCACCCATCACATCTTGAACATGTGAAATTTGTGGTATGGCTGTCTTGGGTAAAATGAAATCTTTGTGTGGATACTGTGGAAAGGAAAATTATTATTATTTAAGAGAAATCAAGAGGGTAAAAAAATATTTACTTGATCAATAGTGGTGCAAAAAATACAAAAAAAAGTATGTTATTTGAAGTTAATTTCAAAACTATAAACTCAGATTGTACATAAAAAGAGTCAAAATAGTATTGGAAATGGCTCCAAAATGCACTCAAAAACAGACATTTTCTGTTTTACATTTTCTCTTTTTGTTGTAGTTGCATCAACTATTTGAAGGTAAATAATTCATCCTAAAAATCCCCCAAATTTTTTTTGCCCTTTTCAGTGCCCACTAAAAGACTGAAATCTTAAAAATTTGGAAAATGCTTCAAAAAGATAAAGAAAAGATAAAGGAAATAAAATTGAAAAGAAAATTTTCTTTTATGTTGATCCCATTTTTTTGCAGGGAAATAAAGTACTAAAAATCTTAAAAAATCATTTTGGAATTGCCTGTTATATTTGAACACTTTCTGTTTCTTCAGATTTTCAAAAATAATTAGAAAAAATTATTAATGAATTGAAAACATTTGTGATGTAATGTTTCAATTTTTTTCAATTTTTTGAACCTAGTTTTAAAGGCCTTTAAATTGACTAAACAACCTCAAAGAGTTATCAGAGATGTCTTAGATGTTCCCCTACACGGTGGTTTTTTTTTATTTGAAACCACAAAACCACACAAATTTAAGGAAGACTACATTGATGGGAGATGTGGTGGTTTTAAAACCAGGAAAAAATAAGGATTGGGGGCGTGAAAACAACTATACCCTAAAAAAAAGAAAAAGAAACAAAGAAAAACGGGAAAATGTTGAAATAAACATTGATAAAAAAATTCAGGGGTGCTCTGGTCAACACTCAGAGCCATTGCTCCCTTGTTCTCCCTTGTAAGCATCAAAAAAATCTCAAAAAAAAACCAATATGTATTTCTATTAGTACCAAATGGTGGGTGTGCATGGTTTTTATGGCCTTCCTGAAAATATCCCAGGGGCATGGGCTGCCAGAAGGGCAAGCACCCCCTTCGCCCCTCTGGAGTGTTGAAGGGGAGGAAATGCAATCCCCATGCCATGGAATGGTGTAAAATTTTCAAAATAATTTTTTATGCCTTTTTTCATGAGAAAAAACATCAAATGGCATGGATATATCAAAATATTTACTATCCTCATGCCTGAGGATTTAGATTCTTTATCATCATTATTATTATTATTTTGTGGGAAATCATTCCTATTTTGAAAAAAAATATTGATTGATGGAATTTGAATGAATTATTTTAGCCTGGGACTTCATTTAATTTAATTTCACATGCCAAATCCATGTATTTACTTAGGAAGATACCAGCCAGACATAGTTCAAAGGAATAACTGATTCAAAAACAATCACTTTGAAGTTCAACTAGATGTTTCAAATCTTTAAATTTTCAAGACAGTTTCTAGGTTGAGAAAACATGATCTTATATAAATTCAAACAATCACAAGTTTCAAATTTCAACTCAAAATTTTTGAAAATCCCAACAGCTGAGAAATTAATTAACTGGAGAAAAGCAGTTAAAAGATACAAAATGATTATCTCAACTGATTTAAAGACTTAGGAACAGAAGAGATCCTACCTAAACTGAAAGAGTTAAGTGAAGAAAGATTTGTTGGATGGGAACTGGTTGGTTAGTAAATGGTGTCAGAGTTTGTAATTTGAATTTTCATGGGGAACCATATTGGGCAGCGTATTAATACAAGGATGAAAAGTGAATTTTATAATTATTGAAAAATTATGAATGATGAAAAGTCAAGTGAAAACCAAAACAAAAGAACTTTGAGACTTGAGATAGTGAGTGGTATGTAGCAGTAAATGAGAGAATATCAAAACTTTTAGTTTTCAGTATGAGTATGATTAAATCCAGAGATTATGAAGATTGATTCAAAAGGTGGGAAAAGATCAATTTAAGTATGAATTTGTGATTTCAAGGAATTCATCAACTCAATCTAGGATATTTGCAAATAATAATAATGAAACAATCAGCTTGATATTGAGACAATGTTCCAAAGTTTAAGTTCTTGGTTTGAAAGAAAAGATTGAATGAATGCTTCAAAAGGATGATAAAATACTTTGGTTCTGGGTTCTGAAGAGCATGTTATACTATTTACACATTTCAATCCTGATGGCTTTTATAATCTTTAAGTGATTAGTTGATGATTTTTTTGTTAGCTATCATGGTTGTTAGTTTGCAATACAGCCCCAAAACCAGTTTACCAAGATTTTAAGGTGAGGTCTAAGTACTTCCACCAAGCCCTCAGCTTTGAAGCATCACACCTCCCTTCTTTTTCTTTTTCCTTAAAAAAATTTGGGTGAGGGGGGGGTGTTGACTCAATTTTGGTCATAAATCCAACCTTAGAATTATTTTAGCTTTTAAAAAATGTAGATATCACTGATCTGGGTCTGAGTAAGGCTTCTCCAAATTTGAAAGCAATCTCCAAACCACTCCCGGGGTAAACTGCCTCTACTAATCCCAGACTCATGACCCCCTTTTCTCACCTTCTTATTCCTCCACATCAACTCCTCTCAAAATCTGGTCCATCATCATACCTCTCACCTCATCATCATCACTCCTTTGGAGTTCCACTCTCATCATCCATCTCGCCCTCCAATCTTCCATTTCCTTATCAACTCATCACCCTTTGATGCCAATTTGTTGCTCAATCTCTCCTCTAAATTCAGTCAATTCCCAAACCTTAATCCATCACTTCTCAATCCATCCTCAAACTCCCATTCCTTTCCTCAAGACCAATTATTCCTCATCTCAAACTTTCTAGTTGTGAGACCATCCAAGTCATCTTACTTCAACTTGTTTTCACTCATGTTTCTCAACTCATTTCTCTTTGCTTTCCCATGTCCTTCATTTCTTTTACCATTTCTTTCATACTACATAGTGTCACACTCTTGACTTTCATTTATTAAGAATTTCATTGTTCATTTTATTTCTTAATTCTTGCAGCTACTCTTATTCTGATATTATTTCTTTCATTATTCTTGTCTTACTTGAAATTAAGCCTCATTTCAGTCTTCAAAAACATGACACCCATTCATCATCTTTTTTTTTTTAATGAATACCTGGATCTCTATCAATCATAAATCTTTGTCTTGATCTCTCCATCTCTAAATTTGTGATCATAGAATGTGCTTCAACCAGACTTAAAAGCTGAATTAAGTACTGATCAACTTGATTTTGAGGTCAAGCCTGATAACATGATTTATCACCACAGTACAGAGGCTGTGCAGTTGAACCTACACCAGTAATACCAAACAACTCTGCCAGCCACAAGCGTCTGTAGCCTAGTTGGTAAACCCAGCACTCTAGTATGTGTCTCAGTTTATCTGAGGTCCTGGTTTTGACTCCCACCAGACAAATCTTCATTTTAAGTGTCTCAATATGTTATGAGCCCAGAGCCTACCTGAGCCTATACTTGCTTACTTGAGGGAATTTAATAAGATGTGAATTCTTTCTGTAAGACCATCATCCCCTGTAAGCCTACCCTACAATCACAGGTTTAATCTCCACACCAATCACACTTTCACCTGGGTATTTCTGTACCTGTTTCCAGATCACGTAGCAAAGGGGGGTGTTGAGGTTAAGCCTGCTAACATGATTTATAACCACAGTACAGAGGCTGTGCAGTTGAACCCAGACTAGTAATACCAAAAAGGCCTGGAAACCACAAGCCTCTTTAGCACTATGCGCAAAGGGGTGATGTGGCCACCCCCACGTTGCGCGGATGTGGCACCAAGGAATGGCTTGAAGTCAAGCCTGACACCTTGTTATCCATAGCTGGGGGACATGTCTGCTTGCCAAGGGCCATGACTACACAATTCCTGTCACCCATCAAGTTGAAATCAAAGCCTACAAGAACCAAGATATGGACCTTTCTCTTGAATTGTGTACCTTCCCCAGCTGTATCCTTCTAACTACCACCAATGAGCACAATCATACACATCAAGTTTTATTTGTTCATCCAATTACCTGTAGACAACATTGGCTCAAAGTTGCAACCTCTTCACATGACATTACAACCGCCACATCAGCTTTTGATCAGCTCATCTTTTGAAATAATACCTCCATTGCACCCACAAGACCGCATTCAAAATTGCAACAAGAGAATCAAGAAGCAGAAATTGAAGATTAACCTGAACTGGAAGACAAAATTGATTTTTGTAAGACCTCATTGGCTTCTACCTTTTTCAAAAATTTTATGATGAAACTTACAAATTTCCTTCTTTTTTCAGGATTTATTTTGTATTTTGTTGCGTGGTTTCACCTCTTTTGTGGTATCAGTCAGGCAAGGTGTAAAATTGCAATAAAATACTTGGTTTATATTGTCAAGAGTTTTGGAAAACTTGAGATCACGGATAATTTTGAGTCTCAGATCCCAAAGGATGTCTGCATAATTACCAAGAAACTGAGATTAGATCCAAAGCTTGAAGAATATGCCTACTTCAAAAAGTGTTATTCACTTTTTGCATAACACTTTTCAAGTCCACACCATCTGAGTGTGGTTATCAAATTACAGAAGACTCAAAATGCTGTTGAGCAGATCTATTTCTTCCCGCTGAATTTCAATCAAACAACAAAATCGCTTGAGCCTCTCAACATCAGTGCCAACAATTACAAAAATCCTCCATACCACATTTTACCAACCCAGACAAGATTTTTTTTACTCAAAACCTTTTTGAGTGGTTAAAATGGTTTCTCAGAATTCCCAAGGTTGGAAAATTGATGAAAGAGTGGTCCAACCAGTTGGAATTTTTACCATTAGCCCCCAATAATGGTGTTTTGATTATCAGCAATCTTTGGAACACAAGAAAATTTTCTGCTACTCCCTGGATTAATTAAAGCCGCAACCTCTCAACTTGTTTTTCAAACTATTTTTACATTGGTATAACCCGCTTGGAAACAAATTGGCTGGTAAACAGCTTTCAATGGGTGTTTTGGTACTCACCTACCTGAATCTTCCTAATTATCTGCGGCACAAACATCAATTTGTTTATATTTCTGGAATCATACCTTCCCCTAACCAACCTGATATGATCACCATTAGCAATATACTCCTGCCAATGGTTGATCAACTTTTGGAGGTAAAAAAGGGGGTCAGAATTTGGACTCACCAGTATCCAGCAGGAAGAAAATTTATGGTCAAGCTTGCCAGTCTAAATGGTGAAGTTTTTGCCACCCATAAAATGGGTGGTTTTGCATCTCATTCAGCCTGATTCTTCTGCTCCTGGTGCAGTCTTTGAAACACCAATTGCTGCAATATGCAACTTGGAAAGCCCGTGATTGTAACCAAACTCTTGCTCTGGCTCAACAGTGGAAGGATGAACCCACCCTGGCTGCAAAGACAACCCTTTTTCAGAAGAAAGGTGTTCAATGGTCCAAAATTAACTGCCTTCCTTACTGGGACCCAGTAAGACAGATAATCCTGGGTTTCATGCGTAACTGGTATAAAGGGGTACTCCAGCATTACTTCTGCTACTGTTGAGGATTAAATGGGAAAAAAATAGGAAAAGTGACTCCAACTCTTCATCAAGTAGCACAAACCACCCTTCCCCCCCAAGTTTGGGTTCTGGACTAGTGCCCAAAAAAAAACATTTCCAGTCAATCTCTGAAACATTCATTCCAACCGGTGTAACAAAGATTCCTAATGGGTTGGGTCAGGCAAAAAATGGAAAGCTCAAGGCAAGCAAATGACACACAATTTTTTTTGATTCACTTTCCTCTGGCTGTGGCTGAAATTTGCAGTGAGTTAGACAGAATTACGTTAGGAATCATACAAAATTTAAGTGCACTGGTAAAATTTAAAAACATTTTCAGTTTGAAGAAAATAACCAAAGAAGATTGTCTTGCTTTTGAAAACCAGAATTTTATCTACTCAGAAACTTCACTTTCTTTGTTTACTGGGGTCAAAACTCTTCCTAACCACCACTATGCTTTTCACATACCAGAGCAACTACAATGGTGGGGCCCATTGATTGGAATATCTGAGTTCCCTGAGGCGCAATTGATTGGTATCCTCCAAAAATTGAAAACTAATTCAGGTGGTAAGTTTGTGATACAATCAGATCTTTTAGCCCACGCTGTTGATTTTCAGTTTCCACAGAAAAAATAAACAAAAAAGTCCTGAAAAAGGTTTTCCAGATTCAAGGCCTTAATTTTAGTGCAGCTATTAACAGTGTTGCCAACTCTGAATCAACACATTTCAAGAAACAAGTTTTTCATTTCAATCACTGAATACAAGAAATTCCTTGATTATTTCCAAAAAAAGGTTCCAACTTTGAATTCATTCCATGATTTCTCAAATGATGAAGGCAATCAAGTTTTAAGTTGTAACCCTACAAGTCTGAGATCATTTCACTTGCAAGATGGGAAGACAGTTACTGCAAACAGGCCAAACAATGAAATTGAGTACCTGCAGGATGGACATCAAAGCTATGGCACTCTTATCAAAATTATCAAACTAGAGTCAGGATGGGACAAAGATATCTTCAAAGTTCAACAGCACAAAAAAGTGGCAACTGATGTGTGTTTGAAAGAGCTATTGATGGAGATGGAGGTCATCCATGTTGAGTAGGGGACCTTTGGGTATGTCACTGCAAGTGAAATTATTGGTCTGGTGGCTTGGCGGCTACTTCCTGCTTGGATTTTGGGCTGTCAGAACACTACTTTCCTCCTCCAACCTTTGTATGGCCTTTCCCTCCAACCAGAGCTCCAAAATGACAATGAATGTTTAATTTTGGACCCCAAAGACTAGGACTTGTTTTCTCTGCTACCTCTCATTCTGTTTCATACTTTTAGTTGTCCTGAGTGCTTTCAATGTCCATGAAACCTTTTAAATCATCATTTTTGTCTTAACCCACAGCTTTTTATGATCATTGGAAAGTCAAATGTTCAAACACTTGAACTTTTTTTTAACTCTTAGATTCTGATTCCATCATTCATTCATGTTTAAATAACAGTTTTATGAAATACAATAAAGATTGGTGTCAAAAAAATATTGATGTCAAACAATAAGGGTAAATACAGTTTTAAAGAGGGGAACCTCTATTATACTAGCAAACACTAATGCACAGCCTCCCACTCATTCTCAATCAGGCCACCAGAGTGCATCCCATGCCCAAATGATGTTGAAGCAAAATCTGGCTCTCGCATCTCAAAATTGCCTTGATAAATTGGGACATTAATCTCTTTGGAATCATTTTCCTCATATTCATCTTCATATTTGTCATCATTGGAACCATCTGAGTGCTCCAAATCAATGCTTGCACCGTAATTGCTGTCCTCCCTGCTTTCATCAGCAGATCCAACTTCATCAGAATTGTTCACTTCTTCATGGCTGAAATTATAATCCTTGGTAGCATGCTCCCAATTTTTTTTTGGAAAAAATTTTATTGTTAAGCTTTTCATCAGCCCGCCCTTTGGGGTAGAAATAATAAAGATGTTTTTCTAAGAATGCAACTCTAGTATTATCAGCTATTGCATCCTTCTGTGCTGGAAACATGTTTTTATACCATGCAACATCATAAAGATCAATTGGGAGTCCTTTTGGGGCCTTGGAAAAAATTGTCTCTGGCAGGTTTTTGACACAAACATGACAAAATTGTTGCTTCTGCTTACCGTCCATTTCATTGGGTTTTCACATTTGTTCATCAAGACAACGCATAAAGATGTTGGATGATTCAAATTGGAAAGGGAGTTTCTTGACCACATACATATCTTTTTGAGGAAAGTATTCATTGTTGCTGTGGGCTTGAATTGATTGAAGGATATCTTGGTAAATTTGGGTAAAATTGTTCTTGACGGCAAACTTATAACACACATCTCTCAACTAATATAGAAATGGATTTTATTGGTATGATAACCGTCTTTAATTATCCAATGAGAACTCACCCACTGACAAGAGCTCTGGATCACCTTCTTCTCTTCATCTCTTGTGTGTTTTCCCTCTTCAAATTTCACCTTTGCATGGATTTGGGCCATTTAATAATGAACATAATGGTTGAATGCACTTTCAAGAAGCCCAATTTCTTTGATGTAGGTCTGGTTGATATTCATGTAGGTGTACACTTAGTTGACTATGGCTTGGTGGAAAGTAATAACAGCAATCATTCTAAAAGCTCAATTATAAAGTGAATCTGGTTGTGCATCAAGGTTGGGTGCCCAAACACGCAATCCAATCTTGCCTAAGGTGAACCACATATACTCAAGGAAGAATTGAGATATGTGTCTCATACCTTTCCCAATCTTCACTCAGCCTTTTTTTGCATCTTGTAAAGTTTTAATATTGGCTTTGGCAATAGGTCAAGCAGCATATGAGTTGGATAGCATACACTGGATCTGGTCAGCATTTGAAAAAAATTTGTGGAATTCCTTTAGCAGTAATGATGTCTTAGTTAGACGTAGATGCGAACTAACAAACAGTGTGTGACCGAAGATGGAAGTCCAAGGCTGTTGATGGGCCAGGGAAGGAGATTGGATCTCGTAATGGGTGGCCGACCGGTATGGAATTAACTGCAAAGTTTGCAAGTATATACTGAGTTGGTCGCCGAGATTGGAAGTTCAACGCGAGCCAGAGGAAGTAGCAGATTTCACCATTGATGTTGTGCTTTATTTGTGTCACGCTTATAGACTGAGGTAGATGGTACTGAGGAGAGGACATGTCAAAGTGATGAAGACAATAATTCCTAAGTGCAAGGCGTGACAGTTGCCTGGGTATAAAGACGCGAGCTCCTGCAAGCGTTCAGATAAATTTTCCCATTGATTTCAAGTTTTTAATAAATACTGTATACCCTTTACTTATTATTTAATTCATTACTTGCTAGACTCATAAATTATATAAAATGTTTTCATTGTCATCCTGCTGTTGCAAAAATTTTATTTGTGGAAACAAGCGGTGTATCCCTAGTACTGCCGTCAGAGGTCTTTGAGGCAAGTGCAAGCAATGTTGTCTTTGCAAGGTCGCCTGTAATTTCCCTATAAATATTGAGTCGACTGTTGATGGTCCCGCGGAGTCATCAAGGGAGATGCAGAGTCGTAGGTACGTGCCAAGGGTCAATTACAAAATACCACCGTTGCCGGAGATCAAATTCTTGGGTACTTGAGTTCCTGGTGAGTACTAATTGGGACTGACTAGTAATAATAAAGGTAGTAACTAAATTTTACTCGTCTCGCTAGTGTTTCCCCATTTCCAGAGATACACCACAAACACACCACCGCCACCACCACCTTATTGGGGTCGGCCAACCAAATTTCCAGGGGCCCAGATGAATGCCAAGGTGCAAGATGAAGTGCCCGGTGCGGAACCGGTTGGGGTCATAGCTGAGGAAGCAAGGGAGGAAGGAAGGAACAAAGCGGATAGAGAATTGGGAAATTGAGAAGATGGAGACAGAAGTGGAGGAAGAGAGGGAACAGAGCAAGAAGAAGAGGCTGTAACGGGAGAATTGGGAGAAGAGAATGGAGGAGATGGAAGGGATGGAGTAGACGGAACGGAAGGAATGGAGGGCCAAGGAAAAGCAAATCCATTGCCAGTCTTAGGGACGATCAAAACTGATGCGAGGTGACTGACAGGCGATATTGGGGAGAGAAGATGGAGACAGAAGTGGAGGAAGAGAGGGAACAGAGCAAGAAGAAGAGGCTTTAACGGGAGAATTTGGAGAAGGGAATGGAGGAGATGGAAGGGATGGAGTAGACGGAATGGAAGGAATGGAGGGCCAAGGCAAAGCGAATCCATTGCGAGTCTTAGGGCCAATCAAAACTGATGCAAGGCGACTGACGGGCAATATTGGGGAAGGTTTGTTGGGAGGCCAAAGGAAAAGAGCATACAAAGAACTCTTGGAGGAAGGTGGATGGAATTCTTGGCCGAAGCAAGCTCAAATTGCAAAGTGCAAGGAGATATTTGAGAAGCACATCGTAACGGAGGTGCTGGTTCTTTGAAGGATGTCCGCACTGATCAATGATGAAGACCTGGATACCTTTCAATCCATGGTTGCGGAGTTGACTGCGAATTGGGAGGATGCAGAGAAAGAAGTGAAGGAAACTTTGTAACTTATTATTATAATATATATATATATATATTTTTGTATAAGGAATGGAATTTTATTTGGTAGGAATGAGAGGGGGATGAGAAGAAGGAATAACACGGTGAGATGAAAGGGTTGATTGATGGAATGATGATGTGGAATGGAATAGGGTTGGATGAGATGGAATGTGGAATGGAATGGGATTGGATGGGATGGAATGTGGAATGGAATGGGATTGGATGAGATGGAATGTGGAATGGAATGGGATTGGATGGGATGGAATGTGGAATGAAATGGGATTGGATGGGATGGAATCCTGATTGTCAATGTTTGCAAGGGTAGCTTGCATGTAAATCTTGAATCAGATTGGGAGAGTTGCTAAGTTGATGGGCTGGTTCCAAAGAGGTGTGATCTTTGTCGGACTGGAAGCCAGACCACTCAACAAGGTATTGAAGTTTTCATTTGCGTAACCTGGAATCCAGAATACGGCTTACTTCCCACTCTTGATGATTGAGAACAGTGACCGGTTTGGGAGGGGGATGAGTCTTGCCCGGGTATAGGACTTGAGCTGGCTCTAGGAGAGACACATGAAAGACTGGGTGGATACCTTTCCATTTCGCAGGTAAAGTAAGTTTAAAGGTGTTAGGGGAGATGATTGATTCTACTTTAAAGGGGCCAAGCTTTCTTTTGAAGAGTTTGCAAGTTGGGCGAGTGCTGCAAATATTGCAAGCATCAAGCCACACTTGCTCTCCTACTGCAAAGGTTGGAGCCTTAGTGCGAGATTGGTCTGCTTGCTCCTTATAGCGCTGGTTTGCTTCTTCAAGGTTGCTTTGAAGTTGCTATTGAAGAGATTGAATTTTTTCAAGGTAATTGGTAGCAGGTTGAGAAGGTGCTAGGTGAAGGGAAGAGAAAGTTGGGTTTCTACCATAAAGAGTTTGGAAGGGAAACTGTTTAGTGGAGGAATGAGTGGAGTTGTTATAGGCAAACTTGGCTAGTGGGAGCCATTGCGACCAGTTGTATTGTTGATAGGCAACATAAATTCAAAGATATTGTTTGAGAATCTGATTAACTCGCTTGGTTTGCCCATCCGTTTCCGGGTGGTACGCCGTTGATAAATTGCAAGTGATCTTCAAATGTTGGCATAGCAAAGTCCAGAAGCTTGAGACAAACAGAGATCCACAATCACTAACTATATTATCAGGGAGACCATGTTTTGAAAATACATATTCTATGAACAAGTTAGCTAAGTCTTCTGAAGAGGCCGTCACATTACTGCGCAGAAATAAAGCCATATTTGAGAAGCAATCTACTACTACTAGAATAGCATCATATCCACTAGAAGAAGGCAATTGAGAGATGAAATCCATAGAAAGCGAGTGTTAAGGACGAGGCGGAATTGGAAGTGGCTGGAGCAGCCCATACTTCCGGTGTTTCAAGGACTTGTTATAATTGCAATCATAGCATGCGCTAACATAGTCTTTTACTTCTTTGGTCATACCAGGCCAGTAGAAGTCTCGTGCAATCAATTGGTAGATTTTATCCTGCCCATGATGACCAGCAAGCGGAGAATTGTGCCGTGACTTGAAGATATCTACCTTAATGCAAGAATTATCTGGTACTACTATACGATTATCATAGACTAAGAAGTCATTATCATCAATACTGTAACTACTATCTAATAAGTTTGCACTTTTGCAAAGTTTGATGCACTTGGGGTTGTTGCATTGAGCTTGTCGGAGTTTGGAAGCCAAATCTTGTAAGTAAGCAATGATAAAACTGAGTTGGGCAGATTGGGTTGAGAAGAGTGTCCTAACGTTTTCAGGGTTGTTTTTGGCAAAGGTGCTCCCCCCCCCTGGGTAAACGTTGTCCCAACGTGATGAAGCATCAGGGACTACTGCTTGTTTCCCAGGGCAGTACGTGATTGTAAAGTGGAACTCGGAGAGGTATTTGGCCCATTGTGCCTGTCTACGTGTGAGGACTTTTGAGCTCATGAAATACTTTAAAGAATTATGATCAGTTAAAACCTCAAAGGATTCCCTAAGGCTCAAAAGGTATGAAAGCCATTTCTTTAAGCAATAAAAAATTGCAAGAATTTCCTTGTCATGAATCTCATAGTTAAGCTCTGCAGCAAGCAACTTGCAAGACTCAAAAGCTACGGGGTGAAAGAGAGAAGTGGAGGAAGAGAACTGTGAGATTAATCCTGCAATCACATAGTTGCTTGCGTCTGTTTTGACAATAGTGCAAGCCAGTTTGTTGAAGTGAGCAAGTATTGGAGCAGTGGTGAAAGCTTTCTTCAGAGCTTCGAACTCCAAAGCAGCTTGTTTGGTAAAAACAAAAGGAGTGTCTTTTTGAAGAAGGTTCGTAAGATTCACGGTTTTTTCAGCGTAATGCTCAATGAACCTCCTATAAAAATTACTGAACCCAAGGAAAACTTGAAGGGATTTAACGGAAGAAGGTGGGGGCCAGTCCAATATGCGTTTGCTTTTGGCTGGGTCCATCAATAGTCCTTGCTGCAAGACTACGACACCTAGAAACAAAAGAGAAGAGGAATGGAATTTGCACTTAGAGGCTTTTGCAAACAGGTCATTCTTGCAAAGTCTCTGCAGCACCTCTTGCACATGTGCGATGTGATCTTTGAGGTTCTTTGAGTAGACTAGTATATCATTTAGATATACCACAAGGTATTTACCTACAAGATTGGAAAAAATGTCATTGACAAAATGTTGAAAAGTGGAAGGAGCGTTACAGAGGCCAAAGGGCATGACGGTATACTCATAACTGCCAAACCGGGTTCTCATTGGGGTCAAATACTCATGACCTTTCATAATGCAAATTAGGTTATAGGCACCTCGAAGGTCTAACTTTGAGAAATAAGCAGCTCCATGGAAGAGGGTGAGGAGATGTGACATAGGCGGTACTGGATAGGCATTCTTCCGGGTTACCTGGTTCAGTTTCCTGTAGTCAACACAAAGGAAAATTCCTCTGTCCTTTTTTGGAACAAATAGGACAGGTGAACTGGTATTTGAATTGCTTGGTCAAAGAAATCCTTTTGCTACATCTTCCAAAATGTAGTCTTGAAGCGCAATTGATTCTTGCGTCAACAGAGAGTAAACTGGTCCTGGTGCCAGAGGTGGGCCAGTAAGTTTGATCTTGTGATTGTAAGAACGGGATGGAGGCAGTTTATCTGCTCTTGCAGCTGAGAAGAAGTCAGCAAAGTCATGATAAACTGAAGGTAAAGACTCTTGAATGATTTCTAAATCTTCAATCTTGTCATCTTTGAGCACTGGATTTGAGGTGCTCACATGGTGCAAGAGGATTGGGGAGCTCAAGATACACCGGTTGGTTGGTGTCTGTTTCTCTTTGAAGGAACAGGAAAGAGGTAAGCCGGATAGGTAATCAATAACTCCTAAATCTGAAGAGGGAATTTGGGAATGGAGGTCAGGATATTGAAAATCTCCTGGCGGAAAAGTGTCATCCAACTCAATGAAAGTGTCAGGTAGGCTGTTTAATTCCTGTTTGACGGAAAGATTAGCCTTCTGAGGGTGCAAGGTTTGAAGGTTAATTACTCCTTCTTGCCAATTCACATCCGGATTCCAGTAAACTAGGAAATCATGGCCTAGAATGGTATCATCCATTCCAGGTATAGCCAAGACAAATAAATCCCATTCAAAGCTGGGGAAATTGGAGAATGCAAAGGTCCATATTGCCTTTTGGGAAACCAAATAAGACGGTTCAGTCGCACTACTTACTAAATAGATAGGAAATTTATCTATCTCAGAACGCGTATGATTTTTGGAAGTGGCAAAAGATTCACTGATGAAGGAAACATTAGCGCCGGAGTCAAGTAAGACTCGATAAGGGGTGTTGTTGGAATGGAATAGGATAAATCTCAAACTAGGAGCACCTAGTGACTTGCAAGTGCAAAGATTTACTTGCGGTGATTTAGATAATGTGTAGTTTTCCTTGCGAGTATCAGAAAAACTACAAGCTAATTTTTTGACTGCTTAGCCGCTTCACGCGCTAACCGCTTCACACAGCTGTTGACACCATGTTTTCCTCCACAATACATACACAGCCCATTCTTCTCCCTCTATAGCCGTTCCTCGTTCCGTAGCATCCCGGTTTCTTTGTCCAAGAACTTTGGAGTTTTGGTGACGGTTTTCCCCTTTGAGTTTGAGTTTGAAGTTGGGGTTGGTTTGGATGGTTTTGGGTTCCTCGCGTTTTGCTTTGAGGGGTTGTCCATCCTCAGAGCCAAGGTGGATGGTCCATGGTTGTTTTTCCAAGAGCAATTCTTGTTGTGATAGCCATTATCAAGCTCAATCACTCAATCGATTAGCTGCTGAAGCAAGGTTGTCTTATGACCCCCAACTGCAAGCTGTTTGATTAAGCGTGCCGG
The DNA here is from genome assembly GCA_025617555.3 of Puccinia polysora. Classification (NCBI taxonomy): domain Eukaryota; kingdom Fungi; phylum Basidiomycota; class Pucciniomycetes; order Pucciniales; family Pucciniaceae; genus Puccinia; species Puccinia polysora. Next base: position 20,399,336 of record CM062645.1, on the reverse strand, counting down.
TAGACCCTTTCAGAAATGAAATAGAAGAGCAGCCTTGTTCCACTGGATGCAAGACTGCAATGTTTGAAAGTGAGAAATATAAACGGAAGCTCTACTATTTTCCTTCATAACTAGACTATTAAGTTTGTATTTGGCATTTTGAACTTCATTGGGGTTGCCAAACAGGGTGAACAGTTGTTGCTCAAACCTGTCCCAGTTGTTGAGAATACACCTGGGACTGTCGCTGGACAAAAGTTCAAGGTACGGTTTGAACCACCGCAAGGCTCTACCTCCTAAGAAGGAAGAAGCATACATAACTTTATGCCTATTGGAAGGGAAATTGTTGGAGTTGTTTGAAAAGATGATTTTACAAGACTGTAGGTAGGATCTAAGCTTATGAGGGTGTTCTCCCGCAAAGTGATTGGGTTGCTTCATGCCCAGAGTGCAAAAGCTAGGAGTACTTGGACTAGATTACTGGGAACCATGAGTGAGGGCCTGGATCAATGTCAAAAGCAGGGTCAAAGCATTGGGCTTGGGAGAAGTAGTGTGAACCCCTGGTCTACCACAAGTTGAGGTTTCATTGGAAGAATGGTTGGAATCTGCAAATTCTGCGAAAGGGTCCTTTGGAAAATCCCGTGGAGGAGTCTGAGGATCATCAAGGGGTTCAACAGATGGCAATTTAGAAGAAGGAATGGGATCTAAGGGTTGTTGGGCCCAAGGAACGCTGGTTCTCCCTACCTGATGGATATCATCATTGTAAGGGGCAAGGGAAGCTTTTCCGGTTAAGCAAGTATGTGACATCAAGAAGAAAAAGTCTACTATAGGTTGGCAAGCTACAACACATGAGTTGAGTTAGTTAATTTACTGTCACACAACCACCCCACGTACTATAGGGCAATTCTTAGATGATTGTGAGCGCAGAGGAATGCTGAGTGCAAGGGCAAGTGCAAATAGCAAGGCTCAGTTGCAAAGTGCGAACTTATTTATGCCACTCGACAAACGGCAAGGGAATGGAGTGTGTTCTGAAGAGGGAAACTCAACCTGAGTCCAATGTGATAACTAGGTTGTAGCAAAATGCAAGAACGTATGAAATTAACTAACTGAGGAGACAATCATCAGGCAAGGGGGTAGCCCTTATAAGGTAATCCAAAGTGACTAGATACAACCTGATTGGGAGCTAGCTACAGTTGAAGGACGTGAGGCAATGAGTGACAGGAACGGGATAGGAAATAAAGCAATAGTACAATCATATCCGAGGCCATGGCGTAAGTGCAAAACAATAGAATCTGAGCGTACAAATGTATGATGAATTGGGACAGGAGCGAATGACGTTGAAGGTAATGCAAATGAGAAGTAATAGTGTATGCAGGGTAGGGACTAGTCCAATTGCAAACTGTACAGTAATTATGGCTTAGATAGAATTAGATGCAAACTAACAAACAGTGCGTGAACAAAGATGGAAGTCTGAGGCTGTTGATGGGCCAGGGAAGTAGATTGGATCTTGTAATGGATGGCCAACCAGTATGGAGTTAACCGCAAAGTTTGCAAGTATATACTGAGTTGGTTGCCGAGATTGGAAGGTCAAAGCGAGCCAGAGGAAGTAGCAGATTTCACCATTGATGTTGTGCTTTATTTGTGTCACGCTTATAGACTGAGGTAGATGGTACTGAGGAGAGGACATGTCAAAGTGATGAAGAAAATAATTCCTAAGTGCAAGGCGTGACAATTTCTTCCAGATGCCACCAAGTCTCTCTTTCCCAAAAACCACCTGGACTACGACAAAGATGAAAAAATGTCGGACAGCCGCTTCAACAAGAAATACTTGGAACAAGTCCTGAAGGACTATTGTTTAATCGAGATTGTGCAGGAGGATGCGGTTGAAGCTGAAGGAAAGAGTAGTCAAGAATCGGATGTGGAGGGGGGTGTCATTGATTTGGAGGCAGATAGTCCGGAGGACTCTGAGGCTTATTTTTCCGATGGCAATTGGGGGAATCATTACAATGAAGACGACAACCCATCTTATGATGAAGACAGCGATGGCGACAACAATTCCCCATCCAAGGGGGAGGAGGAGGGGGCAGAAAGCTTTTCTGATGAGGACAATGATGAGGGCAAGGATTTGATGCGGGAGTAATGGCTCCTTGGGCCATGTGAGATTGTCTGTAAGACTTGCAAGGATTGCTGATCCTCTTAGTTTTTATGATTGTTTCTCTCCAAATGATTGTTGTAATTACTGTATTGATGACACCAAGAATGGGTGTAGGGCTGTGACTACCCATGTGAAATTCATTGTAGTGTTTTTTGCATAGCTGGCGGAATAACTATTGAGATATTTGAAAGTTTGGGAAATTTGCATTGGACAGTAGAGAGGTTGCACGGGAGAGAGGTTTGGAGGAAAAAATACATGGTTTATTTTTTGGCTACAAAATTAACTGAGATCCGGAATCAGGCATGATTTGTAAGACAGAAAGATGATTGACTGGGACAAGAATGATTGCATGGGAATGAAGGTGGAAAGTGCCATCAGGGAGAAAACAATATGCCGCAACATGGTTGACACTGGCAGCAGGAATGATTTGAAAGGGTTCGGGAAGGAGTTGGCCAACAACGGCTTTCATCTTGTAGAGCCAGTAGCAAAAGGTTTTGGTTGGACTGTTGAAATCCTTGTAGAATTGGTTGGTTATCTGTTGCACTTGGCACACCGTCTCGCGTCCGCCCCCAGGTGAGTCAAATGTAAAGATATCCTTGACCATTCCATATCTCATCACCCCTTCCTCCTTATACACCACACAATTATTTGGTTTCATGACCAAGACCACCATGTTGTCTGGTCCTTTCCAAACTCGCTCCACACTTACCTTTGGCCGTAACACCTTTGCATTTTTGGCACAAGGTAAGAATTGATAGTCCTTCACATTTGGATCACCCCTTTGTACATATGCAAGCAGCCTTTCATAGGCAACACCATCTAACTTTACTTTCCGGCCACCATGCCCTCTTTTCTTGCTTTCCTTGTTGATTACATTGACAAATTCAATAAAGTCTTCATTTGCCTCAAGCCTTTGTATCTGACAGACTGTTTTTAATAACGTTCCCTTCAACTCACCTGCCAAGCCCAAAACAACCATCAGTTCATTTCTGCCCAAACTATGCCAAAACCATCCACTCACCAGTCCAACAATTAGTCTGAAAACCTTGCAAGTGGCCAATTAGTCTCTCACCAGAAAACTTGGCTACCCCCATCATTGGTCCCCACAAACTGAGCTGCTTGGGAATATGCAGCGCATAGTGGTGGTTTGGTTGGACAACAAGATTTTGAAAAATCTTTGTTGAAGTCCAAGTATATATTTTATAAAAGTTGGCAAAAGATGATTTGTGGGAATCTCAAATCTTGCGTGAAGCGACATAGTGAGTACAAGCAATCAGGTTTGAGATGTTTTCCATGATCAAGAATCTGTTTGAGTTGCTATCAATGTCTTCAAGGGTATCCAGAAAAATTTTTCCAACAATGAGGGGAACAACATATACAAAGAGAATGTACCATTGTGATGCCTTGAGTTTTCCTCATTTCAATTTCCCAAGTTCACTAGGCAAGTGCCCCACCTTGGTAGGCAGTACCACATCTTGCATAGCGTTCCTAAAGTAGTCCATATCCTTCTCATTGAAGAGACCACCATTTGCTCCTTGGTTAAGATTGACATCATCGTCATCTTTGCTAGAACTCTCCAAGCTTGAATCACTATTGTTGGCGGGGGCGCTTGGGTCCAGTCGGGCTCTCTTCCTGGATGTTTGATGATCTCCTCGTCGTTGCGTTTCATTAAAAGATAAGATTTGAAAGCCCCAACTTTTGCAAAAATGGTGCATGAGAACACCTTTGAACCAGTTGTGGAGGATCCCTAAGGCCACATGTTGTACTGGATCACAATATGACAGCCAATTGGGTTTGGAGTAACAAATACCAGTCTTGCGTAAGATTTTCTCCCATCCATTCAATGTTTTAGTCTATTTACAGAGGTTGCTGAGTCTGTGAACTTCAACTCCGTCTCGCAGGTTTCCAATTTTAAGTAGAGGTTGCTTGTCATTTGTTGAACTACACCACAAGCAGTAATACTTGGCCGAGTGCGATGCATAACCGGCTACCTTATGAGTCCCCCCCAAATTGCCAACTAGAGGTAAGAGTTTTGCCTGGCATAATCTTCCAGAAGGATGCGAGGGAGTTGGGAGCCTGAAAGGTTCAGCTAACTCAACCAATTCGTTGATCAAAGGCTTCAACAGGTGGGTGATTGTAGTCATGCTAGGAGAGTCTGGTCCTGGAGTAATACCGGCCACAAACGTATAGGCCAATTTGTTCCGGATCTTTGGCGGAAGTTTCAAGCAGTTCATGGCAATCAGCCCAACCAATTCTTGCTTACCTGCTAGTTTGTTTCCTCTGGGATTGAACCAATCCACAAACAGAGAAAAAACTAGTCATAGATCATCCCAAGAATTTGTCCACAACAGCTGCTTCCATGCATTGCCTTGCTGGATGTCTGTGATTACTTCTGCTGGAAGTTCCTTGGCTTTCTGAGTCCAGTCATCTATTTCTTTCTTGATTGTTGGCACTTTTAGAAACCATTCAAGCCAAACCTTGAGTTTTTTTATAATAAATGTGCATTGAGGAATGCCAACCAAAGGTGTTTGGTTTATTTGTAAACAATAGTTTGATGCTTGGAACTTTCCAAGATGTGAGGAGCCCACAAATAGGTTCTTTTCCGCAAATAACGGGGATTCGCAAGGCTTTGATTTGGGTGTTTCACAATATTTGCAGTGGTTGGGTAGGTTGGGGGGATGGTAGAGGGTGAAGCATTTGGGGCAGCAGACAATCTTGACCAAATGAACACTGAGCTTGTTCTTGAGGATGGTTTGGGTACTTTTAGGAACAAGCAAGTCAAGGGCCAATGTGCCATTCCCTTGCATTATCTTCACCAATAGATTGCGGGCCGTATTGCAAGTTTTCAAACTAGCGCTACCATGTAGATGTAGCCATGAGATAAACAATGAAACCGCACCTGGGAATCAACACAAATTGGTAAGCTTTGGGCTGAACAAGGCAAATGTAATTGCAAATAAAATGTAAATATAAAAAGTTGGACAATATTACTAGCTGCAGCTTGCATTGTTGAGCTCAATGGATTTTCTTCACTTGAGATTGATACTTTTGATTCTGATCCGGATTTGGTTTCTTCAGACAATACAATGTCAGGTGTAGCAAAATTCTCTGGTGAGATCATTGAGGCCAATGCACAATTTCTTTTGTCTGCAGAGCAATGCTTGATGTAATTACACTGGGAGATGAAACAAACTTGCTGTGCTTGACCCTGGGAATTGATGAAGGTGTATGTTGAACATGCTGAACAGAGACAAAGGATCATACTGGGTGTTGACGTGGATTGAAAGTAACAGACAAGTGGGAGACACAAATTGGACAACTTATTGGGATACTGGTTAAAGGAGACAGTGGACGGTCATGGCTGGTAATTGTCACCAGACCTGTCTCACAAGTTGTTGCGCGCAGAGTCAGGTGGGCATTCAGCTGTCGCACCGCTGTCTCATGTGCTTTCACACGCGCGACACCCAAATTCCCCGGGTGACGATTATGCAAAATCGTCCGTTGTTTGCATGCGGTGTGAGGTCATGGGTTCAGCTCCCACCAGACACATCTTCATTTTCACAGTCTCAACCCTTGAGATGAGGTCAAATCAAAAGGAAAGAAAAAAACAAAAATTGTGAACAGATCAACGCAATGATCGGTCACTTTGGCCCACTTAAAGATTTAGCACATCAACTTTAAATAGGAGAACAACAAACTTAAAATTAAAAAAATAGGTTACAAGTTTTGAAACAGAGATCAAAAGGTGTGAAAAGAAAACGCAACCATTTTCTTGAAATCCATAGTACTCCATCGTTACACTTTTATCAAGTACATCATCCCCAACCAATCACAACTGATCTCCCATCTATCAATCTCTCACACTTTTTAAATTTTAAGGCCGAGTGACTCATCTATTCAGAAATCTGCTTGGGCAACACCTCACATGAGAAGCACGGTTGGTTGATCCCACGATTCATCCCTCGACCGAAAAAAGTAGAGAGAGAGAAAATGAACCCCTCTGGACGATTCCCACGGGTCTGGAAGGGGGTAGAGGTATAATTCATCTCGTCAAGTTGAGAGGGTGGTTGAGATCTTTCCGAGTCCATTTGAGGAATGTGGATATCGAGGTACTAGTTAATCTTCTAGTAGCAGGAGTAACGGTTCAAGAACTCGACTTCTTGATGAAATCCAGACCGAATTAAAGCGCGGAGTAAGCAAAGTATGAAACGTACTAATTGGCCAAAACCTTCGAGCCTTTCAAGATGTAGGTCATCATCACAATCATATTTACAATCTTTCAAATCATCCATAATCCCAAATGGAGTCGACTTCCATCAAGTCACCCGATCACCGATCACGTTCTAACCAAAAAACACTTTGGTCACGTGCTCCTTCTTGCGATTACTGCAGCTCGAAATGAGCCCGAGGAAACCGAGATCACCGATCGATTTTAGAAAAGTTCTCTTGAGTAGGTCATGCTCTTCCTTCACAGTTTTAGGGTCACTAGCTCCTCGATACTTCTTCCTTTTTTTATGCGTTCCATCTTTCTGATCCCCATCCTCTCCGGCTCGTGTGTTTCCTCTCGAACTATTAGATTGTTCAAAAGCTCCAAGCCAATCGTGGAGATTAATCACTTTCCCATTCGTTTCCATGTACAACTCATACATCCTCCTCAATCCTCTGACTTGCTTTTCAACTTCTCTACCTTGCTTTCCGTGGTCCTGCTCCTCTTCGTGATCATGGCGCTCTTGGCCAAGCTTGCCGGATTCCTTGCCTCGGGTGAATAGATCCTCCTTATCATCATTCCTGAATGCCAGTCCTGATTTGATTTGATGAATATATCTTGGGTGGAAAACCTGCGAGACAGCAACGCGTAACTGTTCAGGCTAGAGAAAACATCTATCAGGATAAAATACTGGTATGACCGACCTCGTTGACTAAAATTTTATCATCGAACGTCCAAGCTTCGTGGAGGTCTAGTAAACACTCAGGCCCTAAATGTTTCCTAAAACGAGAAGAAAGATAAATTCATGGAAGAGATACAAGTCTCAACGTCGCGCTTTTCAACTGTTCTGGAGGTTTAAAGGCTACGTCCACCCGACGAGGAGGACTGACCGAAAGAAATCGATCAAAGAATTCGTAACGTTGGAAATGATCTGACTGAATTCACGGTCAGCAGCATAGAGAGTGATACCAGTCAAGATCGGTTCATGAGTATTGACCAAATGAGTACGACCTCCAACTTGGCGAATCTGATCATCCAATATCAACTCAGATAGTCTTTTCAAACTAGGTTCTAGCCAATCGAATGTAGTCTTGAAGGACGAGATTGAATTTAACACATTCACAATCATTTCATCGTTACTATGGCTTTTTGGATTAAAATCGGTTAGTGCAGGGGTGGAAAGGCGGGGAGGGAGGCCTATTAGTTTAGTTTTCTCAGCATAAACTTCGATCAAAAACACGCTAGTCTCAACTTGATCAGTTTACAAAGTTCCAACGAGTATTCAACCAGCTCGGTGCGAAAGGAGTTGTACAAAATCCACTCGTTCGTTCGCTTTTTCTCAGGCCAGAATGTGCCGATGATCTGAAGGATTTGTAGAGCCATGAGAGTCAATTGACGCGATTGGGGCCGTTGGTGGCAGTATGAATCTAGTAGGATTTTCAAAACCGCCCGATCCTCATGAATCGTACCAGGTTCACTTGCTCTGCGACGATCGCGCTTCTGCCAGGAATTCGTTAGCCGTAAATGGTAGGCAAGATGTTCTAGGTTTTCAGGTACTGTCCCGTCATCGACAACTTCGGGCCCTTCTTTGTTGGCTAAGCGATCGTGTAAGAAGCCACATAATGGATTCGTATGGAAATGTGCCAAATAAATGAATTGTAGTTTGGACACCAAATTATCTATCGATTTATTCAATCTTTCGTATCCATCCATCAACGATCGAATCACTCCAGGTGAAAGGTCAAGCGGAATTTCTGGATCGAATGAAATCTTTTTTTTTTTTGGAGTCGGTTCATTGTTTTTTTTTTTTTTTTTTTTTTTGTTGAAATCATGAAATGTATGTGAGCAAGCTATACACCATAAGCTTTCAAAGGGGAATCTTATCTCGAAACAATAGGATCAAGGTGAAGTTAATTTGTTTACCATTTGTATCAAAGAAGCAGCAGTTTCACCACCCATATCGACCGCAAATGGCGTCATCCGTAGTTTAAAAATCAGCGTCCTTGGGAGCAATGAATGAATGGCTTCGGCCGAAGTATTGATTGATAAAACCAAGACGATCGGAATTTTAATCACCAAGTTACTAGAGGAACCTCCAAGCTCTTATGTAAGCTTCATGAAACCTAGTTTCGCGTTTGTTTGAATCACTCGATGGTCAAATGATTTCTAGAACAGAATGAAGACGATGTATGATCACTCACCTTAGTATCAAGATCAAATCTTCCAATACACCTGAATCAAACCCTTCAAAGTCATCGATGATAAAGATCAGCCTCGGTCCCATAAGCTGATCTGTTTCGACTGGTGATGATGCGGATGGTGAGTGCGAGTTGGTTTTGACTTCTTTGTGAGTCAGATCGCACAGGGCCTGGTATAAGATGCGAATATTTTGAACATCATCCTTAGCAAGTGGATCGTTTCCTCGGGCGTTCTATGTATATGTACGTATAAATGTTCAAAAAAACCGGAAAAGATCGATCAATGCTTGTCCAACACGAACTTTTACACTCGGACACCGAAATCTTCATCCATTTTTTTCTTTTTTTTTCGTTTTTTTTTTTCTACCGACAGCTTTGATTTTTTGGTTCAAGTTAGCCCACCAAATGATGAAAGTAGAGAATACCTTGGCATGATGATATGGATTATCCTCGGCATTGACCATGCGGTCTATTTGGTTTTCCAATATGTTGACGATGTGCTTGATGGTTGAACTGAGGGTGAGACATGATAGACTATTGAGTTGGATGGGTGCACACTCAGATCGACCGAGTGGATCTTGAAGTTTGGTGATCCCAGTTGCTAGTGAGGCGTTTAATATCTTGGAAGCACCTAACCAGTTCATCAAGCCGAGAAGGGTGTGAGTTCTCAATTCAATGTGACCACCATATTTCCTGATCAACTACATAACGAGATGCGAGTAAAAGGGATGGTTTATCGAAAATAAATAAGATAAGATAAATAGGGGGGGTGGGGAGGCTTACCAAGGAGAATAGCGGTTGGGATGGGTTGTCGAATCAAAGATCCAAAGTGGAACTTGGTGATCTTGATGAATGTGATGAGTTCTTGAAGTAAGCCGCTTTGGAGGTGACCGACGATTTGCTGAAAAGGTTTTTTTTGTAAGATCAAGTGAATGAGGCGCCGAATTCAAGCTGCTTGCTCCAACGACGGGTGATCAGCGACTGACCAGGAGTTTGAGATTAGCCTTGTTCCAATATTCCCGGTAGAGTGTGTATTGAGTCGTGTCAACTGATGGATGCGATGATCGGGAACCTGAGAAGCCAAACAGGATGATAAGTCAACTCAACTGCTGAGAAAAAACACTGATCATAAAAAAAACTTCATGACGAGCCTTCCAAAGGACGAGTTGATGAGATTCGGAGGATGACGTACTTGGATCAACTTTCGACGAAGGCGGTTTCAATCGAAAGGATGTCTAGAAGGCGGTTGGATGGATGAGAAGCAGTTGATTAGTATCCAAAGATGGTCGGTGAATCAGTGATCTCTCGATCGATCGGGGTCTCATCATCATACATACCTTCTCCGAATCGATGAGCTCGTAGGAAGAGAGCAAGTCAGCTTGAAGACTCATCCTCGTCGATCTTCACCACTCGGTCTGCTCCTCTCGTCCTTCGTCTTCTCGAGTGCTTTCAATCTTGAGAATGAAACGTAGCATCCCATCAGGGTCACTTGAAGAGTTTCTGCCTGGACATCCGATGGTTTATATACTGCACATGATGGCCGGGTGTGACACCTTTGGACAGTGTTGTGCCATCTCCTAAACCCCTCCTTCCCACCCCCGCTCGCCCTGCTCGACTCAACTTGCGGGCCCCGCAGCCGATCGGGTGCTCTCATTTGACCTCCAAGCTTGTTGGCCTTCGACGCCCCTCGCCCCACGCGCCCCATGCTCACTTCAATCTCCACCAAAGCGCCTGTTCTGCCCATCATGGCCGAGATTGAGTCGCCAAGCCACAGGGAGCATGTGCTGCGGGGAAATCAAAGTATTAAAGCAAAAAACCGTTCAAGCATCAAAGCGTTGAATTCAAGAGGTTGAAGCACAAATTTGGCAATTCTAACCAAGGACAAAATAAGGCCGCAAATAAAATAGCCAACTTAACCAAGGTTGAATGGGTTATTGAAGGCTAATAGATTGGAGATAAGCCTAAAATAATATAAAAAATCAAACTAAATATTAGGTGGTTGAAGGAGGAGATAAATGGTAAGAGATATCACAAAAAAAATATCAAATTAGACCAAGTATTGCTAGAGTAATTAGAGAAGTTGGAGGTATGGATAAGGGTTGGTCTTGGGGGAGAAATGAGTCTAATTTCACAAGGGCTGCTGACATAAAATCAGGGGTTTCAATTGGTCCTATACTCCTAGTATCTTAGGATAAGTTGAACTGATATACTTTGAAGGCAGTAGAGTGATCAATAAGATAAGCAGCCTTTGTGCTGGATGACACTTGGCTGGTTTTATTCCAACAAGAAGTATCAAACTGATCTCTTGAGGGAAGAGTATCAGGGAAAGGGAAAGGGTTTTATGTATTTATAGAAAACAGTGTGACAGCAAGGGATCAAGGAGTACCTCAAGGTAGCAGGAATACCATTTGAACTAAAAGCCCCAAGGAGACAAGGAATCATGTATTTAGTGGAGAACTAGCCAAGATTCCAGTGGGAGAGCTCTAAGATAGGTCTACTACATTGGAGAAAGTTCTCAAACCTGAGATTTCTAGATTTGGAGTTCACATAGGAAGAGTGTAAGTTTCCATGTAAGTCAAAAAACTATTTACTCATGTGAGAGAGAGTATTAAATACAACCTGCAGGGGGGTGCGGACACAGTGGGGGTACAGAAGTTGCCCCACCTACTGAATATATATATCACTATGAATCTCAAGAATACTTTCCTATTTTTCTGTGAACTTGATTGCTTTTTTTCATAGTTTCTGTCCTATTTTTTTTTTATGTTTTTTTGTCTGCTTTTTTCAATTTTTTGCCCTAATTATATTTTTTTGTTTTTCCTAAATTTAATTTTTTTGATTTTCTAAAGTTAAAGGATTTTTTCCATTGATTCAAAAATCCCTTTTCTCCTTGATATTATTTCTTTCCCATTTTTTCTAGCTTCCAGTGCTCATTTGGATTGTGGTGGACAGGCATTTTATTGGTGTCCAATCAAGTAATTCTAAAGAATTTTTTATAAAAATTGAGAGGGTAGGGGCATTTTTTCCTCTCCACTTTGAGAAAAATCTGGACAGGAAACTTTATACTGGGCATCCTTCTTTCCAAAATTTCAGGAACCAATTTCTCCCTGGCATTTTCTGTGTTAGCCCTACACTGTCCAGTGTTTTTTTTAGCATTTTTACCAGCCAGATATTCATGAAAATAACTCCAGAAAGGTTTCTTGAAATGCATAATAATAGCATCAATTTGCTACTTTCCAAGCAAAATAAAATGAAATGAAAAATTTTGATTTTTTAATTTCATGTCTCCTAATTAAATTTAGTTAATTTTATAAATTTAAAACATGCTTTTTTTAAAAATGAAGTAAAACAAAACAAGGACTCTCAAAAGGTTAAATCATCCTTGGGGTTACATGGGATCCAGAAAAAAAAAAGGAAAAAAAACTGGAGCTTTTTTTTTCTTCTGAGCCTTGAAATGAATGGAGAGAATAATGTTGGACTCATTAAAATACCAAAAAAAAAATAAATTGTATACCAAAAATTAGACCCAAAAATATCTGTCACAACAACCTCCATTTGTTGAGGCATGTTTTCAATAATTTGAATAAGCTTCTGGTTTGGAAAATCATCCCAGAAACTCTTGAGGGCCTTCTCCATCTCATTTAGGTTAGTTTCTGTTTTTTTTTTGAATATTTCCCTTTAAGCTGTACCAAACATCCTTGATGGGGTTCAGGCTGGCCATTCCAGCTTATTGAGTCCTTTATTCTTTCCACTAGTAACAAATTTTTTGCTGATGAAACGTTGTGGGGCTCCAAAACCTAACCTATAGTCATCAGACTCACTTTTCTAGTATAAGGACAGCTCCAATAATCAAACAGACCTCAAAAATGGATTCTACACCAAAAATAAACCCTAGTCACTCAGCCAAAGTACCCATCTATCTCTCATGGTTTAGAAGATACAGCTTAAATCAACCCTGGCCTACCCATACCCCTACCAGGTGTCACAGACCAGTGAAGGTTCATGGACATACCCTGGATGCCTTCAAGTACATACCCCATACAGTACAACCATACAGCACCAAACAAACCTGCAGCAGTATACATAATTAATATATGCAAGGCACTGCATGAAGAACCAAACAAATCACCTGTATACACAGCAATATATGCAAGACACTGCATGAAGAACCAAACAAATCACCTGTATACACAGAAATATATGCAAGGCACTGCATGAAGAACCAAAAAAATCACCTGTATACACAGAAATATATGCAAGACACTGCATGAAGAACCAAACAAATCACCTGTATACACAGCAATATATGCAAGACACTGCATGCAGAGGCTGTACAGCATCATACAGGACATAATACAGAAGCAATATATGCAAGGCACTGCATGGAGGACCAAACAAATCACCTGTATACACAGCAATATATGCAAGGCACTGCATGCAGTGGCTGTACAGCATCATACAGGACACTATACAGAAGTAATTTATGCAGGGGGCACCTGTATCAATGCAGCACAGCAATGCATGCAAAGGTGTACATGCATGTAGATCCTGCACAGCCTCCTCCTCTGAACAGCAAAAATGCCTCATGAACTGTATTCACTGTACCAGGGAGACCCTCAGGGGCAGCCCTGAGGGCAGGATTTTCTATAAATAGAGGGCTTCTCTCCCCCATCCAGGTCCCATCATCAGTTCCCCCCATCCTCCCCTCCAGGGATCACCATGCCTCCTAGGCACCCTTAACCCATACTTTTACTACTCTCAACCATTATCCCATAGCCCATACTATCATCATCACAAATCTAATATCCCATACCATCACCATCACCATCATCATCATCATCATCAACAACCACCACCATTACCCTGGATCCTCCACCATCATCAGCAAATAGTTTTGACCATGACCCAATCCAGTAACCCATACTTTTGACCATCCACCATCACCATTATTTAATCCATACCCCATACCTTTGACCATCACCACCATGTGCCCATAACCTGAGCATCATCACCTACCATCATCATCATCAGTCATCATCATCACCTACCATCATCTTCATCAGTCATCATCCTCATCACCTACCATCATCATCATCATCCATCCTCATCATCACTTACCATCATCATCATCAGTCATCAGCATCATCCCTTACCATCATCATCATTGGTCATCATCATCATCACCTTCCTTGACCATCATCAATCATCATCATCATCAAACATCACCATCAGTCATCAACTATAGGCCCAACCATTTCAACCTTTATTCAAATCATCAACTGTATCACCAAAGGAGTATCAATCAGTAACCAATAAAATAAATATAAAAAAAAATATATAAAGGATAAGAATAGAGAAAGGATTCTTCCCTCACTCAGCTTCTATCCACCAGGTCACCTATCTGTTCCACCATTTCTTCCTTATCAAGCTTGAATACATTGATCCTAGGTCTGATAAAGACTACTATAGTAGCAACTCTATTTGAAAATCAGCCACCATTTCTCTTTTCTTTTATTGTTGTGAGACTACTATAGTACTCAGAGGGGCAGGCAATTCAAAACCACCCTTAGTATTCATCTATCTTATAAATAGTTGTAGTACTAAATTCCCCCTCAAGTGACTGCCAGAAACCTATTTGCTAACTTTTACCCAATCCCAAAGGAGTCTCCACAACGTGGCACCATCTTTAATTAGGATTGGATCTTGATAATTGATTTCGAAAATCCAAGGCCAAAGCACCTCCATAGGCATTCTTGATGAAATACTTGGAATTTTGACTTTCTTGTGGAATGCAAACAATTGGAACAATGATTTTTCAGGCTAAATCACCCAATATAATCACCTCTGTTTAACATTCTTGAATGTGGGGGCTAGGAAGTTTCAATCAAAAATCTGATGGGTGAATAACCAGATATTAAATTTAGGGAATTAATTTTATCATACCCCCAACCCTTAATTTCATGGATTTTGACATCTTTGCAACATCACCCACACACAGACAAATCCTTTATTTCACATGTTTTCAAGAATTTGTTTTTTTGGAAGTATGGCCCTGCAGACCTCTAGCTATGTGTCTAAATCACTTATAAAAAATATTTGGTAATTTTGGAATCATTGGAACACCTTGAAGGATTCATTCAAACAATCAAAAAAATCAAATTTCTCATTCTATTGTTGGATTATTTTATTTGCCTTTGCCATTAATTTTTTTGGTGATTCAAGATCTGAAACAGTTAAAAAAAATTCAAGAGATTTTTAAATTTCTTTGGGATCTTTTTGATGTATACTTGGCCTCCAAAAATGAAGTCCAATGTTGAAACACTTCAAAATAGTACACAATTTGAATGTTTTTTTTTTCACATCTGGAACAGTCAAAAAAATTTTTTTTGCATCTTGGGATGCTTTTCAAAATCTCTTTAAAGGAAAATTGAGGGAAACTTTGGTGCCAGATGTGGCAAAAAAATTGAAAAGGATTTGTTATTTTGAAGTGTTTTAATTTTGGATTCAATTTTTGGAGGCCAAGAGTACATCCAAAAAATCCCAGTATATTTCCAAATATTTTTGGTTTTTTTTATAAATTTCTTGAAGCTTGAATACCAAAAAGAATATCAATTGGAAAGGCAAACAAAAGCATCAAAAAATGCAATGAGAAATTTGATTGTTTTAAATCTTTGGAATGAATCATTTAAGGAGTAAGAACACATCCACAAAAGCCCAAATAAATGATAAAAATCTATTTCAATTTTTTATTAAATTCCTCAGAGCTTAATTTACCCTGAAAGATTAATTAAATATTCAATGAAAATGATACAAAAATACAACAAGAAATCTGATTTTCTTTTGACTTTATTGATTGTTTGATTTTTTTTGCTTTATTTTTTATTTTAAATGAATTATTTATGGTTTCATATTCAATCTAAAAAATCCCCAAAATGATAATATAGAGCCATTCCATTCTTTTTTGATCATTCTGAAAGCTTAAATCACCAAAATTAAATTTATTCAACATGCAAGGGGAAATTTTGTGTTTTTCAAATGGAATTTTAAAGGTTTTATAATGATTCCAAAATTACCAAAGATTTTTCATAAGTTTTTCAGACACCTAGCTACAGGGCTGCGGAGTCAAATTTACAAAAAAATGAATTCTTTAAAACCCATGAAATAAAGGATTTGTCCATGTGAGGGTGATATTGGAAAGATGTAAAAATCTGTGAAATAAAGGATTGGGGGGATGAGAAAATTAATGCCCTCAATTTATGATTTTTCTTGGAAAATTCAAAGTATTATTAATCAGTCCAGATTGCCTTTTTCCAGACATTTATTTCTAAGTAGAGATGGGCAATTGAAAATTCATGACCTCAAATCTTGTTGGTAATATTCAGGAAGGGCTCTTAAGAAGAAACTGGGCAGTTATAGCTTAGTTTTTGAGCACATTTTTGTGGTGTCCTTTTTTGAGAAAGTTGTGGTTATTAAATACAAAAATTCTTTAGCTTGGCCGTTCTCTTGCTTCTCAATTCATGGTTGACCTGGAAAAAATCCTTATTTTTTAATTTGGATGGTCATCTCAAAGATTCTAGATTAATGACCATAATTTCTATGTTACAAAACTGTATAACACTATAGATGGTGTATCATTTTATTCCAAACTTTTTCTGATCTTGTTTCACAAAATTTCACCTTTTTAAATCTCAAAAATACTCAAATTAACCCATTTTAAAACTGCTTTCTTCTTAACTTTGTTTAAAATTAATCTATTGCACAATCCTACTTTTCTTTTTTTTTTTTTAAAAAAAAAAAAAAAATAGATCAGAAAACCATAAAAGCATCTCAAAAAAATGGAATTCAAATCAACTTCCTGATTAGATTTACCACACCAAAAATTTTCATGAATAAAACAACCAAAGCAGTTCAATGCTGGATTGAAAATAAAGATGGTGAAAACAGCACTGCAGGTTTGGAGTTTTCTGCACCTGCAAGAATTTCCAAAAAGTGGGGAAAATTCTGTCCTTCCACCTGAAATTAGTATTTAAAACATGATAAAACAATAATGAAATATAGAATAGACAGAGTAAATGGATTTTGAACAATGAGCAAGCCTGAGAGAGCTATATACATAAGAAAGGTAGATAGTCCTGAGGTAGTTCATAAGTATGTATTAAGGGTGCTTTTGGACCCACACAAACCTTCATGCACCTTCATGAAAATCCTGAATATTCATGAAGGCATATGACGGTTGGGTAGCTTTTCATGGTGGGTATTTGGCATCCACTTGTCAAATTCATTCCAAATGACAGTAGATGACACTTCTGAATGTTTGAGGTCTCCCATAGTCCAAAATTGCACACAATGCTACATTTTGATCTGGTGTGGAAACAAGAGGTGAATACCCCTCAGAGTTTTCCTCAGATTCAGAAGGTAATGGTCCCTTGCATCTGTAAGTATTAGAACACCTTTCAACCAACAATGAGGGAGAGAGAAAAGATGAGAGATGAGATGAGATGAGTTCCTTCCTTTCCTTCAAAATCTGGTGGTATGATTCTATCATGCCCCCCCTACAACCCAGAGTTGAGAGCAAGGTTTTAAGTCCTCCCTCTCAACCCTAACCTAGATACAAGTGCAACCAAAGCCCAATGACCACAAGAAGAAAACTGCAAGACAGAAACCCTAACCCAAACATATCCCATCCTACAACCCCTGCCTGCCATTACTTCCATGCGGTTTGTCCTTTTCATGGTGCTGACCCCGTGCTGCGCCCTACTTGGAGCCCCCTGTGCCTGTCTGTATCCTCCCAATGCGCCTTCTTTGAATCTCCAGAGTTTGCAAACCAGTCACCACTTATGCTTGCAAGTACCTCCCTGTTCCCCCCATGTTACCCAACACACTCAATGCTGAGCCAACCACGCCTCTGATGCTGCTGAGCCAGCTTGCACCCAATGCTGAGTGTGCAGCCCACAAAGCAGTTCCCAATTTTTTGGCTATAAAATTCCACCACATCATCCACAACTTGACTTCTGTCCCCAGAGTTCTTCCCATTGCTACCTTGACCATAGCCACACCACTCTCCACCCCTACCATCATCTTGGCCCCTCTGTGCACTTATTGCACTTTCCACCGCATGGTCTGTTTGCTAATCTCTGGCCACCGGGCATGTGTCAATTGCCATACTGGCAATCATTGTTGCTTTCTTGGCAAGGGTATGCCTTGAAATTGCCCAAAATACAAACCTTGCCTGTGTAAGAAGGCTGGCCAAAAATTTTTTGTAATCTTGAGTGAAGATTCCATTCCCAAGGAATTGTGGAATCCACCTGGCTCTCCCACACCCCATTGCCCACGCGCTCCACCTACCTCCATCAAGAACTGCAACTTGGCCTCACCATTCCATTGTGCTGGACCACCACAAAAGAAGGACTATGCAACCTCCAATAGGGCGTATCAAAGTTAGCAAAACCGCCATTAGAAACCCGCCATTTTTTTTGACAAAACCTGCCATTTTTAATGGCGGGTTTCTGAAATACACATACCCCCTAACTGGTGAATTTCAAAATGGTGTGTTTCATGAAAATGGCGGATTTCAATCATCAAACACGCCATTAAACCCGCCATTTATGCATCATCATCCATCCACCATCCATCACATCAAAAACACCCATCCACATCAGCAAATCCATACCGGTCCCATCTCCATTGCATCACACACATCTCTATTGTTTTTCACATACCTTCACATACCCATCTTCACACAAATCCCATCATCATCTCATCACCCCACATCACTCACCACCTTTCTCAACATGTCCAATCAAACATCCCGCCAGCAAGTTGAAAACGCAAAAAAGCTGACTGAACTTTTGCTACTGTTTGACTCCCATTCAGACTCTGATTCAGACTCCAATTTGGAATCAACTTGGTTAGCTTTGAATTCTCTGTTGGCAAAGCAATACATGGTTCCAAGAATACAAACTCTCCATAACCCTATGTATGAAAGGCAAAAGCTTCATCTCATCCCTGACTTAAGCTTCCAGCAACTGTTCCAAACTTTGTTGCCTTCTTTCATGAAACTTTTGGCAATGATTGAAGACCACCACATCTTCCAGAACAATTCTTGCAATCCTCAACGCGATCCAGTCATCCAACTTGCCATTGCTCTTTGTAGATTGGGGTCAAATGGAAATGGAGCAGCAATCCATCGATTGGAAAATCTATTCTCAGTCAGTTACGGAAGCATTGACTTATACACCAAAAGAGTCATGATTGCTATCCTATCTTTCCGTTGCTCGGTCCTTTCATGGCCAACCAAAGAAGAACACAAGGAGATATCTCAAGTAATGGAGACAGAAGGCTTTCCTGGTTGCATTGGTTTTGTTGATGGAACCACCATCCCCTTGAGTCAAAAACCCAACCTAGATGGCAACCACTATTTGATCGTAGAAAAAGGCAATTGATTCATTTCTTTTCCAATTGCTATGATAAAACTTTGGATCACACACTGACCAAATATGTTCCATCTCTTTGTTTAGATACTCCGTGGCACTACAACTTGTTTGCAATAACAACAAGAAGTTCATCTCCCTCCATGCTGGCCTTCCAGGTTCTTGTCATGATTCATATGTTTTCAATTGGATGCGGATTGCCCAACAACCAGAGATCTACTTTGACCAATATCAATACCTTCTGGCCAATTCGGCTTATGCTAGTGGGAAATATGTAGTTCCAGCATACCAGAATGTTTCGTCCAATGATCAAGGAAAAACTGATTTTAACTATCATCTTGCCCAATCATGAGTTTGGATTGAGCATGCCATAGGAATTCTGAAAGGAAGATGGGCCAGCTTACGGGAGATGCAAAACCAGCTCCAATGTTCCAAAGATATGAGGTTCCTCATCAACTGGATTATCACTTGTGTAATCCTTCACAACCTTTTGGCCAACATCAAAGATGAATGGGACAAAATATTCCAAGATGATATTCCTGATTGGCCTCAAGTCATCCCTGTCTCGGTTGGTCCCTCATCTTCTTCTATGCGAGAGAGGATTCTTCCTCTCACCCTTGCTTGCTTTGATGAGTAATTTTTGATTTTGAAATTGGTAAAAATTCCCTTCACCGTATTTTTTTGGTTTTGGTTGTTCACCCAAGATTCATAGGCTGAGTTTTTTTTTTATTTTTTTTTTAGTGGACTTGAATCCAAAAACACCTCCACCTCAAACCCTGCCACTCACCAAATGCCACCCCCCTCCCCCTCACCACTCAACCCCTTCAACCTCACCCCACTCACTCACCGGTCAAACCCTGCCTCCTCCTCACCAAACTACCTCACTCATCACCACCACCTTACTCACCAGCACCACCTCATCTCACCTCACTCACTGAATCCCCTCCTCCTAATCCTGGTAAGCCCCCTCCACCCTCTTCCTCTTCCTTCTCCTCACCAGTTGCTGATCCTTTGATCATTCAACCTTTAGTCCCCCCCTGGATCCATTTCTCTATCCATCAAGGTGAGCCCCTCCCCTCCTCCAATTCCTCCTCTCATTGATTGAGCAATTGATTGCCAATGTTGGGGGTATTTTATTGGAATGAGATGGTGACATTATGAAAACCAAGGGGCAAATAAACAAAAGGATTGATGTTTCAGGCATGGCGTGGGCACAGCCCAATCAATCAAATACCATCATCGATTAGAAAGCACTTTGCATGGTTTCCTTAATCGACGCATTCATGCAAGGCATTCAATCTCCGGCATGCTTTGGTTGAAAAACCAAAGCACCTTTTAGGGAAACACGGAAAGAGTGAAGAATGCCTTCTGGAACAGTTGAACTTCTTGTTACTTTTGGATGTTGAAGTAACATCTGAGTTTGGTAGTCTGTGTTGTTTTCCTACTACTAGAGGGGTCGTGGTGGATGAGGTGGATGAGGTGGGTGGTGGTGGGTGGTGGTGGGTGGTGGTGGGTGGTGGTGGGTGGTGGTGGGTGGTGGTGGGTGGTGGTGGGTGGTGGTTGGTGTTGGTGTGGTCCAGGTTACTAAATAGCTTCCTAGGTGGGGAGGGGATTGGAAAACCCCCCCCACCAAGCCTGTCCCCCCCCCCTTGCTTGCTTGCTAGGTGGGGAGCGGATTTGAAATCCCTCCCCCCTTCCCCCCCCCCTCAATCTCCCCCCTTGCTCAATTGCTAGGTGGGGATGGAATTTGAAATCCCCCCCTCCCTCCCCCCTTGATCTCCCCCCTCTTTTGCTTGCTAGGTGGGGAGCGGATTTGAAATCCTCCCCCCTCCCTCCCCCCTTGATGTCCCCCTCGCTTGCTTGCTGGGCGGGGGGGTGATGAAGTGCCCCCCACCACAAGCCCCACCAGCTCCTTCCCCCTCGCTCGCTTGCCGGGCGGGGGGGGTGATGCAGTCCCCCCCACTGCAAGCCGGTGGCTTGCTCCCCCCTCGCTTGGTCGCTGGGCGGGGGGTGATGAAGTCCCCCCCACCGCAAGTGGTGGCTTGCTCCCCCCCTCGCTCGGTTGCTGGGCGGGGGGGTGATGAAGTCCCCCCCCCACTGCGAGCCCCACCGCCCCCCCCCCCTTTGCTGCTCACTTGGTCCGCCCACCAAGCCGGCCCCCCCCACTGTGAGCCCCACCGGCCCCCCCCTTTGCCGCTTGCTTGGTCCGCCCACCAAGCCGGCCCCCCCCCCACTGCGAGCCCCACCGCCCCCCCCTTCGCCACTTGCTTGGTCCGCCCACCAAGCCAGCCCCCCCCCACTGCGAGCCCCACTGGCCCCCCCCCTTTTGGCCGCTCGCTTGGTCCGCCCACCATGCCAGGCCCCCCCACTGCGAGCCCCACCGGCCCCCCCCCCTTTGCCGCTCGCTTGGTCCGCCCACCAAGTCGGCCCCCCCCTTTACCACTTGCTTGGTTGGGGGGTGATGAAATCCCCCCACCAAGCTGCCCCCCCCTTTGCCGCTCGCTCGGTTGGGGGGTGATGAAATCCCCCCACCAAGCCGGGCCCTCCCTCCCGCCTCGCTTGCTCGCTTGGTTGGGGGGTGATGAAGTCCCCCCAACAAGCTGCCCCCCCCCTTTGCCGCTCGCTCGGTCGGGGGGTGATGAAATCCCCCCACCAAGCCGGGCCCTCCCTCCCGCCTTGCTTGCTCGCTCGGTTGGGGGGTGATGAAGTCCCCCCAACAAAGAAACATACTTTTGAACAAGATCTTTACTCACAGGGCTGGTAATTTCTTGTAGTGGCTCAATTGTGGGGTTTCGTCTGTTAATAGATTGGAGAGAGTTTGGTGACTGATTTTTCTGAATTTTTGTATCAATGACACTTGACAAGTGATGTTTTGAAGTTTGATGAAACCTGGGAAAAAATTACTCACATACATTTGTAGAAAAATCTGATTGTAATATATGCGTTTGATGTGATTTTTTTGACCTTCCAAAACCAGTATATAGATTAATAATACCAAAAAGGAAAACATTCTCTATCTTGTAACGTTCTGCTAGTGGAATGTTGAGACAGATCAAGATCACTGCTCCCACTGAGATTGATTTGTGCCCAACCTTATTTCCAAATGGGTTGAACCAATCCACATAGAGACTGAAGACAAGGTGCCCTCCCCCTTGGTCGCTGGGTGGTGGGGGGGTGATGAAATCCCACCCTTGCTGGGGGGCTTCACCCCCTGGCCTGAGAACTTCCCCCCTTGCTTGCAGCTAGCCAATGGGGGGGTGATGAAGGAGCCACCACATGCAAACGGGAGGCTGCCCACATTTCCCATGGCCTCCCCCCCCTCGGTCGGAGCTGGCAGGTGGGGGGCGGTTCCCCCCTCGCTCGCAGTGAGCCCGCGGCCATCTCCCACGGCCATCCCCCCTTGCTTGCATCTGTGGGGGGCGGTTCCCCCTTGCTCGCAGCAAGCCCGCGGCCATCTCCGTTGGCCATGCTTGCATCTGTGGGGGGCCATTCCCCCTCGCTCGCAGCAATCCCGGTGGGGGGCGGTTCCCCTCTCGCTTGCAGCGAGCCCGCCGCCATTTCCCATGGCCATCCCCCCTCGCTTGCATCTGTGGGGGGTGGTTCCCCCTTGCTCAAAGCAAGCCCGCAGCCATCTCCGTCGGCCATGCTCACATCTGTGGGGGGCGGTTCCCCCTTGCTTGCAGCAAGCCCAGTGGGGGGCGGTTCCCCCCTCGCTTGCAGCGAGCCCGCCACCATCTCCCACGGCCATCCCCCCTTGCTCACATCGCGAAGCATGATCAGACTAAGCTAACAATCTGACTTTATAGGAGGTCATTGTTGTGGCGTATGTTTGACCCCAAAGTATTTCAGCGCTGGAAATGGTTGACATATTGGGCCAGTGTCTGTATATCAATGAGATTGCGGCCTGTAAGACGGCATAATCCATTGGGCCTTTTCAATGGTTGTCAATGTGAGAGGATTGGCACTTGGTCAGTTGGGCAAAATTGTTTCATTTGCAACCTTGGGTTTGAGTATAACTGTGATCCCTTTGCAGGAAAGTATGATGTTCAAGACCATTGTGTGACAGGGTCTGGTTTGATTTAACCCACAGTGGCACTGCCTTGAGCAAACAATTGTCTCCTTGCCCACATCAGGCTCAAACAACTGGGCCAAAGTGCTTTAGTTGCGAGCTTGATTTCAAGCAAAAAGGTATAGTCAAAATGGTTTGGGCGGCTAACAAGTACAAGCACTGTACCTTTCCAGCTGTGGACACAGCAACCCATACCAGAATGGCCATGTCACCCCAAATTAATAAAAAAACTCAGAGCACTTGTAGGGACATGAAAAACGGCCAAATTTACTCTAGAGAAAAAAATATCAATAAAAACAAAAAAGATTTGTATATTGGTGGCGTTAAGAATGCTCTCAAACGTTGTTGTAGTAAAGAATAATTTGTTTTTCTTTCATCCATGCAAATATATTTACAAGCCCAGCATTTGAGTAATCTGCTGTATTTCTTCTACCAATCTACCACTGCCAATGCAAGCCAAAGCTACTGATACCTTATCCTTTTTTTCGTTTGCCCATTGTTCCCTCTCCTTTTCCAGTTGCACTTGCTGCCGATCCTTCTCCTTTTCCTCTTTTTGAAACTCTAGCTCAGCTTGTTTCAACCTCCACTCAGCATCCAATTTTTGTTGATTAGCCAAAGTCTTGGCTTGCTGCTTTTGACCATCCATGGCCAGTTGGCAATCCCACTTTTGCTTTTCAAACTGAAGTTTATCTGATTCAATTTGTGATTTCACTGTTTTTTGGAGGGGAATGGCAATGAGCATGATTTTGAAAGCAAGGATATTGAATCAATCAACTTACATGAATCTTGCTTCTCCATGATTTCTTCAAAGCCCAAAAAACTGGAAGTTTTTCTCCTCTTTTGATGACTTTTGGGGTTGACATTGATGGAATTGGAGGCCTTTTTCTTACCCTTGGCAGAGGAGGTTTGAGTCTGAAAGTCCTCACTAGTATTTGAAGGCAATGTGGGAGGCCCCATTGGCTTGAGTTTTTGGCCAATCAAAAATGGATGAGCCTGTTTTTTTACAATGTAAATCAGTCCAGAGCAACCAGACAGAATCAAAAACAATTTAGTTCCTTACTTGAGCAGATGTTGATGGCAACAGTGATCCAGGAATAACATCCTCCTCATTGGGCAAGTCCTCCAGTTGTTCTGCCCCAGGAAGAGAGCAATCAAAAGAAGGAAGTGAGGGGTCCAAGGTCGGGATTGACTGATCAATCAATACCAAAGTAGAAGTGATTGGAGCCAATTGTGTTTGAATATCCTCCTTGTCATCAGATGGGGGCCACTCCAAGGCCAAGGTTTCATTAAGGTCCCCGTTGGTAGGCTGAGCATCCCCAGCCAAGTCCTTGGCATCAACGGAATTGGATTGTTGGGCATCGAAAGCAGCTAGGGGGGTGATGTTGGCCTTCTTTCCAAAGATTTCATCCATTTGAATATAAAAAGGACAAATGGAGTCCAACTTATCAACCAACGAGTTGATTCCTTTGGCTTTGTCCAAGTTGGTGATACCAAAGCCAGTGGAGATAGACATGGAGTGGGCCTTTTTGTACTTGGCTCAATAGTTTTTGAACCGCTCCCTCATCTGTTTGGATGACAGATCCAGCCTAACTTTTGTTTTGTTCTTGAGTTCATTGGCCATCAGGAGATAACCATTGACCTTAGAGGATTGAGGTCGGCCAACACGTGTTTTGTTGTTGGATCCAAAGCAGGCATTGTAGTTGGAGGGAATTTTCAGCCAGTTTACCAGGATGATGTGATCAGCTCTCTTGAGCTGACTTGAGCCCTTGGAAGCTGATGGGGGAGGATTGTTTGTTTTGGAGTTCCTTGGCAATGTTCTCTTGGGTGTGTTGGACTTGTGGGGGGAGGTTCGCTGAGGGGCCATTTGAAAGAGTTTGGGCTACGCAAGTGATGAGAGCGATAAAGTGATGAGAGTGGTGAAGTTTTGAGAGCGATAAAGTGGATGAGAGTGATCAAGTGATGAGAGTGGTTAAGTGATGAGAGTGATGAAGTTTTGAGAGCAATGAAGTGGATGAGAGTGATCAAGTGATGAGAGCGATAAAGTGATGAGAGTGGTCAATCAATTTTATGATGAGGGTGGGGGTAAAACATTTTCGGATGAGGTTGGAGGTAGAAGGAGGTGGGAAGACAGGGGTGTATGACGCGGACAGGTGGTGGAAGCATTTAAATACTTTATTTGAAAAAACCCACTTATTTCAGGTTAACTTTGACATGTCTGATCTGAAATAAGTGGGTTTTTTTGATTTTTAATGGCGGGTTTGAAATGGCGGATTTGGGTTGGGTAACTTTGATACCCCCTAATGAATGGTGCATGGCACTTTGCTTCTGGTTGGACAGGGTCCACATTGAATGACCCATGACTGACCCACATGCTGAGGAGATCTCCAGCCAACATGCTCTAGCTCCTCCCCCTCTGCCACCTCTGGCCCCAGCCCCCAGATCTTTGCCAGAAACAGAGGCTTGGGCTCCTACTCTGCTGTTTGGAGCTCAAGTGCCACTTTTGCCTGTGATTATCTCCCCATTGCCGCCAGCCAAAACCGCTCCCCAAGGGGCTTTGCACAGAATTCCGGAGGTGCATTCTATCCTGGCTCTTCTGGGGGCGCGCTTTGAAGGCTTTTCCAACCTTTCAACCACACTACTTGGTACTTATCTCTTGGATCCTTGCGCTCACGGAGCCAACTCTAAATTGGAACTAATGAGGGCGTTCCTGGACCTTATTGAGGCAACCCAGGCAGAGAGGTCTTAGGCACCTTTCCCCTTCCCCTCTTTCAAATTCTTTCTTCTCCTTATGCCTTGTACTGTGCCTTCTGTAAACCAAATAAATAGGCTTTGACTGCGCTTCTGAACCCCAGATGAGTGATTGTCATGAGAGCAGCATATGGCCTTAAGTGAGAAAGTGAGAGAAATTGAGAGAAATCCAGATTCCAATCCACATCCATGAGTGAGCCAATGAGATACCAAAATCTTTCTGCGCCTTTTTGAGTTCCATGCTTCTGTCATCCTAAGTTTCTGGAGAGGTACATGGACCACCCCAGAAGAACTTCCACACAGTTCCCCATACCCTTTCTCTAACTAAACCAACCACAAGCTGCCTGTGCATGCACAACACACAATAGAGAGAGAAAAGAAGTAGGAAAATGGAAATTCAAGGGTTTCTAGTTGTTCTGGCTGTAGACAGGCTAGATAACCCCTTCACCAAATCAGGCTTAATGCCTTCTGATCTATTGCATCATTGCACAGTAATCCAATCCAATCCTATATACACATACACACTTTTTTTTTAAGGCACTGCTTCTGCCAAGTCCGTGCTTGCTCTTTGCCCTGTATATCCTTTTCATCTATCTGCTACTGCCCCAAGGCTTGTCCTTGCATATACAGACCCGGTGTTGCGCCATGTCCGCTTTTTCTGCAACAAACCATAATTCAACGCCAGCCACAATCCAAGAGACAAACCCAATCAGAAAAATAAGAAAAAAACATTCTGGGGTGTCTAGTTGTTCTGGCTGTGAACCAGCAAGATCACCCCCTTACCAAATCAAGCTTTCCCCATCAATTACTGGCTTCACCCCCCGCCCCAGCTTGGCAGCTTTTCCCAGTGGTCCGCAACCTCTTACTCTGCCAGAGTGGTACCTTGGGCAGGGGCTTGTGGGGAGAAAAAGAATTCAACTGTGCATCCCCAGAATGCGCCAAATCTGCATTTGGTTCCTCCAATTCATTATCCTAACCTGCTGTCTTTTCCAAAAAAGTCAATCCTTTCTCAAAGCTGCAGCCTTATGCTTAAGCAGAGTCCCATTGGATTCCTCAAGCTGATAAATTCAGCCATCAAAATTTGACACTAAGCAGAAATTACTGTTCCACTGGTTAGCAAAAAGCTTCCCCCACTGAGTTTCCAAGCTTTGGTTGTACATCAAGACAAGTTAACCCTTCCACAATGGGTCCTGGAGCCTATGCAAACAGCTCTCATCCCAGTAGCAAACAGACTTCATCTGGTTTACCTTCAGACTCTCTACGGCCTTCTGCAGCATTTTTTCCCACATCAGGAGTTGTTTGGCGGATGCCTCCACAAGATCCGTTGAAGTCTTGACCTTCCAAAAATTGATTCCCAGGAAATTTCCAGCTCAATTTCCACCACAAGCACAGGTTGCTGTCCAAAGAGCATTTCATACAGCAAGTGGCCCATTGACCATTTTACCAAAATCTGATCTGCAAAGAGGACCACTGGAAGAGTCTCTTGCCAACACTTACCATCTTCCCCTCACATCTTCACCATTGCCTCCTTGATTGGCTGATGACTGCCCTTGATCATCCTGGCACATTTGAGATAATACTCCATTATGCGCCCAAACTTGGCCCCACAACTCTGGACCAACTCTGCCAACCAACCTTGGAAATCCATGCATCCATCTACTATGACCAAATGGAGAAACATATATTGAAAAAACCAGTCTTCTTCCAAGAACTGCACAACCCTTTCTTCCAAAAGCTTCACCAGAGGGCACGCCTCTACCCACCCAGACAGGTTTTCCCATGCAATAAGTAGGTATACAAACTTGCAGGCCTTGATGTGGACCACTTCAAGAGAGACACATCAAAACAATGTGTCTTCACCCTTTCACTTACCAAACTCCTTGGGCAACCTTGCACTCCACCTCTGGGGGGCTTTGCACAAATTCACCCACTCCTGCAACACGCATACAACCCTTGTCCACCAGAACCTTGCCTTCACTCTCCTCCCTGTTTTGATCTTGCCCCAGGGACCAAGGTTTTTGTGAAGACTTTTCAAGATTTCCCCCTGATCTGCCCTCAATTTGGTAACCACTAGAAGCACCAGCGCACTCTGCTGCCACAACTGAGCATCCTGCAGCTAAAAATTCCCCACTCATGGCCTTGACCATTATATGAACTTGGTTGGTGTGCCTTCCAGAAACCACAGATCCCATAAGTAGGAATTGAGACCTGTGTACTGCCTGGTTTGACAAAGCAGAAGCTGCACACCTGCTTCCATCACCCCTAATTTAATATTTTGGGCTTCCAAATCTAGCGGCTCTGTTCCTTCAAACAGATCTCCTGCAGTTACTTCAACAATGGGTTGGAAATTGTGAACACCTTCCCAGGAACATGCACCAAAACAAATGAGAAGAGTTGGAGGAACACCATCCACCTGGTCATGGGAGTTTTTGAATTAATCATTTGTGACAACTCCTCCACATTCACTAAAATTTTGAAATGGACTTCCCAAAGAAGATTCTGAAGCCCCTACACAATATTAGTGATGCTGCACAACTCAAAATTTGTCTGCAAGTAGCAGCTCTCCATTGCAGTGAATGTAACAGATTTGTAGAGAGCCGGCAAATCCTTCCCATCATCTTCCTGCACCAAGCTTGCTCAAAACCACCACCAAACTTATTCCACCAGCCTTGTAGTCTAAGTCCCAGAGTACAATGTTGAGCCCCACCATCTCCTTGAGCTACTTGACCGTGCCTTTGCACCCCAGTGCCCAATTCCACTGTGTGCCCTTACATTTCAGTGCCCAGAGCAAACTTTCTAGTTCTGCAAACCTCTTGATGAAAATGCAAACATAGATAAAAAATCCCAAGAACTGAAGAATGCATGACACTGTCTGCAGATTTGGCCATTCAAGAACTTTTTTCCGCTTCTTCTCTTAAATTTGCCTTGAATCAAAAGCCACCCAGTGTAACAGGACCTTGAGCATGGGAACACAAGCCGCAAACTTCTTTCCCAACAATGTAATCCCTGCTTCCTTGATCTGGAACAAGATCCATGCATATTACCAGACAAAGCAACAAATTGTAGGGGCATTGGCCAAAGTTGCGCCTACATAATCCATCTTTGGGCATTTGATACCCATGTTGTCAATGAAGATCTGAAACCCTTCTGGAAGATTTTCCTTCAGAATCCAAGTCATCTATGCCTGATAAACCACTACTAATTTGGTTGCGCCCTGGGGAAGCGGTGTCAGTTGCATCCTCCCAAGCCCAGTCTCAAACTTGGTCAGAGGTTGCAGCCTGTGGTCAAGCTTGTGCTTATCATATCCACTCATCACATCCACCAACCTGTAACATGGGGGCCTGGCCATTGACTCCAAGAATTTGTCAACCCTTGGTGGCCGTCCTGCGTCCTGGATCATAAAAAAGTTGAGTTGCTGCATATTGTGAACAATTCCCAGCAATTTACCATCCTGCTTGAGAACTGAAAAGATTGGGCTCAAATAGCACAATTTAGACTGCTTGTAGAGTCCTTTCCTCCGGCACTTGCGCACCAACTCCAGGAAGGGTTCCCAGAGTGCCTGTGGTATTGGAATAGGCTTGATCTGCCATGGCTTGTGGGGAAAGGTTGGAATTATGTAGGGATTTCCTATCTGACCCTTCAACAGACCCCGCTCTTTGTTCCCAAATGCAAGTGCCCTTTCCCAAAGCACAAGCACCAAAGCCAGAAAATCATGCTCCCCCTTGCTCAACCAACCCAGCAGCCCAATTTGAGAGCCACAATCTGAATTGATAAAGTCACCCATCCTGATGTCTTCAAAGGGGTTTCCCAAGGATCCTGAAACCAAGCAATTGGTTGCAGAAGCCCATTAAAGTCCTGCTGAATTTTCTTGTTGCAGCTTTTCACCTTACATGCCACTGCTTTGTACAACCCAGTGTTGCATTGCCCCATCTGCATGCACCCTTCATTGTAAGTCCTAGACAGCACCAAACTGCAGCTTTTGCCTTTGCTCATGATTGTGGCACAATGATAGGGTTTTTGAAACACTGTAACTCCCAGAGATGCATACCGAGGAAGTGAACTTACTTCTGCCACCCAAGCCCTTTGCGCGCCATCCTCCTCCACCTGCTCCTTGCTATTCAGCAATCTACAGGAGGCCAGAGCCTTACCTGCGGGGTGTCTAAGGCTGACTAGGCAAACTCCTCAGGTAGCTGACCCTCACAGTCAGCTGCCCTGTTGGAATCACTTCCATTACCCACCCCTGGTGTGTAAAAAAGAGGGAGATACTCCCCTAAGTTGTGTCATTGAGTTTGGAAGTCAATGTTCCTAGCCTCTGTAAGGATGAGAATGAGCCCTTAAAAAAAAGAGAGAGAGATTTTTCTTAGAGAGTTAAGAGATGCATTCCCTCCTTTTGTGGTGGTATGCTCTCCCCTCCCCTCCAACCAGAGGTGGGGGACAGGCCTTATACCCTTCTGACAAACCCTAACCTAATTACAAGCACAATTTACAACACAGCAACAAGCAGAAACACACTGAGAGACAAGAACCCTAACCTAACCCTAACCAACCCTAACCAATCCTAACCTCCTTCCCAACACCTCATGCTACTACTTCCATCCGTTTTTTCCTTCTGATGGCACCCTCCGCCCCCTACCCAGAGCCCCCCATGCTTGCCTGTAGCCACCCAAATCCCATTGCATGCCCGCCTTTGCATCCGCGTGGTTTTTCCTTCTCATGACGCACTCCGCCCCCTACTTGGAGCCCCCTGCACTTATTGTGACCAACTTTTGCCCCTTCCCGTAGCCATTTTCAGTCCCTGGTCCCCGTTGTGCCTGATGCTGAGCCTACTGCACATGCAGAAGTCTCTTCTGAGCCCGCAGCACTGACTATGTGCTTAACCATTTCACGCTACCCAGAAATGCTGAGCCTGCAGGCTGCAACCGGTTCTCAATCCATGTCTATAAAATGCCACCACATCCCCCCCAACTTGAGTTCTGTCCCCAGAGGTCTTCCCATCACCGCCTCATCCATAAACTCACCCTTCCACCTCACCACCACCACCAAATCTTCCAAAAAAATACCTCTCCCTTCCTCCCTCCAAGATGAACCTGTGCGGCTTCTGCGCATGTAATGGGTATGAATTCTCTTTGATCCCTGTCTGCCGTGCATGCATTGCCTGCCTTTTTGGCCATTTTTTCTGCTCCCTTGGCACTGGCATTCCTTGCGCTTGTCCTGCACCAAATCCTTGCCTGCGTAAGAGGTCCCGCCAGGACTGTTTTGAGCAATGACTTGATCTTGGCGCATTTGTGGACTCCACCTGGCTCCCCATCATTGCGCCATCATTGAGCTCTACCACCTCCAACCTCATTCAAGAGCCATGAATCCCCCCCCTTCTGTTGTGCTGGCCCTCCGTGAAAAGAGGAGTTTGCAACCACAGCAGAGTGGAAGGCGGCGCTTTGGTTCTGGGCCAACCATGTGTGCATCAACTGTCTGGCAACAGACTGGCAAGCTGAGGAAATCTTTAGGAACTGCGCCTTGGCCCCTGGTCTAGCCCCTGGCCTGGCCCCTTCACCTCATCTACCTGCATGTCCAGCCCCTCCTCCTTCACCATCACCGGCTCTGAGATCCTTTCCGGGACCCAAGGTGCACACTCCTTCACCAGTGGTTATCTCCTCCTTGCCACAGCCTGAGGCACCTCCATCTTTTCCAGAAAACTGGCCTGAGATCCCGGAAATTCCAATTGTGATGTGTCTCCCAGAGGCAAACTTTGAGGAATATGCAGACTGGTCAACAGCACTTCTTTTTGACTTCCTTTTGACTCCTGGCACCCAGTCCTCAGAAGCCCAACGCAAGCTCCTGGAAACATTTTGTGCCCTACTAGCGGTGTTGCATTCACAGATGGTGGAAATGATGAAGATGGCTTAGGCGCATCACCCCCTTTTTCCCTTATTCAATCTTTCCCCTTTTCCTGCTATTTGTATCTGCGCCATTCTTCCCTTTAAGAAATACATGGCTTGTGCACGCATTTTTTGTGAGAGTTGAGTGACCATGAGAGAGTGGCCTTGCATCAGAAGTGAGTACTCTTGTGAGAGAAAAATTGATCTATAAGAGAGCAAGAGTAGAGATTCTGTGAAAGGTTTGGCTTTCAATCCGCTTTGCACACAATTTTGTGGCTGTGAGTGCTGAGTGAAGCATCCTAAGTCCACTGCGCCTTTGTAAGTCCTTGCGCACCCATTGTTCCAATCTTTCTGGAGAGGTACCTGGACCTCCCAAGAAAAACTTCATCACAGTTCCCCATAACTTTCCTTCAAAAAAAAACAAACACCAAAACACCAGCAGGCGCACACATCACCAGAGAAAGAAAGAAAGCAGAAAACAAACATTCTGGGGTGTCTAGTTATTTTGGCTGTGAACCAGCTAGAGCACCCCCTCACCAAGTCAAGCTCATCCCACATCACACTCCATATACCCGCCCATCCACGCCCATGATTTGGTACAGGAAGAAGAAAATGATACAGATAATGGAGAAAACACGCCAGACAAAAAGAAGAGAAAAGAAAAAAAAGGAAAAGAAAGGTTTTTTTGCATTCCATCACATTTCTCCTTGTCCCACTTTCCATTTGCAGGGCTTTTCCTCTTTTTTTTTTTGTCACATTCCATCACATTTCTCCTTGTCCCACCTTTGGTTTGCTGGGATTTTCTCGGCATGTATGGACCCAGCATTGCGCTGCACCTGCATTCCTGCAACACTATCCATCCAAATTATCCACCCACACCTAGCTGCTGTCCCCAGCGGTTTTCAGCCTTTTGCTCCACTGGGAAAGAGATTTGAACAGCCACATCCAATCCCACAAAAGGCATGAATGCAAATTGTTGTCTTGACTGCCCTGTTGGACACATCCTCTATTGTAAATTCCTTGGGCCCATTGGGGTCAACAACAGCCCTTGCGTGGAACGCAAGCGTGAACAGTTGTCCCAAAATACCCTTTCCATGATCCGCCAAATGGGAGGAGAGGGCTTTGCAGGCTCCTGTAAAGTCAACCTTGTCCTTAGCCATCCCGTTGACACCGCCTTCATTCCCATCCAGAACCCAAAATTCCATCCAAAGTAACTGTTGGGCCAATCCCAAACCATTGGCTAACTTCAATGGAAGCGGTTTTCCATTGGCCAGCTGTCTGCCATTCCACATAACTCCCTTCCAGCAATCAGCCAACACTGTCCGCACGGTTCCCCTGCCCATACTGCATTTACCTGCTGCACCGCTGAGGGGGTATGCTCCCAAGTGCAATCCTTCAGTGCCTGAACCATTTCATTGACAACAAACAGAGCCACTACCATCAATTCCCTCAAGGCAAAGGGGC
Organism: Puccinia polysora; assembly: GCA_025617555.3. Lineage (NCBI taxonomy): Eukaryota > Fungi > Basidiomycota > Pucciniomycetes > Pucciniales > Pucciniaceae > Puccinia > Puccinia polysora. The sequence goes on along the minus strand of CM062645.1, from coordinate 20,366,216 downwards.
TTGGAATGTCCTCCTTCATTTCCCTCCTTGCAATCTCCACAGCCATCTCCCTCCTTCTATCCACTGGTTGGCTTTCCACACCTGGTCCACCGGCAACTGACTTTGGGCCTACCGGTGACAGTTGCTCCCCTGCATCTGCATCCATCCCCTGCAAGACAAACTTATCATCCATTTCCCCCATCCTTACCACTGTGGTGGCATTTTATAGACATGGATCAAGAACCCGTTTCAGCCTGCGCACTCAGAAATGAGTGCTGGCAGGCTCAACATTCTTGGGTAGCGTGCAATACCTAAGCACGTAGGCAGTGCTGTAGGCTCAGCAGCAGCAGCTGCGTGTGCAGTTGGCTCATTATCAGGCGCAATTGGGACTGGGGAACAAACATGGCTATGGGAAGGCGCAACAGGTGGTCATGGTAAGTATGGGGAGCTCTGAGTAGGGCGCAGAGGGTGTCATGAGAAGGAAAAACTGCGCGGATGCAAAGGCCAGTGCACAATGGGATTTGGGTGGCTACAGGAAAGTGCAGTTTGCTCTGAGTAGGGCGCCATGGGAGCCATGAGAAGGACAAACTGGATACGTGTAGTAGCACAGGGGTTTGGGAAGGAGGTTAGGGTTTTTTGTCTCTCAGTGTGATCCTCCTTGTTTCTGGGTTGTAAATTGTTCTTGTACTTAGGATAGGGCCTGGGGGAAAGGTATAAGGCCTGTCACCCCCTTCCAGATGGAGGGGGGGGGCATGGAATACCACCAAGGAAGGAAGGAAGGAGCAAATAAATTCATCTATTTTTAGCCTTATTCTCTCTTTTAAGGGTGCATGCTCATCCTTACAGACACTTTGCCCATTAACTTCAAAACTCAAGCACAACTTAGGGGAGTAAATCTCTCTTGTTTCCACTTGGGGGGGTCTGGCTGGGAAAAAACCTTTGTCTTAGTCTCTCAAAGGAAAAGTGGGGTGCCACCAAGGTTTACCACCATGGGGCTCAGCACTCCAACTCTCCTCCCCCTCCCCTTCCCCTTCAGCCACCTGAAGCGCAATCATGACACCGCCAGTTTGCATCAGGCTGAAAGACTACCCTCATAACTTGTTCAACACCGCAGATGTAGAGCAATTAATTGCACAATACAAAGGGATTGTCAACTCCAAGGGTACATTGGACTCAGATAAGGCGCATCTTGTGGTCCTGTTCAACAGGGACAAGGAGACGCTTTGGTGTGTAGAAGAAATGGAAGGCTACAAAAACCTTGATTAGCCAACAATGAGAGTGGAGATCTTGGCGCGTTGGGGGAAGTTCAAACCCTGGTTCTGGGAAAATGACCTTGAGGGGATGGCTTTGGAAGTGGGGGCACGCGCTGGGGTTTGGATGTGGGTGGAGTTGGCAGACTCTGCAGAGGTCTTTGATTGCCTCTACCAATATCTGCAGAAGAAAAACATGGTTGTGGGCCAGAAAGGCACAATGAAAAGGGTGTTCTTGAGTGGCCTCAATTCTCAGCTTCAGGCGCGGATGCAGCGGCATTTTTATGATTGGGGTCTGGTTAAGCGGATGTTGGATGGAAGAATTACACTTCTACCCAACTTCACCATTATTCATTGGGTTGTGGAGAGGGAAATAGAGTTGGAAGAGCTCATGGAGCACACAGATAGACTGCTTCCAGAGTGGAAAACAAGGCTGGATTCTTGCTCTTTGGTTGTTTTGGTACAAATGCAAGCTGCAGATCCATCCGCTCCAGAAAGTGTCCCAGATGCAGATGCAGGGGATCAAACCTCACCTGTAGGCCAAAATTCAGTTGCACGTGGACAAGGTATGGAAAGCCAACTGGCCAATACAAGGAGGGAGAAGTCTGTGGAAATTCTGAGGAGGGCAACAAAGGAGTACATTCCAAGCCCCTTGACCTTAAGGGAATTGGCAGTAATGGCTCCGGTTGTGGTTGATGATATGGTTCAGGCATTGAAGGATTATGCTTGGGAGCACACCCCATCAGTGGTGCAGTGGGTGAATATGGTATGGGAGGGAGAACCTCATGCACAGCGCGGGCCAATTTCCAGAAGGGAGGGATGGGCAATGGTGGACAGCCAACCAATGGAAAATTTGTTGCCATTGTAGCTAGTGGATGGTTTAGGATTGGCGCAAAGGGAACTTGGGATGGAATTTTGGGTGCTGGATGGTAAGGAAGGTGTTGTCAAAAGGATGGCTAAGGATAAGTTTGAGGTTACAGGGGCCCGCAAAGCCCTCTCCTTCCATTTGGCTGATCATTGCAAGGGTATTCTGGGACAACTGTTCACGCTTGGGTTCCACGCGTGGGCTGGTGTTGACCCCAATGGGCCCAAGGAATTTACAATAGAGGACGCATCCAACAGGCTGGTAAAGACAATGATTTGTGGTCATGCCTGTTGTGGGATTGGAAAAGGACATGCAAATCTCTTTCCCAGTGGAGCAGAAGGCTGAAAACCGCTGGGGACAGAAGCTTGGTGTGGGGGGGGACAATGCTGATGGATAGTGTTGCAGGAACACGGGCGCAATGCAATGCTGAGTTTTCATACGCAAGGAAAATCCCTGCAAGTGCAAGGCGGGACAAGGAGCAGTGTAATGGAAAAAAAAACTCTTGTCTATTTTCTTTCCTTATCCTTTAATCTTTTTTCTGGGTCTGTTTTTCCTTCTTATCTGTTTCTTTCTCAACATATGGGGGTGAGGGGTGCCAATGGGGATGATCGGAGTTTAGTGCAGGGATAAGCTTGTCTTTGTGAGGGGGTGCTCTAGCCAGCTCACAGCCCAAACAACTAAGCACCCCAGAATGTTTGTTTTCTGCTGTTGCTCTCTCTTTCTCTGGTGCTGTGCGTGCAAGCTGGCGGTTTGGTGTTTATTTTTTTGCAGGAAAGGTAAAGGAAACTGGGTGGCAGTTCTTCTGGGGCAGTCCAGGTACCTGTCCAACAAGATTGGGAATTACAAAGGTGTGGTGGACTTAGGATGCTTCAATTGGCGCTCACAGCAGTTTGAGACTCATATTGTCTTCTCACTCCCTCTCATAGCTCACTTGGGGCGTAAGGTGGTTTTCATAGGATAACTCAATTCATGGGGGAACCCGCCTGCAAACATGTATTTCTCAAGATTCAAGGAGGGGCGCGGATACAAATTGAAACAAAAGGAGGAGTGGGAAAAAGGGGAAGTTGGGCAATGCAACTATGTAATATTCATCATCTCCACCATCTCTGATTGCAAAGCTGCCAGTAAGGCCCAGAATGTTTCCAGGAGCTCATGTTGGGCTTGCGGGGATTGGACGCTGGGAGCCGCAAGGAAGTCCTGGGGTAGTTTGGTTGACTGGTCAGCAAATTTTTCAAAGTTTTCCACTGGGATAGCCACCAAAATTTTAATCTCCAGAATCTTTGGAAGGCTTGATGGGGGGGCCAGTGGATATGAAGGGGCCTCTGGCAAGCCATTTTGGGTACCTGGTCTGGGTGGAGGAAACAATGAGATCACTACTGGGGATGGCTGGTTGTGGGCTGCAACCTGCAGGGTCAAGGCCCATTCCTCCAAATCCATGGAGTACCTCCAGTCAGGGGGCGGGGCCAAGGCCAGAGCAGGAGTGGGTTGAGGGGTTGAGGGAGGAGGTGGAGGGGGAGCCGGTGGGGGAGCCGCGCTTTGCCCAAACAATTCATTGATGCATGGGTCCCTTGGGCCTTGATTGACCTGGACACAATTGGCCCAATACTGGAGGGCAGCCTGGTAGGCTGCAAAGGTGGCAAAATCCTGCCTGTGGGGAGGCCAATTTGTGGCTCTTGCTTGCGGAAAATTGAGGTGGAGTGCAAGGGCGGAGGGGAGAACCAGGTGGATTCCATGAGTCCTCCAAGATGGTATTTTCATTGGACACCACAAACACATTATGTTGGACCCTCTTGCGCAGTCAAGGGCAGGTACCACAGTTCCAGGGTGCTTGGGGCATCCCCTTTCTGAGAGAGAAGTGGTGGTGACCATGGTGGCAGGAGGTGCAGGCACAGCGCCCAGGGATCAAAGAGCATTTGTAACCGCTACCAGCGCAGAAGGTACACAGGGTCATTCTGGGAGGAGAGGAAGGAGGGAAAGGGGATCAAGATGCAAAGGTGGTAGTGGGGGTGAGGTGGGAGAATGAGGTTACAGACAAGGTAATGGTGGAAAGACCTCTGGGGAAAGAACTCAACTTGGGGGGGATGTGGTGGCATTTTATAGACATGGATCATGAACCGGTCCATTTTATAGACATGAATCAAGAACAGATTGTGGCCTGCAGGCTCAGCAATGAGTGCCAGAAGGCTCAGAATTTCTGGGTAGCACCCAATGCCTAAGCACGTAGGCAGTGCTGCGGGCTCAGCAGCAGCAGCTGCATGTGCAGTCAGCTCATCATCAGGTGCAATGGGGACCAGGGACCAAACATGGGCATGTGCAGTCAGCTCATCATCAGGTGCAACGGGGACCAGGGACCAAACATGGCTATTGGAAGGCGCAACAGGTGGTCACGGTAAGCACAGGGGATCTGAGTAGGGCCCAGTGGGGGTCATGAGAAGGAAAAACTGCGCAGAGGCAAAGGCGGGCGCACAACAGGATTTGGGAGGCTACAGGCAAGCACAGGGGGCTCCAAGTAGGGCACAGAGGGCGCCATGAGAAGGAAAAATTGGATGGACGTAGTGGCACAAGGGGTTGGGAAGGAGGTTAGGGTTGGTTAGAGCTGGGTTAGGTTTTTTTGTCTCTCAGTGTGATTCTCCTTGTTCTGGGGTTGTAAATTTTGCTTGTAATCAGGTTGGGGCCTGGGGGAAGGGTATAAGGCCCATCCCCCACCTCCGGATGGGAGGGGGGCATGGCATACCACCAATGCAGGAAGGAAGGAACAAATAAGTTCATCTATTATTAGCCTTATTCTCTCTTTTAAGGGTGCATCTTCATCCTTACAAATGCTAAGACCATTAACTTCCAAAATCAAGGACAACTTAGGGAGTACCTCTCTCTTTTTTCCACACCTCTTGACCCTCTCTTCCTGCATCCTGACCTTCCACGTGCACTTGCGGCGTGGAAATGGATGGACAAACCTGGCCCATGAAAACTTTAGGAGGCTGGAAACCTCTCACCGCATGAGGTGGCAGCTTGTGCAGCCTTTGCACCATCCAATTAAGGCAAATTTGTAATTCCTTCTCCAGATCCGCAACCTTGTGTAATTCTGCTGGGGCTTCCAAGGGTTGCAGTGCCAGGAAGCTTTCCAAAGTGGACAGATCTGCGGCTTGCATTTGTAGCAAAACCCCCAAAGATCAAGAAGCTGGCCTTTTTTCCCCTCTGGAAGCGCTCTTTTTGCGTCCTCCATGAGCTCTTCCAACTCAATTTCCCTCTCTGCAAAGAAAATTAATGACAACCAAGTTGGGGAGAAGGGCAATTCTTCAATCCAACAACTGCTTAACCAGATCCTGATCACAATAATTCTGATGCACCCGCGCCTGAAGCTGGGAATTAAGGCCGCTCAAGAATGCCCTTTTCATTGTGCCTGTCTGGCCCATGACCACTTTTTTCTTCTGCAGATATTGGTAAAGGAAATCAAAGACCTACCCATAGTCTGCCAACTCTGCCCACGTCCAAACCCCACTGTGTGCCCCCACTTCTAAAGCCATCTGCTCAATATCATTTTCCCAGAACCAGGGTTTGTGCCAAAATTGCGGCTCTCATTGTTGGCCAATTGAGGTTTCCAAAGACTTCCATCTCTTCTACATCCCAAGGGATTTCCTTGTTCCTGATGAAAAGGACAAGACACACCTTTAATGAGTCCAATGCACCCTTGGAGTTGGAAATCCCTTTGTATTGGGAAATGAATCACTCTACATCTGTGGTGTTGGATCAGATATTGGGGTAGTCCTGCGGCCTGATGCAAACTGGAAGTTTCATGCTGGCGCTTGAGGTGGCTGAAGGAGAAGGGGAGGTTTAGGAGAGTTGGAGTGCTGAGCCCTGTGGTGGTAACCCTGGATGGCGCCCCACTTTTCCTTCAAGAGACTAACACAAAAATTTGTTCCTGGCCAGACCCCCAGATGTGGAAACAAGAGGGAGGTACTCCCCTAAGTTTTGTCCTTTAGTTTGGAATTTAATGGTCCTAGCCTCTGTGAGGATGAGGATCTGACCTTAAAAGACAGAGAGTGAGAGAGAGAGAGAGAGAGAGAGAGAGAGAGAGAGAGAGGAGAGAGAGAGAGAGAGAGAGAGAGAGAGAGAGAGAGAGAGAGAGAGAGAGAGAGAGAGAGAGAGAGAGAGAGAGAGAGAGAGAGAGAGAGAGAGAGAGAGAGAGTTAAGAGATGTATTCCTTCCTTTGGTGGTGGTATGCTCCCCCCTCCCCTCCAACCAGAGGTGGGGGACGGGCCTAATAACCCTCCCCCAAACCCCAACCTAAGTAAAAGCACAATTTAAAACCCAGCAACAAGGGGAATCACACTGACAGACAAGAACCCTAACCCAACCCTAACCTCCTTTCCAACCTCTTGTGCTACTATGTCCATCCGGTTTGTCCTTCTCTTGGTGCCCACTGGGCCCTACTCAAAGCACCTGCGCTTTCCCATAGCCACCCAAATCCCTTTGCATGCCCACCTTTGCATCAACACCCTTTTTCCCTCTCATGAAGCCCTCTGCGCCCTACTTGGAGCCCCTGCGCTGACCATGACCACCCGTTGTGCCTTTATGTAGCCATGTTCAGTCCCCAGTCCCCTTTGCGCCTGATTCTGAGCCCACTGCACACCCAGAAGCTGCTGCTGAGCCTGTCAGTTTACTTATACAAGGAAATTTGGAATTCTTTAGCTACAGCAAGTGATATTGGTTTTGGAACAATAATGATTCCAAGAAAATACATAGAATGCTCAACAATATTGACATAATAAGAGCAAGTGAAAATTTTGGAGTTTGTTTTGATTAAAATGGTTTAAATATATTTTTGAAGAGGGGAAAAAGTTTATGGGAACTGGGGATCATTATTGAAACAGTCCCTCTTCAAGGGGCTCTTTTGAACTGTGTAAAGACCTTGGGACAATGAGGTCCTAAGTGATTGCTCAAAAGGGGTTTACTTAAGGGGAATGGGTGGACTGGCTGTCTTAAAGCACTTATTCCTGGAGGCAATCAGGAGATAAATAATTTCTTTAAGCAGAAACTCCAAGATACTTGCAGAAATTCACAGTTTGAAAAGGTCTCAGGACAAATGGTGGGGTTTTTGCTGATATTCTTCAATGGAATTAATTATGGGGTTATAATTAATTATTATACAATCATAATAAGGCCATAAATCACTTATTTTATCATTTATAAAAACTTTATCACAAATGGCAATAGGTCTAGATTGATTACTTAAAAATTACTGGTGTTTAAATCATCCAAAAAGGGCTGTATGTATACCTTTTTTGGGGTAAGGAGACCTTCCCAGGGAATGTACAGAGGGTTTTCTTTGTGGGATAAGGCTAGAATACTGGCCAGGGATATTTTGGCACAAATTTTTAGTTCTTTCAATCAGCTGGACCTGTCTGTGTCATATTTGTGGGTGAAATAATTATCAGAATCTGCTTAAATGTCAATTTGTTATTTTTACAGTTCTGGAATATTTCCTGATGTTTTATTAGTTTCTTTTGTGAAAAATGGTCAGAAGTGGGTATTTCTGGAGTTTAGGCCATCTTTGGAACATTTTGATAATTTTTAATAATTTTTAGGAGAACTCCTTGATATGATTTGTGGTTCATAAATATTTGATAATAACATTTACATGACAACCTTTATTATTATTTTCCCCAATTTGTCTGGCTTATATTTTGAATTTCATACTCTCTATGAAATTTTCAGAGGTTTCAGACATACCTCTATCTGTCTGTCAGGTTCTGATATATGCATGATGTATGCATGCAGGTTTTAGCCTGTTCCTGCTGTACCTGGCTTGTCAGGAGAGGTGCAGTTATTTTAGACACGCGCATACTTGACAGCTGCGTGTGGGAATCCAGCATCCGCAGCCAGAAGCATATTCCATGTGGGTTTCTTGACAGTTGCCTACATATTGAGTGTCGGGAGTGTGTACCCTTGCTGTACGGATGTGTTGCTGCGCGCGGGAATTGTGACAAAACACAAATATAGCTGTAACTCCTAAAATATACACAACACCTCAATTCTGAGTGAATTTTAGGTGTGAAACACATCCTTGACATTTCATGTGAAATATTAAAACGTTCAAAAAGAATTGCCATAGTGATTCCGTGGCCTTTTGGTCATTTCCCTTTTGGATTATTTGAAAATATAAGGAGTGGGAATTCAAGGGTGGGGTCAGTGAGTGACCCTACCTTATTTTGGGTGATGAATCCAAATATGCAATAAGACTTGTGGATTTCTCACTCTTTTTATTTTTATGATTTATTTTTATTTTCATTCTACTTTGACAGGTTGCTCTGTTCAAGTAGAAAGCTGACTGAGCCTGCAGCACTGCCTAAATGCTTAGCCATTTCATGCTTCCAAGAAATTCTGAGCCTTCCAGAGCTCATTGCTGAATGCGCAGGCCGCAACCGGTTCTTGATCCATGTCTATAAAATGCCACCACACAGCCCTGGCACCCCTTTCCCCTTCCCATGATCACAGTGTGTGGTCTTGAACTGCATGCTGGAAAAGTATTCCACTTTCAATGCCTCCATGCACACCTTGGAATCAAAATCCATGGGGGCTCAGATTTTTAACATGAACGGCCGCCCCAGGATCATGTCACTGCATTCCACTGAGAGGAAGGACAGGGATTTCCAGACCCCCAAAACCTCAACCACCCCATCCAGGAAAAACTCCCCTCCATTCAATGCCAAAATTCCCGTTGTGCACTTCCTCCAGACCAACCCCAACTCATCCACAAAATTTGAAGGAAGGAGATTCACCATTGAACTGCTGTCCACCATTGCCCACACCTTCTTTCACACAATCTTCATAGGGACGTAAGCAAGCAGGACTAAGACTGACTTTGATTGGTATAGCTTGCAAACCAACCTCTCCTGCGCCATGTTCACTTGCTGCACCATTGTTGGAACTCTGCCTTGGGTACACTCCTTCAATGCCTGAAACATCTTATTTACAACAACCATGGACACATCTGCCAATTACCGCAAGGTCAAGGGTATTGGCATTTTGTTCCCCATCACCCTTTGTACAATTTCTGCAGCTTTATACTTCCCTGCTGTGGTAGACAAAACCTGTCCTGTAGCCATCAGACTCACGTTTCTAGTATAAAAACAGTTCAAACCCTCAAAGAAACCTGCAAAATGGATTCTACATCAAAAATAACCTATAGTAACTCTGCAAAAGTACCCCATAGATCTTATGGATTAGAAAATACAGCCCAAGAAACCTTCAACTGTGGCAAGCTCATACCCAACAAGGTGTCACAGCTCTGTGGAAGACAAAAGGCTTAACTTGTAAACCCTCAAGTACATACCAGTGGCAGCTAAACCTCAACACCAGGACAATACACCAACCCTGTCACCTCATCCAGAATACAGACATGCAGATGCAAGAGGCAGTGCAATCAGTCAGATCCTTTCACCTCATCCACAATACATAAATACAGATGCAAGAGGCAGTGAAACCAGTACAGATCCAATCACCTCATCCAGAATACAGGAATACACATATAGGAGGCATTGTAAAAAGTCAATCTTCTCACCTCAGCCAGAAGACAGCAATACAGATACAGGAGGAAGTGCAGAATGTCAGATCTGGTCACCTGAACCAACCAAACATGAAAATACACATAAAAGAGGCTGTGCAGAAGCAATACAGGAACAATATATGCAAGACAAATTCAAACCAGTCTCAAGCAAAGCCAAATATACATGAAAATATACATACAGAAGGCTGTTCAGAAGTATACAGGAGCAATATATGCAGAAGGAAGTGAGACCAGTGATAACCAGAAACAGAAGATCCACCAGTATTTCACAGCAATACATGTAGGTAGAATCAAGTAGCACTGAAAAAACTACCAGTACAGCACATTGCTATATCTTATCTGCACTACACAACAATTTATGCAAGGCTGTGCATGCATGAAACCCCTGTAAAAAAATTTCCAACCAGCGTAAACGCCCCATGTAACTGTAAAACATTTTTCCCACCAGCAGAAATGCCTCATGTAGATTTATCCCACTGTTCCTCACCAGAACAGGTAAAACCCTCAGGGGAAGCCTTGAGCACCCCTATGGGCAGGAATTTTCTATTTAAGGAGGGCCTCTATGCCCTATCCAAGTTGTAACATCACCCATCTCATGTCATCTGGCCACTCATCCAGCTCATCCCATCCCATCATCCATCTGTGGTAACTGCCCAGATAGATATTATCAGTGAACCAGTTATAAAGGAAACAAGAAATCAGAAACCAAGGTATTAGCCATCTTTAGCCAATTAAACCAACCAACAGGTGCTTGAATAAGGATTCTTCTGTGACCTAAATATTCAGCACCAAATTAAGGAAGAACAACCCATCAATCAATAAATAAACCTTACAAAGAAATAGAGCACAACAAAACACAACTACCAACCCTTCCTCTACCCAGCCCCTTGTGGGTAAACCCATCCTTGTGTTCTCTCCAGAACAATCCCTTTGATGAACCCATGAAACATTTAATAATTGGGAAATTGCTTAAGATCAAATATATCTGATCAACCATTAACCAATAATCCAATAAATCTGGTCCATTCTTCAAAAAATACTACCAATAAACAGTTAATAATTGATCTAGGTCTGATCTGAGACCTATTTCAAGTCTCAAAGAAACCCGCAATTAATCTAAATAAATTATTTTTCAGACTTACTATAGTGCTAGAAGGGCAGGAAATTTAAAACCACTCTTAGTATTTAATGATACTCTAAAGGAGTAGAAGTAATAATAAATTCCCCTTTGAGGACTGCCAGCAAGCTATTTTCTACTTTATTTATATAATCCCACAGGAGTCTCTACACCGCAAGGTTCCTTGTTTGCCCATCTCAAGCCAGGTCAAGTGTGGCTACCTTTGGAGCCAAGGGCAATGGTTTTTCCCTCCCATCTACATCCATCTTTTCCACCATAAGGTGTTTTTCTGCCGCCAATTTCCTTACCTTGGACTCTACTTGCAGAACCTGCCATGCTCCAGGTGCGGTGACAATTCCAAGAAAAACCCAAGTAGTCTCTACCACCTCCTTTGCCCATGCCCGTATCTGCTGTATGGCAGAAGTCTGAGCGGGTTCCAAAGAAACCCGCTTGCCTTTTGGGAAGATATAGGCTGTCCCTGTGGGGAAAACAAGTCCTTTTTTCATGTTGTTTGTTAAGTCATTAAACCCCAGCTTCCAATGCCAATTTTCCCTGTAGTAGCTACCAATACAGCTTGTGAAACTGCTGGGAGGCGCACCGGGAGGCTGAAATCCCTCCCCCATGTGGGGTGGTGGTGCCATCATCCAATTCAGAAAAATCTGCAAATCCTTCAAGAGTTCCAACACTTTGCTTTTTGGTGGGGCCTCTGCTGGCTGCATTTCCAAAGCACACTTGGGAGCCAATGGCCTCACTGCTTGGGACAGAGCTGGAAATTGAGAAGTTTCCAATTTCTTTGGCCCCACTGGGAACAACTTTGCTGTGTCTTTGATGAGATCATCTAAATTGATTTCACTTTCCACAGCCCAATGGATGATAATCAGATTGGGAAGGAGTGTTATGTTCCCATCCAAAAACATTTTAACCAAGCCATGATCATATAGGTACTGCTGCACCCCTGTGAAGAGCTGAGGCCCAAGCCCGCCTAAAAATGCCCTCTACATTGGCCCCATCTGACCCACAAGCACCTTGTTCTTTGCTAGATATCAATAGAGCCCATTGAATGTTGCCATGTACTCAATCAGTTTTGCTTGTCTCCAAACTTCCCCGTGTGGGATGTGGAAACCAGAGGTAAATACCCCTAGAAGTTGTCCTCATATTTGGAAGTTAATGGTCACTTGCATCTGTAAGAAGTAGAATGCACCTTTAAATCCAACAATTAGAGAAGAGGTGAGATCCTTCATTTCCTTTTTTGGTTCCCCTGTATCCTATCTTATATCCCTCTAAAACTTGGAGTTTATATCAAGGTATAGGAAACTACCTCCCAAACCTAACCTGGATAAACTAAAAACCAAGAAGATAACCCTAAGTACCACCCTCTACAACCCTAGCCACCTTTCCTGCACTTACATCCATCCGGGTATGTCCTTCTCATGATGTGGCCTCCCTGCGCCCTACTTGGAGACCCCCACGCCTGTCCTCATCCCCCCAAAAAGCTCACCTTTGCTTTCCCTCCCCATATAGCCCCCCACAACCATTCCACGCCTACGTCCCCAAACCCATGTGGATATGCTTTGTTTCTTGGTCTGCTTCCTTGGTGTGGATCCTGGTGTAGAGACTCCTGTGGGATTATATAAATAAAGTAGAAAATAGCTTGTTGGTAGTCCTCAAAGGGGAATTTATTACACTTCTACTCCTTTAAAGTATTAGTAAGACTAAAGTGGTTTTGAATTTCCTGCCCTTCTAGTACTATAGTAAGTCGGCACAACAATTTATTTAAATTAATTGCTGGTTTCTTTGAGACTTAAAATAGGTCTCAAATCAGACCTAGATTAATTATAAACTGTTTATTGCAAGGATTTATTGAACAATGGACCAGATTTATTGGATTATTTGTTAGTGGTTGATCAGATATTTTTAATCTCAACCAATATCAAAATTATTAAAGCATTCAAGGGTTTATCAAAGGGATGGTTCAGGAGAGGACCCAAGGATGGGTTTACCCACAGGGGGCTGGGTAGAGGAAAGGTTGGTAGTTTCTTTTTTTTGTGCTCTCTTTCTTTTTAAGGGTTATTTTTTGATTAATGGGTGGTTTTTCTTTAATCTGGTGCTGAATATTTAGGTCACAGAAGAACCCTTATTCACAAACCAGTTTTTTGTTTTAATTGTCTCAAGATGTTTAAAAACTTGGTTCCTGATTTCTTGATTCCTTTATAACTGGTTTACTGATATTATTTATTTGGGTAGGTACCACAGATGGATGGGTTGATGTCCCAGATAAGTGGTTGATGTGTGAGGAGAGAAGGTGATACAACTTGGATAGGGCAGAGAGGCCCTACTTAAATAGACAAATCCTTTCCCAGGGGTTGCTCAAGGCTAATACTGAGGGTTCTCTCTGTTCTGGTGAGGAACAGTGAGATAAAGTTACATGAGGCAATTCTGCTGGTTTGAAAAAGCTTTTAAAGTTACATGAGGCATTTATGCTGGTTGGAAAAATCTTGTACAGTGGTTTCATGCACGCACAGCCCTGCATAAATTGTTGTGTAATTCAGATAAGATATATGCTGTTCATTACTGGTGGTTTGTTTAGTGCTGCTTGATTCTACCTACATGTATTTCTGTGCAATACTTCTGGTTTTTTTTGGTTCTACTTGAGACTTATTTGACTTCCTCCTGCATATATTGCCCCTGTATACTTCTGTACAACCTCCTGTATGTATATTGTTCCTGTATCAATTCTGCACAGCCTCTTGTATGTGTATTTGGGCCATGTTTGTTTGGTTCTACTTGAGACTGGTTTGACTTCCTCCTGCCTATATTGCTCCTGGATACTTCTGCACAGCCTCTTGTTTGTGTATTTGCTGCATTTTTGGTTCAGGTGACCAGATCTGACATGCTGCACTGTCTCCTGTATCTGTATTGCTATATTCTGGCTGAGGTGACTTGATCTGGACTGGTTGCACTGCCTGCCGGATCTGTATTTCTGTATCCTGATGGGGTTACTGGATCTGTACTGATTTCTCTGCCTCCTGGATCTGTATTTCTGTATGCTGGTGAGGTGACTGGATCTGGAATGATTGCACTGCCTCCTGGATTTGTATTGCTGTATTATGACTGAGGTGACAGGATCTGACTTATTGCACTGTCTCTTGCATCTGTATTTCTGTATTCTGGGTGAGGTGACTGGATCTGGACTGTTTGCACTGCCTCCTGGATCTGTATTTCTGTATGCTGGTGAGGTGACTTGATCTGGACTGGTTGCACTGCCTCCTGTATCTGTATTTCTGTATGCTGGTGAGGTGACTGGATCTGGACTGGTTGCACTGCCTCCTGGATCTGTATTGCTGTATTATGATTGAGGTTACAGGATCTGACTTGTTGCACTGCCTCCTTTGCCTCTATTGCTGTATTCTGGATGAGATGACAGGATCTGGTGTATGGTCCTGGTAATGAGGGTAAGCTTCCACTGGTATGTACTTGAGGGTTTTTAAGGTATTCTTTATGTCTTCCACAGAGATGTGAAACCTGGTTGGGTATGAGTTTGCCACAGTTGAAGGTTTCTTGAGATTTATCTTCTAATCCATGAGAGGTAGGATGGTACTTTGGCTGAGTGACTATAGGTTGTTTTGGATTTAGAATCCATTTCTGAGGTTTTTTTGAGGGTTTGAACTGTTTTCAAAGTACAAAAGTGAGTCTGATGGCTATAGGAACACAGGATTTGCCCCAGTTGATTTTGAGCTATCTGCGCACCAGATGCTGAGCAAGCAGCACTCCAGATGCTGATCCAGCAGCGCACCTGGTGCTGAGACTGGCTTGCACCAGAAGCTGAGCGCACACCCACAAGATGGTTCTTGATCCCAAGGCTATAAAATGCCACCACAGTGCTTGCCTCCAATTCCACTTGATTGAAGTTGCTTTCCCAGAAGCGGGGCTTGGGTCTCCCCCACTGCTTTAGGATCTTGCCCTTCAGCTTTGGCCAATCAAACTCTTGTACCCCTCCATCTCCTTAATTTCCCAGAGATTCTCCTTGTCCTTAATGAAGAGGAAAACAAGGCAGGCCCTATCTGAGTCTGACACAACCTTGTCTTTGTTAATCCCTTCATATTGCTAGATGAACCATTCTACATCTGTGGTGTTGCACCAAAAATGGGGGTGGTCCCATGGCCTTATGCAAACCAGCAAAGGGGAATCCTTGTCTTCAGATGGAGAGGGGGGAACAAAGGTTGACAACCTGGTTCCGCAGGCCAATGCTGGTGGAGGAGGAGGAGTTGGGGCATTGGCCCTCAAATGAGAAGGGAGAGAAGTTGGTGGGGTGTTGGACCCAGAAGCAGTTGTTGGAAGGTAAAAGTTAGAAATTGTGCCTGCTTAACTTTGAGAGACTAGGAACAAAATATTACTTCCCAACCAGACCCCCAGATGTGGAAACAAAAGGTGAATACCCCTCAGAGTTGTGCTCAGATTTGAAGTTAATGGTACCTTGCATCTGTAAGGATTATAAAACACCTTTCAACTAACAATGAGTGAGAGAGAAAAGATGAGAGATGAGATTAGATGAGTTCCTTCCTTTCCTTCAAAATCTGGTGGTATGATTTTATGATACCCCCCCTACAACCCAGAGTTGAGAGCAAGGTTTTAAGTCCTCCCTCTCAACCCTAACCTAGATACAAGTGCAACCAAAGCCCAGAAACCACAAGAAGAAAACTGCACAACAGAAACCCTAACAAAACCCTATTTCATCCTCCAATGTCCATCTGGTTTGTCCTTCTCATGGCTTGGCCCTTGCGCTTTTCCGTCTTTGAATCTCCAGAGTTTGCAAACCGGTCCCCACTTATGCTTGCAAGTACCTCCCTGTTCCCCCTGTGTAACCCGCCACACTCAATGCTGAGCCAACAGCACCACTGCTGCTGAGCCACCATGCTACCAAATGCTGAGCCGTCTTGCACCCAATTCTGAGCGCGCAGCCTGCAATGCAGTTGCCAATTTGTGGCTATCAATTGCCGCCACATCAGACCAAAATTTAGTGTCATGTATGTACATCCACACACATCCTCCACATCCTCTCCAGCCTCTATCTGCTAAATATTGACTTATCCCCCACCTTTGCTCTTGATATCTCCCCTGTTTCTGGTGGACACCAATGACATCTCCCCTTGACACCATTATGTTGCTTGTGGACGCCAAACACATTGGACCCAAAAATAACATTTTTCATGTTTGATTTTGGACAAAATTGAACATGACACTAACTCCATTTCTGAAATGATGGTTCATGACAGTTTGTGTGGGTCCAAAAGCAGCCTAAATGAATTCCTTTTTGGTTTAAGGTTTCCTTTGAGTTGAAGGGCTGTGTCACACTCCTGCATCCTGCAAAAAATCAGGAAGGCATGCCTTCAACAAAAGGCTATGAGACTGGCTGAAAAACCAGTAGTCGGTTTATAGGATTTATGGTGTCACATACCACCATGTGACAAGCTGATTGTCAAGTGTGACAAATCCTTAGAATTTTTGAAAAGCATATCTTGATTGGAGATCAAGCATGTGTTAATTTTTTCCCATCAAAGTAAGCTTTTCACACCATTTTTCTGGTTGTGGAAATCATCCCAAAGTCATTTACTGATCCAAAACAAAAGAGTCTAAATTCATGCTTCTTTCATTAAATGCATTCCTTTTCTGCCTTTTTTTTCAATGGAATTGACATTTTGTGGATTTAGTAATTTTAAAGATATCAATATGGCCAGGGTCTTTCTCAATTATCATTTCAGTTTTTGAAATGGTGTTCTTTTTTTGAACCAGCATGCTCCCCATCCTTCAAATGGCAAATTTGCCTGGCCAATAATAAACCTCAATTCATGACAATTTGTGAATGGTTTCTTAACTCTCCTTAGAATTCTCTCACTCAAAATAACAAGTTTCAATTAATTCAAAAACTTTCAAATTCTCTTTTCTCAAAAAAAGAATAAAACTTGATAGTATCCATCTGATATCGAACTCAAGAGAATAGTATTTGAAATTTTCTGATCATGTTTGTTTCCTTATGCGTCAGGTGAGATCATTTTCTCAAAGATCGATGGAAAAATTTTTCTAATCTTCAACGGTTTTTTGTGCTTTTCGTCTTATTTTATCGAAAGGCCTTGAGCCTTTCTTTCACAAGATTCAAAAAAGTATCCTTGAAATCCCCGGCCAATTCTTCCTTTCCAAGCTCAATAAACTTCAATCTCATCCAACGGCACAGTAATGAGAGCGCAATACAATGAAGATCTTGATCGATCGTACGATTTGGAGATGTTAAGACGTTGGATAGATACTTTTGTACACTTCCAAACATTTCCTCTGGTCTTTTGACTAGTGGGATCGCAATTTTGACGTCACCAAAGATTGGTAAACTATCCAGAGTTTGCTCAAACAAGATTTTCCAAAACCAATCAAAAAATCCCTTCTTAGGTTGATTGATCGAATCGTTCCCGAGCTCGGTCTCTAAACCTTTTTCTTTGATTGTTTCGTAAAAGAAATCCGATGCTCGGCTTATTTTTAGGATCGAATTCTTCAGGTCAAGCGTACACTTACAACGACGGTTTTTTTCATGGGAATGGTCAGTCAATCTGACCCTGAAAATAAAATCATATGGCGGATTGCAATCTTGATAATGCTCTTTCAGTAGGATTGGAAAATCAGGTAATTTGAATCTCATCTTCCCATTTGTCTTCAAAATAGCGTCTTCTTTATTTACCAACTGATTGAATTTATCATCAAGATCAATGGAAAACTGATGTGAATATCCTAAGTTCTGTGCTCTATAGATCGGCTCGAGAACCGATTGGAAGACTTGAGCCCAATCTTCTTCGAAATTCAAGATCTCGAATTCCCCTGGATTCCTTTCTAGTCCGTCCAAAATTTCGACGGGTTGATGGTCACAGATAGGCAGGATCACCTTGGACGTCGGTTCAAGATGATCAAAACTTACTTCCTTCACCTGTTTCTCCAACTCGTATTTTATCCGTGAGTAAAAAATACTACGATTCCAAGGTTTTTTAGGTAAGATCGGCATTCTAAACGCGGTGATTTGGTACCAATGCTCCAGGAGTGAGAGCGCTAGCGTTCGTGACGAACGTTCCGTTGTTTTGTGTTTGGAAGAGACTATTCTGGCCAATGTCTTCTGGACACTGCCAAACATGTCTGGCCATGGTCTATCGACAGGAAACTCAAGCTGTACTAGACCCATGATTGGTAAGCTGTCAGTGGTTCGCTCAAACAAAACATCCCAGAACCAATTCAAGATCATTCGATCGGTACCCCTCATCTGCACACCTAGAAACATCTCTTCCATTCCGCTCATTCTGGCTATCCTCTGGAAAAACTGTAGCGCACTACAGATTTGGAGGATTCTCGTTTTCACAGAATGCATTTTTTTCCAACCGGTCTTCGAGGAGAGTACAGAACTGGGCGGTCCGATGAGGACATCTTGCTTGCTATTTCCATGATCTTGATGCCCTTTACCTATCACTAGTCGAATCGGTAAATCTCGAACCTCCAAGTCCTCGACATCCGTTTTGAGCTTTGAAAATTGGTGACGTTTGAGTTCGTTCATGCGCACTTTGAGTAAGCGCTCGAATGAGGTACCGGGTGTTAAACTTCCTTCAGATTTTGACTCGAACAGTTTCATTAGTATCCTCGTAGCAGACAAAATTTCCTGGAAGTTTGGACCCTTCATCACCCAAACGAACTTTGAGGGTGCTAGCGCTCTTGGTGATGATTTCTCAACGAGTGTATCAGATCGATGCTGGTCTCTTGGGGATTCCCTCATCATCATATCTGTACTCGTTGCTGGCTCAAGCCCCAGGCTTGTTTGGGTCCGAGGGTCGAGAATAGTTCGTCGAGAGTAAGCTTGGTCTGTGAATCAGATAGGCGGTCGTGAGCTGCTTGAATCGTTTAGCTCTATCAAAACACATAGGTTCTACTTCACACACCATTTGAGTCAACCAAAGGGAAATCCGAAGTAGCCCTTAACTCCCCAAAGAATCGCTCGGCGGTCGAGCTTTTTTTAAAACTGTCTGTTGGTCCATAGCCGACATTTTCAACACCCGTCCATTGAATGGGTTGACGTTGACCCTGAATGTCTATCGTTGACGCGAATGGAAAAATCTCTTCTAAGGTTGGTGGCAAACGCGACATCGAAAAATCGAATAGACATGCTGTAGCAATTAACTTTGAAAATAGCCAAGAATCTTGAATCCTGCACATATCGGATAGGAAATTGGTTCACCCGAGGCACTTTCGTCGATAAGCCAAGGTGATACTAAGTATTTTCCGAGGTACGAAAAAATTGGAAACCTACGACAGGACAACCAAGGACCGTCCATGTTGGACCACTTCAGTCATTTAATTATATCCTCATGGCCGCAGCTGGGCTAGTGAAGTTTTCACAAGTTGACACCTGTCTTAGCCACCTCAAAACTTCAGTTGTATCAATCCAATCAGCTCAGTTTCGAGTATTTTCACGACAGTCCATGATATGTCAAAGATCGCAGCGGTCAAAATCGAATACTATGCAAATCGCATCGCCTCCAAGCTCCTTGTGATTGATAGATGCCACTGTGAACGCAGCAATGCCTCAAGTGATCACGAGATGATGGAAGTATCCATTCTTGGCCGGTGATCTTTTCCACCGGGTAATGATGCCAGTCTTGAATCCCAGACCAACTCATCGTAACTTGATAAAGAATAAGTGGGTGATCAATGTCGAAAGAACTCTGAGATTTGCTAGTGCTCATTGATGAACGGCTTGTCGATGATTTTTGTGATGCTGAAGGCTTTGAGCTTAATAGGAACACTGGTTTTAGGATTGTCCAATGGTTTCGAAGCAGCTGATGAGGTGCTCCGAAGAGGTTGAGAGGTTCTCAGATCGTAAAAGAGGTGGTGAGATTGAAAATATTGAGAAAAACATCAACATCATGGATTCAATGGTTCAACTAAATGATCTAGATGGCAGCCAATTTAAGTTCAAGCTTCCAATGTTCAACTCAGTACCTTAAGCATTGCTGCTCTTCACCTGCCTTGTCACTTCCTCATGGTGCCTGTGGCATTGTCACAAGGGCTGCGACGTGCAAGCAGGGCTTGGCACTAGACACTGTACTAGGGCTGGACCCCGAGAACGACTTTTCGAGTAAAACCCGGTACCCGCCCCGACCGGGTCGGTTATCGGGCCCTAAAATCGCTGTCGGGTATGGGTCGGGTAGAAATCGGGTCGGGCGTCGGGCCAACTCATTTGAGACCCCGGGTATCGGGTATTTTATAAATAGGCACCAGGATGTTTTGACGCAAAGTTTTTATTGTTATGTTTCATTTCAATTCATCAGTAGTCTAGTCAGAAAAATGCATTTGTACCAGTCCCAGTCAAAAACATAAGAAAAGAAATGACAAGAAAGATAATGGAAATCACAATATAACCAAAAAAAATAAGACCAAAAAACAACAAAAAACTACCAGGAAACTTTTCCAAAACTGCAATACCACTCTTTTAAACATGATAAATGCTCAATGGAGTCAGAATCTAAGGAAGCGCATTGGGGCCCAATAATAGCCTTGGATGTTGAAAAGATCCTTTCCAATGGTGCACTTGTTGCTGGAATGGCAAGAAAGTATTGAGCCATTCTGGAGGGGTTGGGGTACAATGAACCCCATGAACTCCAATAATGGAGCACATTGGCTTCTTTGGGCTCCTCAAGTTCAGAGATATACTGGGGGATCTTGGATTCAATGTCACCTCTGCCTTGGGATGATTGAAAAACCTTGCTTTCAAGTTGACTGGCAATCCTTCCTTTTTTATTGATGCTTGATCCTTTGGCAGAGATGGAAAACAATTGTTTTGTTTGGAACTTGTGTGATTCTATTCTAAATATGGTAAGAACAGTTGCAGGACTGATGTTGATGTTGAGGTGTTCAAGGATCATCTCATGATGATTTGCAAAGCATGATAACTTGATTTGGGGGTCAAGGATCATCGCACAAGTTGGAGAAACTTTTGCCAAAGACAAGGATAAATGCTTTTTGAGTTTTGTGATCATATTGCATTCCACTGGAACCAGTTGAGCTGAATTGTATTTGGTCTTGATTTTGATGATGTCACCTACCAGGGCAATGAATATTGGGAGGGCATAGCTCAGAGTTGGGTACTGGGTGGAGCAGAGCAGCTTGGTTGCATCATTGAGTGGTTCAAGGAAGTTGATCATCTGCTCAACTCTCTCCCACTCTGATTGATTGATTTTGAATTTTTTGGTGTCTGAATACTCACAAAAAAGGTTGCATGCATTCTTGAGGTCATGAGCCCTTTTCAACATGAGGTAAGTTGAATTCCAATATTGGTTCTTGACATCAAGGATCAACATATTGGCAGAGATTGTTGAATTGGTGTGGGAATCTTCACATAGTTTCAGACACATTTGGAATTGTTCTCAATGTTGGGGTGATGATTGAACCCAGGTGGCAAGTCTGTGTATCCTTTGCAGAAAATTTCCAAGATTAACATCCGCTCCATCTGGCTTGTCAACAAGGTTTTAAATTGAGAGAGGGTTTGTATTGCAAATGAGAGTACTGTCAGGCTCCACCTTGTATGCAGTCCCAAAAGTCTTGAGGCCATCTTTTGCAGCAAGGTTGATTGTATGAGCCATGCAGCCTGAAAGGTCTGTCTTGTAATTGAACTTGTGATTGGTGAGTGATGAAATGTGTTTTGCCATTGTGATATTGTTCAAAGCATTTTCAGCTGTGATGACCAAGAGTTTTTTGAGCACATCCATTTTTTGGAGGGCAGCGCAGAAGACTTTGGCTAGATTAACACCAGTGTGTGAGCCTTGAAAGTGGGGAATAATATGAGGTAAGTGTTTTGATCATCCCTTTTTGCATCTTCAATTTATTTGAATGAGACATACCTGATATAGTTGGCATTCCAATGGCAATTTTACACAGTTTCCAATTCTTATCAATCACATGCACTGTGATACCCAAAAATGCCAACAGTTTGGCAAAGTCCAAGCATCCACAGTAAAAGCACACCAGGAAAAATCAGGAATCTCTGGATGACCAGTGACTTCACTTCACCATGATGGTTACCCCAATTGCTTTTGAGTCTCCTGTTACATTATCCAATAGTGAAAAATGAATTCTCATTTGATTCTTCCAATTTTCCACTGTGTTTCTAATTGATTTCTCCTGGACTTATCAAAGGTGTCTTTTGATTTTCCATTATTTTTTCCCCAAGATTCCCCTTGATTTATCCCTGGTTTCTCTTTGAATTTCTTCAGATAAATGTTTGATTTTGTTGAGATATGTATGATTTTCAAATGATTTAAACCCATTTGATCCCTTCCAAGTAAATATTTCTTCAAATACTCAACTTTTTTCATCTTATTTGATCCATAAATTTTCAAATAAATCACCTACCATTTAATATGGTCCAGAAACCAGGAAATTCATTTTTGCAATGGACCATTTAATATTGAAGTAAAAATAGGTGAGATTAAATTTTTCTTGTATAAGGATAATGGGAAAAGCTGAAATTATCTCCCATGGCAATTTTGAATAGTTTAAGAAAAGCTATAAAGCCATGGAGAGAAGAATGGGAAATGATGAGACTACAAAGAGCCAAAGTTGAAGAGATAATACCTTAAATTCAAATGGAACTTGTCTGAAGAGGAGGAAGGGACACTCTGGTTTAGTTGTCTGGTATGCCAACTTGGACAATCAAGCTGATCTTCCCAGGCTCATCAAATCCAGCCAATTATCTGAGGGATGTGATGAGTCTATGGATCAAAACCAAGACTAAGTCAATGAGAGCCTTGAAGGAGGTGGATCCAATGGTGACAGCAATCTGAGGTTGATCTAGACCAAAAAGTTTGAGTTTGATGATCATCCTGTGGAACTAGTGATTATTTCTGATGGCTTTGTTTCAGTTCTTGTCATTATTTCTTCTGGAGATGCTTTCAAGATTATGGGATCCAGCTCCTTGATGTCCAATTCCATATTGAAGACAATGACCACTTGTTTACCAAAGATCCTTGAATTTGTTTTGGAACCATACTCCTGAGTGATGGGGATGCTGGAACCTGGAGTGATCTCAATTTATTCAATTCCTCAATTGTATTGATTTTTTGGGTCTTCATTATCCTGATCTTGGTCTCCTCTGAACTCAATCAGCTTGATAGCTGATAGGATTGAGCCAGCACCGGAATGAGTGATTAAAAGATTGGCAGCAGATAGGAGCCTGTTGATTAAGGATGAGAATTTGAAGGATCTGAATGCAAGATAGGAATTTTTTTTCTTACAGTCTGAGAAGGTCTTGAATTGGGTAAAGATGATTAATCAAGGGGCTGAGTGTGATCTTGAGAATCTGGTCTATGTTTATTCATTGTTCAGTCTAATTTCTGGGTCTTACCAGTTGATGGCTATATGAGGAGAGATGGTGGTTGATTGATGATCACCATTTATTAATGGATTGTAACTGATCAGACAAGATCAGGTTGGATAGCTGTTCAGGCAAGTCTTGCGGTATTCCTTCCTTATTGAATGGGTAATTTCAATCTTGCTTGTGAATCCATCCCCAACCTGATGCTGGTCTTGGTGCAGATGGTTGAAGTGGAGTGATTTTCATTTTATGCAAGTGATTGGTGTTGTGTTTGATTGTAAGGCCAACCAATTTGTTGTCTCAATTGATTTGATTGTGACCAGGCTTGGGTTGGTGATCCTTCTAGCTCCTTCTATTGATTTCATTGGACTTGGTTGAATGGTAGAGATGAAAGTAAGTGGTAAATGTTTGAAATTAAATAGTATAGTCTATCAAGTGCGTTTGGGCGCCTTGAAAGCTTACATGATTTTTTTGTAAAGCGCAATTGGCGCCTGGCCAACCAGTTTGGGTACCATTGCAACCACAACTTGGCTTGCAGTCACGTTCAATTTGGTCCTTGTAATCCTGGTTTGGCCACCAATCAAAGCTTGGCACATCAGCCAATATTGACCTTACTTTTAATAAAAAAGTTATATTTCAAAGCTGTTTTTTTTCAGTTTCATGTTTTTAATTTTCTTCACATGCAATATCCTTTTTTTAAAAAAAATGCTACATACACAATTGTTTTTTTTTTGAAAAAAAAAAGAAAAAATAAAATGAAAAAATAAAAAAGAAAGAGAACTGATGCAAAAATATTCAGGGATCTGCCAACACAGGGCCTGTAATAGGCTGCATTTCAAGACAGCATCTATGGTATTTTTTAACATGAGAGAAGAAATTTTAACTTTTTTCTTCATTTATTGCCTCTTGGATGCCAGCCTTGACTTGCTCAACAAGCTCAGCTTGAGGTTTGGGCTATTTTCCTCTAGCATACAATCTTATGAATAGAACCTCACCAAATCTCATCATTCACTTTCCAGACTCAATGCCTGCCTTGAGGCGGCAAGGAACAGCTTGATTTGACCAGTCATCATCTACCAAATTCCTCCCAACCATCTTCTGGTAGACAATTGCCTTGTGGTATCAACCAAGTCAAATCAAAAAATGGAGAACAAAAACCATATACAACCAAAAGGGACCTGCAAGATGATCATGATTGTATTGTTTATCACTCAAAACAGATTCCCAAAAAAACAAAAGCTTTGACTCAATCTTGGTCTCATGGGTGCCAATACAATTCCCCTACCATCCTTGGAGGATCCAAAATCAAAATCAAAGGAAAAGTTGAAGTATCTCAAATTGAAGAAGGAGCAGAAGAGATCCAAAAAACTTGGTTTGAATTGTGAGAACAGAAAAGAAACCAAGCAGGAAGTTGATAAATTGGATCCTCCTTCAACCCAGACCATTGAGAAAAGACCATCTGAGTGGAGTTTTGACCAGAAATTATTAGACCCTTCATCAAATCCTATCATCAGATCTGGATCATCAAAATCTTTTCAAGAACCAAGCCTCCTCACTGTCAAAGTACCTGACTTCCTTGAGGAATCCAAGCAATCCAAGAAACCCAAAAATATCAATGGCATCCTTGAGTCCATCTCATGAAAGAAACAAAAACAAGAATCATTGGCCAACAATTTAATCACCAATGGAACTTGCAAAAATACTGCCAATGAGTGAGGGGGTGTGTCAAGCTTTGATGTGGGTCAACAAAAGCTTGAGTAGGTGCCAATATTTGACCCCCTGGAAAACTACCCTATCAAGCGCCCTGGGCACCTATGCAACCCCCAATTGGCTCATGACAATTGGGGCTTTCCCAGGCGCCCAAACGCGCTTGATAGACTGTATGTTAAAAGAATGAAACTAATCAACTTTTGGTGATTTGTGACCACTGTTGACTTCTTGCTCAGGGCTCTTAACTTGGTCATGATTGCTTTCCATCATGATGACAAGCCTTAGTTAGGGTGCAATTGAGGTAATTGGTTGAATCTAGTGGGTCGCTAGTCTCAAATTAATCCATCAACTTATTTGATCCAACACCATCAATCCAATTGATTTGACAACATTGGTCCAACAAGAACAGCAACAGATAGGAGTTTGATAAAATACTCTTCAACCTTGTTGGTTGTAGCTTGATGATGCTGACAGTGGCTTGGCTGATGGAGGTTTATGAGATGATTGTGAGGGTGGCAATTGGATACTTGATGAGATGCTGATTCCTAGCCTCAAAGTGAATGGATGGGATGAGCTTAATTGTTGATGACAAGGATCATCCCTATCTCATCCCCTTGCCAAAAGAGTCAAAGATCAGATTCCAGTATGAGACTATTGAAGGTGGACCAATTGAAAAAAAGATTGTTGCCTCAGTTTGAAAATAGGCTTTTAAATGTTTAAAAAATAAAGAGAGCTTGAGCTCTGATGAAACAAAAGTTGATGAGAAATGAATGAAAGGAGCTTGTAATTTCAAGAATAATGGATCTGAGGACATGAGGAAATGGGAACTCTGGTTGATTGGTTGGCTGAATGGATTATCAATTCCAATTTAAAGCACCAGTGTTTATATAGACTACATACATGATTGTCTAACATGTGGTTGAGTACAAAATGAATAAGGCAAAATCAACATAATCTATTTAAGTGAAATGGCAAGTGAAAGGTTATGACTAAACAATCTGATAGCTATGAATAAACAGTCTGGTAATCACAAGTTAATCACAATAATATGACACAGCCCAGTCATATTTTATCAGTTTTTTTGGTACTTCAATATCAACAATGATAAGAACCAAACCAATCCTTCAATGAAACTCTGAACTCCAGTTAAATTCACATAAATTAAAACTCAAATTCCAAAAATAAAAAGCTTCACAAGGTTTTCCATCCGGTTTCAATTGTGAGTTAAATCAAGTGACATAAATACTAAAAACTTTTAAAAAAAGAATGGACCACATGCCATGATGAAAACAATTTTTGCACATGTGATGTTGAGCCCCATCCCTGCAGCTTTGATTGAGGCCAGTAGTGTTTGGGTTGAGGTACTTCTGGCAAAATATTCCAGGCTTTTGTTTTGCTCTGTAGCTGTCTTGGCGCCATCCAAGCCAAAGTATTTGATATTTCTATGACTCAAAGCAATCTGAATTCCAAGAATTGATTTTTTTTTGAAAAAAATGGTAAGTGTCTTTGTGAATATTGAAGCTTATCTTGGGGAAGTCTTACAAAACAAGAAACCTTTTCCAACAAGAAAACACCTCCATCTTGCTTGGGATATACTTTTTATCCAATTCATCCATGATCATGTTAAAATTGGGTGAGATATTTAGAAAAACACTTTAGTGAGAGTTGACATAGTTGAGGTGTGTTCAAAATTGGGTGAGGTGTGTTGAAAAACACTTTAGTGAGAGTGTAGCTAGGTGAGATGTGTTGAAAAAACTTTAGTGAGAGTGTAGCTAGGTGAGGTGTGTTGAAAAAAACCTGAGTGAGAGTGTAGCCAGGTGAGGTGTTTTGAAAAACACTTTAGTGAGAGTGTAGCTAGGTGAGATGTTTTAAAAATTGGGTGAGGTGTGTTGAAAGATACTTTAGTGAGAGTGTAGCTAGGTGAGGTGTGTTGAAAAAAACTTTGATGAGAGTGTAGCTAGGTGAGGTGTGTTGAAAAAAACTTTAGTGAGAGTGTAGCTAGGTGAGGTGTGCTCAAAATTGGGTGAGGTGTGTTGAAAAAAACATGAGTGAGAGTGTAGCTAGGTGAGGTGTGTTGAAAAACACTTTAGCAAGAGTGTAGCTAGGGGAGGTGTTTTCAAAATTGGATGAGGTGTGTTGAAAAACTTTTTAGTGAGAGTGTAGCTAGGTGATGTGTGTTCAAAATTGGGTGAGGTGTGTTGAAAAATACTTTAGTGAGAGTGTAGCTAGGTGAGATGCGTTCAAAATTGGGTGAGGTGTGTTGAAAAACACTTTAGTGAGAGTGTAGCTAGGTGAGGTGTGTTGAAAAACACTCTAGTTAGAGTGTAGCTAGGTGAAATGTGTTGAAAAACACTTTAGTGAGAGTGTAGCTAGGTGAGGTGTGTTTAAAAACACTATGTGGTCCAGGGGTAGTTTGGCTTATGTAATCACCCTGGAGGCAAGGGGGTGAGTTGCCTGGACCACAGTTGGCTTACTGCCAGCTCAACTTACTGTTCCTACCCTATTGTGTGGGTGGACCACACTTGGGTTCTGACAGTCCAAATTCTGGTGCCTGGCCTACTATGTGAGGCAGTCCACACATGGGTCTCTAGCAGTCCCATTTGCAGATCTGCTCACAACATGGGAGTGCTCTGCACTGGCCACAGTGAAACTACAACCACATAAGAGTGTAGTCCCTCCTGAGCTTACCCCTGGGTGAAATACATACTACACCTGTAGTTTGTAAAGTACTCCACCCCTGAAAAGGGATTTATTGGTGTGGAATGAACCTAGCTCTTGAGTTACAAGTAAAAATATCCCCTTTGGGAGTCACAGCATGTTTCCTCCAATAAAATCTCCCTCTTCAATTTTGGGATTTTGATTTCAAACCCTTCAAGAACCATTGCACAGTGCCTAGTGAACATTTGGGTCTATAAAGGTCAGATTGAGCAAATCAAAAATCTGCAACCAGTTTAGTGCTAGCTACAACATGCAAAGAGATAGTTATACAAAGCTTCATGCTTGCAATATCCTATAACATGGCAAGAGCATCACACACCTTTGATTTCCTAATCGTGTAAAGCCTGCATTCTAAGGGAGTGAATCCAGTGTTTCATCACTTATCCTTTCCCAGGGGAGGATTTTCTGAGGAGAAGTTTACGCAGGTAGTTTATCCAGGAAAGGGGCCCTTTATTGTTTCTCTTTTGAGGACGTGGCCTAAATGTTGTGCAAGCACTTCATGGTTCACATCATTATCCCCTGGAATGATAAGAATAAAATATATTTCATCTGTATGATTTTGATGTCTGGTTTCCAGAAAATGGGTATTGACTCTGGCAGTTTTATTCCCCTGTAGAGCCAAAATAAGCAAGGAATCAACACAGAAATTCACACTTGACCAGATTTATTTTACTTTGCATCATGGGGTGTTTTATGCTCTACGGGGGCATAAAACTGCCTGTGATTCCCGGTTTCTGGAAACTGGTAATGAACATCCATAAATTTAACTGGTTATACAGATTGAAAGCATGGGGTGAAGAAGGAAAGAGGAGAAGCATAATGTGTCTTGTAGATAGTCTTGTTTTGATGTTCTCTACAGGGGAATAAAAGCCAGACTATCTAAAAGCCAAATTATGCGGCTTCTTTTTCCTTCTTTACCCCATGCTTTTGCTCTGTGAAAGCAGTTAAATTTATGGATTTTGATTCCCGGTTTCTGGAAACCAGGGATCACAGGCAGTGTAATGCCAAACCAGACATAAACCTTTGGGGTGTTTCATGCTCTACAGGGGTATAACACTGCCTGTGATGCCCTGTTTCTGGGCTGTGATTCCCTGTTTCTGGGCTTTGATGCCCTGTTTCCAGGCTGTGATTCCCTGTTTCCAGGCTGTGATGCCATGTTTCTTGGAAACCAGGAATCACAGGCAGTGGTATACCCCTGTAGAGCATGAAACACCCCAAAGGTTGATGCCCGTTTTCCGGAAACCAGGCATCACAGGCAGTGTTATTCCCACATAGAGTGTGAAACGCCACAAAGGTTGATTCCGGGTTTCCAGAAACAGGGAATCACCTTGGAGCCATGTTATGCCCCCGTAGAGCGTGAAACACCCCAAAGGTTTATGCCCGGTTTCCGCAAACAAGGCATCACAGGCATTGGTAGACCCCTGTAGAGCATGAAACACCCCAAAGGTTGATGCCTGGTTTCCCAAAACCGGGCATCACAGGCAGTGTTATGCCCGTGTAGAGAGTGAAACAGCCCAAAGTTTGATTCCCGGTTTCCGGAAACAAGGCATCACCTTGGAGCCATGTTATGCCCCCATAGAGTGTGAAACACCCCAAAGGTTGATGCCCAGTTTCCGGAAAACAGGCATCACAGGTAGTGGTAGACCCCTGTAGAGAATGAAAGACCTCAAAGGTTGATGCCTGGTTTCTGGAAACCGGGAATCAACCTTTGGGGTGTTTCACGCTCTACAGGGGCATAACATGGCTCCAAGGTGATTCCCAGTTTCTGGAAACTGGGCATCAACCTTTGGGGTGTTTCATGCTCTACGCGGAAATAAAACTGCCTATGATGCCCAGTTTCTGGAAACTGGGAATCAACCTTTGGGGTGTTTCATTCTCTAGAGGGGTCTACCACTTCTTGTGATGCCCGGTTTCCAGAAACCGGGCATCAAACTTTGGGGTGTTTCACGCTCTAAGGGAGCATAAAACTACCTGTGATGACCTGTTCACGGAGACAGTCCATTCACCAGACTTGGTATTTCCATGAAAATTGCTCAGAGAATTTAAAATGGGTGTTTGGCCGCAATGCAAGAGGATGAGATGATCACTGGTGGATCATCTGCAAGCCATGCAGACTTAAGAAGTCAATTACCACATTTTATGTAATCAGATTTATCTTCAGACTAATTCTCCTCCTTCATAGTATATCCTGTCTCTGTACTGGGTATTTTGTTTTTACATGTCCTGTCTGCTATATAGACGCACCACCATCAAAACATGAATATACTATAATAGAAATTGTTGCAGGTTTTTCAAGGACCTTTGATTATTTCTTTCATCCCATTTTTACATAGAAAATACATTTAGGATCCCCCAGCACCATTATATAAAGAGCATCTTTACCTGTTCTTTTACCCCCTCACCATCCACTAAATCTTTCTTCACTACACTACCATTTCATCCCCAGCTCCTACATCCTACTTTCCATTCTTATCATAATCTTTTAAAATTATTTATCTGATCCAGGGTTAATACTCAATCTTCTTGCAATTGCCTTGGGAATGATACTCCTGCGCCACTTTCATAAAAAGACAATAAAACTGCCCAGGTAAATACACAAACTTTACCTGATAGCTTGGAGCCTGCATCAACCAATGCCCCCCCTGGCCCTAGCTCAAACCTGCCAAAACATCCTGCTTGGAAAAAAGTTGTTGGTGAAAAATACAATGCAGAAAAAAGCACTCCCAGACCCTCCTCCATCCAAGACTGGTGGATTCCTCAAAAATTAAGAATTATCTCTCATATCATGCCAGGAATTCCTCTCCATTAACAAAAAAAAACATCAACAATTGGAAAAAATTGCAAATGAAAAAAACCCACCCTCTCTCTTTGTGATATTGCTTTTCAAGGAATTGAAGCCTGTGACAAATATGATGCAAGTAAGTCATTCCCACTAAGCTTCACCTTTGACCCCTGTTGACCATTGTGTTTTGTATCAGTCATATCAAAGGGTGAAGAATTAGCGGAAGAAGAAGAGGTCAGAATTGGTAGTGGCAACCTCCTCAAAAAGCAATCTGCCTCTCAATCATCCTCCAAAAGACCTGCCAAAAAAAAAGAATGTATTTGTTTGATAAAGTGATGAGGAAGAACATGAAATCAATATTTCTGCACCACCCAATACAGAAAAACCAGATGATTCTGCTGCAGTCCCCAAGAATGAAACCAGTACCAATCCAGCTGGGGATACAATCTCAAATATTGGCTCCTGTTAACAAACACCTTCTCAATCAACTCAAAATCTCCATCTCTCTAAGAGCATTTAAAACCAAGCCCCTGGTAAGGAACATGTATTTATTTATTATTTATTGATTGATAGAAAAAATAAAGTTTAAATTTTTTCATTTCATTCAAGATGGTATGCCTTGCCTCAAAAAGTATCATTAAGAAGCTCAGCCAATTCTCAAATTATTCTCTAACCCCTCACCCTTTCAGCATATGAGTTGGCAGTTTCATCAAGGCATAGCATTTACCCCTTCTGGATATGCTAAGCATCAAAAAATCACCACAATTTTTCTTTCCAATCAAGTTTCTCCACAAACACTAGTTGCTCCACAACCACTGTCCCCAAAATTACCAAAAAAACAATAGTTATCCATTAGATAATAACTGTGCAAATGTGGCCCAATCTCAAGATGATGCCACTTCAATTTCACCTCCAGGTGGTGTTCCCTTATTTGAAACTCAAGACTTTGTCCTATTACCCTGGATACAAAACCAAACCCATATCATCCTTCCAATGCAATCAAAGCCATAATGAATGTGCATCATCAAATTAGTACAGAGGCATCAAGGTTCCTGCTTTGTGCTTTCAATATTTAAAATAAAACAATTTTTCAAAATCCTCTTCAAAAACTTCAGCCCAATAACAGCTCACAGATTCCCCTCAGAATTTTGACCATCTTCAAGCATCTCAATCTGGATGCTTCATTGGAGATATATTTCTGTTGTCCAGAGTACTTCTACTTGATTGACCAAGAAAAAAATGTCACAGACCCTAATATCAAATGCACACAAAATTCAAAAAGATTTGACTGGGTTCCACCTTGCTCATCCACCTTGGGATCTATGAAGACTTCCATTAAATCCATGCCTAGCAGAAAACATTTACAAGAATCAAAATTCTCTGTAAGAAAAAATTTCATTTACCAACCATTTCAACAATTAATGGAAATATTTTTGAAACCTCCAGGTATTGAGGAAGAAATTCTCAAAAATCTCCAAAACAAACCCTCTGAGATAATGAAAGATATCTGGGAGGGGATTTTTTGGAAAAGATTCAAAGGCCCAAATGAAACTTCCACCTTATTTTCAAAGCCTGGGAACTTTTCATTCACCCTATATGTTGACTGGCTTAATGCTTTTGGAAATTCTAGTTTTCATGCCTCTCTTGGAACCTTTGCCATGTTATGACTGAATATTCCAACAGAAATACGTCTGAAAGCAGAAAAAATTTATCTTGTAGGAATCATACCTGGCCCCAAGGAGCCTACTTGTGCTCAACTGAATAATAAACTCACCCTCCTAGTCAGAGAAATTCAAGAACTTTTGAATGGTTTACCCTTCTCCAAGACCTATGATAATCCTTCAGGAGTTACCATCAGAGGTGCTATACTCACTGTCATAGGAGATGTTGTTGCAATGCGCAAGATCATAGGATTTCCCAGTCATTCAGGAAGAAATTTTTGGAACTTCTGTACCATGGAAATTCTGAGATAAATGAAATTGAGCCTTTGAATTGGGCCTCAAGAAATTTATCAGAGCACAAAATTCAAGTAATTTCATGGTTACATGCAACTCAATCACACAGAGATCATCTCTTGAAATACAATGGTGTCTGTTACTCAATATTGGAAAAAGTCCCTTATTGGGATTCCACCAAAATTTCCAACCTTGTAATAATGGAAAATATGATTATTGGAGCCTTGAAAGATCATGCTGTTACCTAATTAAAACTTCCAAAATCCTCTTGGAAACAGATACAGAAAAAGGCACCAGACTCATCAGATGATGAATCAAATTATGATGGAGATGAAAGTGGAGAAAATGAATATCCAAGTGAAAAAAAATTGATTCTAGAGAATTGTGTTACTTGAAAAGAGATGCCCACCAAGATATTCAAAATAAACAAAAATACAAAGGAAAATGGAGAGAAAAAACTCTGGCTCAACCTAATGAAGAATTCATGTGGGCATCTTCTTTATTCTCTGATTAGATTATGTACCTGTTTCATTTTTGGATCCAAGAACTAGTGATATCCCCAGCAAAGCCCTCCAATTTTATCAAAATTCAAGTTTGATTCTTTTCTGCTGAAAACACTTCAACAAGTCATGAAGATTACTCTAATCCCAATTTGATTGAAAAAGAGTACCAAAATCCCTTGGATCAACAATCCATGGAAGTCTCAAGGCTGCAGAGTGGTCTCTTCTTTATAAAGTCTAAATTCAAAATTTCATTATTGCAATGCAATTTTAAGAATGTCCATTCCCAGAAACAGTTGTTGACAAGACCTTCCATTTAGTGACTTGTTTTAAAATTGCCACTAGTTGGAATACCAGCTCCCAAAATGGTTCTGATTTCACCCGGAAGTGGGAAAAATAACCCCACCTTTGTAGTAAGCTCTTTCCAGAGAAAAATCAAAAGACAAATCAGCATCTTTCATCCCATATCCCTGAGCTTTTACAAAGGTGGGGGCCTGGCCCCACATGTGCTGCCTGGGCTTATGAGTGCTTGAATGGGCTATTTTCCAAGTCAAACAGCAACAATGTTTTTGGTGTGTGAATTCTTTTCAATCAAAGATATACATAATACAAAAATGCTGACTATGATTTACATTAAACTCAGATGAAGTACCACTTACTATAGCTCAAAGGTTCTGCAGACTTTCAAATTCAAAGTCCCTGATAAACTCACCAGGTGAACCACCAGAGATAAATCAACTTTCAAGAATCCTTGAATGATCCCCCAGGTCAAATTCAATCCCACACCTAAATCTTTTCCATGCAAATCCAGAATCTTATTAAAAATTCCTCAATTATCTCAAGAATTCCATGTCTTCTAAAAATTGGCAATATTTCAATCAAATCAATAGTGCTAATGAATCAAACACTGTTACTCTCTCACCATGGTGGAACTATCAGAATCATCTCCATTGGAATAAAATGGCATTATAAACAACAGAATTAAATTATTGAAACAGTAATTTGTCATATAATCTATGTAAAGTCTCCTTCTTGGGTCAGATAAAAACCATATTCAGTGTGGTGGATCCATATGGGAGCATACCAGGTTACATCTTGGAAGTGACTCCATTTCAAATTGACAGGGATTTTTCAGTTGATTGGAAGCATCTCAATGTTTAAAAAGTTAAACATGGGATTGAACAAAAAATCATTTCTTGTGATGCTGTTGATAGCCCATGTGCATATTTCTCTCAAAATTGAATAATACTAGTAACATAATTACATCTTCCTGAAAGTGAAATGTAAAAATTATGGAATATTCCAAGTGTTATGAATTGTTTCTATTTTTTTTATTTGAATTATTTTTGGAGTTAATTCCAATTAAATGTATCAACCATTACCTGTAGATAGAACGGAAATTTCATGTGAGAAGGAATTTGATGAACGATGAGGATAAATTTTGCTCCAAAAATTCTTTTATTTCATTTCCAAAAATTTTGAGGGATTATCCTTATAGGTGGAAAATGGAAACTTGTGGGAAATCAGGGAGAAATCAGGGAGACATCAGGAAGAAATCAGGGAGAAATCAGGGAGTAAAAAATTGGAAACCACATGAAATATGGGAGGAAGTAAAATAGAAAACTTGGGGAATACCAATTGAAATCATGAGTAAGACAAGAAGAAAAGAAGGAGAAAGCTAGTATATCAAATGGGGAAACAGAATGTAATGAAATCAGAAACAGAAGTGAATAATTGGAGAAATTGTGAAGCAACTTATTGTAAACTGAGGATAAGCTGTGTTTCCAAATGATGGAAACATTCTAGAAATCAATTGGATGCAACCATCTCATCCAAATGATGTGATTTCACTGGATGACCAGATCCACCAGATTTTTCCTGGTGGAAATGGCCATCATACCTTCATAAAAACTCTTGATGTGTTCAACATGGGCTGTATGTAAATTGCAAACCTTGTTGGAAATTGCCTTTTGTCTTGGTATCATTGGTGGAGTGTGGGCATTGATCATGGTGAGCAGACTGATAAATGATGGGCATTCCACAATTGAAAAGGGCAGGTTGGCATCTGAAATGAAGTATGCAATCATCTTTTGTAACAAGGTTGGGTTGAGTTCCATCTGAAGATAGAAAAGAACAAAAATTAGTAAATTAAATAAGAATAAGAGGGAAATAAATTACTTTCTTGTCCATTCCTGGGCCATTTAAGAAGCCATTAATCTTAGATTTGTTTTTGAAAGTCTTCTGGGGATTGAAAAGCTTGTGGATTTGCATGAGATGCTCACCCATTTACTTGGTGATCTTGTAATTATTGCAAAGGAGGATTTTGCCACATGACCACCCATTAAAAAGTGGAACAATGCACATGACTTGTGAGTTGTTACCTTTTTTGACAAAGTATGGCCATACCAAATTTTTTGAGATATTACTGCTTGGGACAAGTTGGGTATTTTTGGTTCTGGTTGATGATTTCACATCATCAGTTGACAGGTTCCTCAGAGTTTGGACCTTTTTTGGGCAAGGAGGAGGTACAAGTTGAGAAGAAAGGATTGGTTTGCTATCATTTGACTCAGAATCAGAGTCAATGCTAATTGGATGCTTAAAGGGGATGGACATTTTTTTGTTGTATTTGGAGTGGTTGGGTTGGTGGTTTTTTGTTTGGCAATGGCCAGTTTTAAATAGAGAAGGAGGTCTCATTTTTTATCAAGAGTGGACTGGATACCTACAAATATGAAAAGAGCGCAGAGAGAGAAAAACAGAGATAGATTAACACAAGGGCATAGGGTTGAATTGGTGATTCCAAAGAGATAATGAACATGGAATATTGGAACACGTACAGTCACCATCCAACCATATGGAAATGGTTACCATATTGAAGCGGTGGTCAGTGAGTCAATCCCATTCAAATAGGAATGAATTAATATTGGGATACTAACATACCTTGTCATCAATGGAGCTGGTGGATATAATTTATTGATAGAAGGGAGGTGGTCAATTGATAGAAGGGGGGTGGTTGATGGATAGAAGGGGGGTGTTTGATGGATGGGTAATGGACTAGATAATTTGTGAGGGTGTTTGGTATAAAAAGAAGGGTGGAAAATGAAAGGGGGATGTGGGGATTATATGGGAATACCATCAAAACAATGGCCAAAGGCCATTTGGGCATCAGTCCTTGGGTATATACCAAATACCAGTGGGTATTTGGTTGGGCCATCAAGATTTGATACCCAACCAGCGGGTATACCCGGGGGTCAGGCATTGCAACTGCTTTTTGGTGTTGGGTATGCCTTGGGATCCAGCCCTACACTGTAACCGCAACAACTCTGAAAAGTTGTGATGTACACCTTGCACCAAGCGTTTATAGCTGACACTATGGAAAAAAATCTGTTGCTGTGGCTCTTAGAAAAACCCAGTTGCTGCAGCCTGATAAAAGTTCTCATGCAGCTTCACCTGCAGCAACAATACAAAGTCTGTTAAGACACATTAGTTAGGTAAAACATTGTCATTCCCCTTGTCCAATGCACAGCCACTCCCCAAATGTCCAAGCTAGTTTACCCCCCCACTCTTGTAATGCCCTCCAATCCAGGCCTGTTTTCCCATAAGCATTGACATACACACATAAATAACTACCCAATCAGGGATTCTGTCTTTTGCTCATCAACCTTCTTCTGCTAGATTGCCAAGTCCCATCCTTGCATCTTATAATATCTCTCCCCCTTTTCACTCATTATATCCCAAACATTTATCCAATCTTAGTTACCATGGACCCTTTGCACAATGCTTGGGCTAATCCAATTATTCAAACCTCAATCTTGAATCACCACAAATTTGTGTAGCCCAACCCAATAAAACTGAAGCGCAACCATCCCACATTCTCCAATATGAGGCTCAGATAGCCAAGCTCTCCAGTGAGCTTGAGGCTCTTAAAGCCACTGATGCCGTCCAAAAAGGAATTAAACCCTCTTTGAGCAAGAAAAGCAAATTAACCCAGCCTTCTACAACCAAGCCTAAATCCACTCAAAATGTGCCTGACTATGATTCAGTTTCAGCCAAAAAAAGCAAATTGCAATCCAGCCCTAAACGCACCCAATGAGCAAAGTCTGCTCCAGCCAAGATCATGAATACAAGCAAGTTGGTTTCTAATGCTCATCTGCCTATCTCCAAGAGACCTTCCCCAATTAAGGCACCTTCCCAAAGTGCCATCCCCAACAGATGAAAACCAGTGATTTTCCTTTAGGTTTTGCAACAACTAAAGTAAATATTTATTATGTTAAATTCTTGAGTGAAACATTGCACTAACTACTTTTCTCCATTTGTTTGATAAACTGCCCTATTTTTTCACATCAAGATTATATGGGGCCTTCTTAAGCAAGACTCAGTCCCACAAACCCCTGACCTAAGCACCTTGGAAGATTTCTACAATTGCTTTAAGCAACCTCAGCAAATCAAATATGCAGTTAAAAGTAGTTCAAGCCCTTGTTTTATCAATCCTAACAATTTAATGTGCTTTAAGGAAACGCATGATGGTATTTGGGTGGGGAAATCTGTTATCCACTTGGGGAGTAACTTTTTTGTAATTTTCAAGGCCTCATGAATAGATTAGGTTTGCAAGTTTGGTGTCCTAACCTAGATGAAGACGCCGCTTTGCTTTACAATTCCGCCCATTGGATTGCTTCTCTCACAACATCCCAAGAGCTTGCCTCAACCACAGCCTACGCCTACCTCAATATCAACCCCCAATCAGCAATGGATATACCATTGCTTATCTAAGCATAAAATCATTTTTTTCATTTTCTCATCCTTGAAAAGTACAAAAAAGATAAGAAGGAGGAAGGCAAGAACTCCAAAGATGTGGCTTCAAAGAGATTTTCTAAGAATTTAGAAAGGTTATGCTCATTGTTCCATTGATGCCAACTATTTATATGCAAATTCTTTGACAAAAAAATGTTATCCTTTCAGTTAAGGAATGAAAATTGTAATTTTGCCATCCTCAATAAGTTTCCAAAAAAATATCAAGATGTATTGGCCCAGATTGCATCCCACAGTGATGATGAAGAAGTTGAAGGGAAAGGTTTATATGTGATTAAAAACTTACCATACCAATCCAACAATGCCAATTTTTTCTTTCATCATCTGGATGCCGTTATGAAGAAAGCCTCCAAACAAGACCCTCTTGCAAAGCAAAGCTGTTGTAGGGTTTGAAGATTACCTTGAACTGCTGTGGAGTCACAATACAAGGTAGCTCAAAAAGGGCTTCCTATCAATTTATATTGTAAAAAATGGTTCCTTGAATTACCCCACGCTCAGCAACACACCATACATAACAGAAAGACCCTTGCTTTCCTTCCAAATGCCAAAGAGTCCCTCCTTCCCAAAGTTGAAACTCATCCTGATGAAAGGCTTGCTGATTCAATGTTCACTATAAAATACTGGGAAAAATTGGCCAAACCTTATGGATCACTTGTGGGTGATTCTTCCAGTGATAATGCCAAGGAAGAGGAAGTAGACTCAAATGAAGAAGGAGAAGGGATTAATTTAACTCAGCCCAGCCCCAATGCATCTGATGATGAATATTGAGAAGAGGGGAATGAAGGTGACCTTTATGAAGAGGGCAAGAATTTTTTTTTCAGAAATGGAGAGGGTGAGCAAAATGAGGAGGAGAACGATGAGAACAACAGGGATCATGGAAACTATAACTATTATGTGCCAGGCATCAACAAAGATTTGCAAATGGCTGGTATCCCCAAGGAAGAGGAGATTGATTGAAGAGCAACAATCTGCTGCCCACAAGTTTTTTTGTTCTCACAGAAAAATCAAAAAGTCTCTTGATATTCTAAAAACTATCAACTATTTGTAACAATTGGAAAGGAAATTTTCCATCTCTTGTCATGTATTTTTCACTCTCTAGTTGTAGTCTTTGTCAAAACTTGCTTAAAATCATGTTTTTGTGGAGGCAAGATGAGGGGAAATATTTATCTGGTCTTAAACCACAAATGAAATGTAGGCTCTTTGCTTGAAGTCTTGGCTTTTCTTACATCCTTTTTTTCTTTTCAAAGAAGAAAGAACCAGTTGGACAAAGATTAAGTGGGAAAAAAAGAAGCACATTCTATTGACTGAAAAAATAAAAGAGTGGCAGAATGAATGAACAATTACAGAAAATCAATAGAGAAAAATTTAAGATGAAGGTTCTAAATAAAGAATGTATTTGTGGTTATGAGGTACAAGGAGGATTCCATTGGCTTGAATAGAAAGGCAGAAATTTGGGAGAAGCCAATATGCAGCCAAAGAAACAACCTGATGAGGCTCAATGGAAAGTTCCTCATCAACTTTTGGCTTCACAAGAATAGTCCCACACAGAATAAGAATGTTTAAAAACCTGTAAGTTGGTACCCAGGGTTTTTTGGACACATATTTTTAATTGGGGTTACAACCAAACCCCACTTTTGTTGCCCAAAGTGATCATGGTATTCATAGCACTTCCTCAAAAACCCATACCCTCTCTTCCCTTTTGTTTCCATTACCACACAGTTCCACGGCTTGCACAAACCATCAAAAACACTATTGCAATCTATCACCCACAGGCTTCAATCCAATCCCAACAAAAACTTTTGCCCTCTAGGAACAGGAAATGTATCACAATCAACCACATGTCTGTCTTGACTTGAAACAATTTTGAAGACCAACTCATACATACCTGGGAGAAGGTCAATTTTTTTCCTTTTTTATTTTGATGTATGGTGTTTGTTTCTGTTTCCTCCTCTTATTTCATTTCATGGAAAGCTTGTTTTTCCATCATTTTCTGTATTTGAAAATCTTGAATGACCATTTTTTGGTGCATCTGGTCTAAAAAAAACTCCTTAGACCCAGGGTGGCATGATCTAATTGAATAGCAGACAGTTACTGACCTATTTGGTTATTTTTATTCAGCTTTTGTAAAAAAATAATTAATTGCTCTCCCAAAAATTCGGAAATTCAAGACAAGGGTCCTCAAGCCTTTATTTGTTGAGGAATGTGCAACAAAAAGTGGTGATTTTTTTGGACTTTGGGGTTACCAAATAATTCTTGGGAAGATTCAGAGAATTTTTGGTAATTTGATTCACACCACTCAAGGTGGCATGGTTTTGATTGTCAAGTGTAAACAATTTTGTTCATGTATATCAACCAAGCAGTATTCATGAGGAATTTGTATTGATTAGAAATTGTGTTGATATCCCCAACCCAATCTATGCAGAGCTGCAAAATAACAAGTGGAGTAATATAAACCCAGAGTTTATACCGTTGTGAGGCACTTAACTTTCCATGCCTTGAATTTCCAAGGTTTTCTGGTAAATGAAAGTTCCAGGCAGGAGCACAACCTTCTTCATGAGATTGCAGAAGTTTTTGATATCTTCCTGTATAAAAAAGCCACCAGCAAGAACACCTTGGATTAAAATGTCTTCATCCACTTCATCAGACGTGTTGGAAAAGGATGAGGAAAGCTCAGTGTCAACTCCTAGCCTTTTTTGTTTATTTATATGCCCCATGGACTTTGGAATCTTTTGTTTTTTTTGGCTTTGTATGGCAGAATCAACCGGAGCTTCCATCAGTAGCAAAAATGGCACTGGAGAATGCCTTCAAGCCAATTGTGCATGATTCCCAAGAAAATATGCTGGCTTTGGTCCCAATAGATAAGTTGATTGAACTCAGACCATTGTGCACCAGTATTCTTCAAAATTTTGCCTTGCACATTTGCTGCGATGGCATTCCTTGACTCTTGAGAAGCTGAAATTGTTTCATCTTTCTGGAGTTTTCAAGAGAGTTTTGAATCAAAGAGATTGGGAATTTCTGCATGGCAGAAGGTGCATTATTGTTTTTCAGATTGTGAATCAAAGCCTCCAACTTTATTGGTTGCCAGAATATCCCCATAGAGACAAAGTAAGCGGACCTGCAAGAATCAACCATGCAGATATTGATATTTTGGGATCACCACACTTGCCTCAAGTTAAATCAGTTTGTCAACCAGCAGGCGCAAGAAATGGTTGATGGTGCAAGGATCAGGTGAGTTGGTCCCTGGTGTCTTACTAGAAAGACACATATGGGAAAGTTTATTGCAAAGCAAAATTGGGAGATTGAGACAAGAAACTGTGGGAAATCCCAATGACTCAATTTTGCCGCTGAGTTTGTTTCCACAAGTATTGAACCAATCAACAAATAAACCTAGTGCAAAATTCAAAAAATTTGGAACTTCTTTCCTTTTAATAGATTTGAAGTTTTTGCCATGTTTTATATTGGTCAAAAAGCCTTTACTTGAGTCCCTCTGGATAGTTTCAAGCCAATAGTCCATTGCTTTGTCAGCATCTGGCTTTGACAAAAGCCACTTCAACCATGACAAGATTTATTGAGAAAAAAATGCACATCAAGGAATTCTATTAGTTAACAGGGGGTTAAAAGCTGGATTTGAGTGTTGGCTGAGGTTGACCAAATCTTTTTTTCCACAATAGCTTTCTTTTTCAACAAAAATTTCTTCATTGCAAGAGTCAGAGTTGGGAAATTTTTTGTAACTGCAATAGTAAGGGGCATTTGGTCCAGAATTGTAGAGTGAAAAACAAACCCAGCAGCAAAGTTTTTGTAAAAGCTTGATTTCCAATTTTGCTTTTTTGATCAGTGTTCAAGGATTGTGTGGGATGGTTGAGAGGCCCTGAATTTGAATTGTTTGCTTAATGACTAATGTTTTTGTGAAACTTCAGGTAACTTTTCATGCCCAAACAACAGCAAAATGACAGTGGTGGCAATGGTTAGATCATCCCGCATGCATTGGGTAGATGTGGGTTTGACTCCCACTGACTTTTTTACCTTTTCCCCTTCATTAAAGGTTATGAGCTCAGCAATGCAGCTGTAGCATCCTGATTCACGCTGAATATCACACTAAAAAATTGAAATAAAAATACATGACTATGGGGGGTTGAAGGGTGCGCCAAATGGGTGCTTGATGTATGGGGGGGTGTTGTGATGTACACCTTGCACCAAGCGGTTATAGCTCAATGGTTAGAGCATCCTGCATGCATTGGGTAGATGTGGGTTTGACTCCCACTTACTGTGTTACCTTTTCCCTGCCATTACATGAACCAAAGGTTTGATGAGTCTGGAGTTTGGTGAGAGGCATGGAGGCTCTTGTAAGGGGAATTTCCTAAAGGGTTAGGCTGAGAATTGTAACTAAAGATTTCCAAGTTCTTAATGAAAGTTCTTGGTTAGAGGGAATTCCCAATAAAAAGTAGTAAACTGATTTATTGAGGAAAGAAACCAGGAAGCAGAGAAATGAGGCCAGCATTTGGAAGGAAAAGGACCAGAGAGGAGGAGTAGACAGAAGGGAGTGGATGCTAGAAAAGGGAGATCTTAGATTTCTAAAGAGTGCTATAGCCCAAGAAGTTACAAGAACATAGGCAGTCTATTTTTATTGTTTATTTAAATACAGACATAAATACATATGGAATTTATTGGTTAAAAGTGGAATCAGAGAGGAATTCTCAATGGGTAAAACCACTTGCAGAAGAGCTGTCTGTTGAGGTGATGACCACTCCAAGCCTAACCTGGAACTACTTCACTCTCCCAGTCCTGCCTTCAATAAAGACAAGATAAGTAGTTCCCATGGCTTGGTTAGAGTAACTTCTCAGTCCTAACAGGACTGAGCCCTGTCAAGACTCAATAGTTACTCTAAGAAAATCAAATTTGGAAAGGCACCAATGCAAAGATTTGGCTTGATTCAGCCTGTTACCTGTGCTAAGGAAATACCTCATGATAGTATCTGAGCTCACTATGAGCTAAAAATTAAATATTCCCTATAAGAATCTCTTGTGCATAGAACATCTTTTGATGCACCACTGACTACCACAAATTACTCTCACACTAAAAATCTGGATTCCAATTCTTTATAGACATCTGATTTTACCAATGCAAATAGTTTTTGTTTTTCCTCCACAAATCCACTCATCATTTGAGAAGGTTCAAATTATTCATTAAATTTTCATCAACCGCAAACCTGCAGCCTCTGAGACCATCCTCCATTGGATCAAATAATAAACTATTCTTTTTTTTTCTGCACCACAACAAAAAGAGATCTTCTGCTTACAAATACTGTTTTTTAATATTTTTTAATCTCATAAAGAATCATTGTGAATAAAGTTTCAATTTTTACTCTATTCCTATATGTGTATCTTGCCATGAAGATAAAATTCTATCTCATTAACAGTCAAATTTTCTCAAAAAGAAGTCCTGAAACAAGCACAAATGGAAAGCATTATGAGCAAAGAGTACACCCAAAGTATTACCATCCTCCAAAATTTGTCTAACTTTCCTGCTAGGGAATCCAGAATCACACCTTTTTTCATGCAAAGAAATGATTGGAGGCCACCATCAAGTTTTAAACACATAAACAAGTGCAAAAACTCATAAAAACTTAGTGAGGCCACTTGGATCATCATTTCCAGGTTGATTGATTGGTCACACAACAGAATCATCAATGCCAATAATTGCTGAAACTCATTTAAAATCTAATATATACTAAAAATATTGGTTCCTGCACCCTTGTTAAATACTGGTGTTGTTTTCCTCACTTTTGCATCCACCATGAATTAATCAACCTTGATGATGCACCTCTAGCATCCCTAAGATTTTGCACTAGGCAAAAGATTACACTGGGAAAAATTTCCTCCCCAAATTTGGGGAAATAATACTTTTCTGGTCTAAAATATGACAAATATGGAAAGCTCACCCCCCAAGAAATTGATCAAGTACTCAAAAGATGGAACTCCCTTAATTTCATTGAGATTTTTCCTATATTTTAGACAAGATTGAAAGCTTCCTAATGTATTTTGAATCAGTTGGATATATGAATTGCAAGCAAGCTTCTGGCACCATAATACTTGAAAGAATCATGTCAGCCTCCTAGATTCCAATGCCCTTGAAACTGTTGAATATTTTACTGCTCTCTTTTCTCTTCTTTTCTTTTCCTTGTTTATTTCTTCTTGGCCCTTTCCATGTTCTTTGTCTTCTTTCCTTCGAGCTCCTTGCTTCCCAGTGCCTGCTCCCCCGCTTCACCTTCCTCTGTTACTCAGCTGTCACTGTCTTCCCTCACGCGCGCGCTCTCAACTATTAAACCTAACCTATCTTCATCACCTGGTGGTGATCAAGGGAAAACCTCACCAAAACTTGACCATCATTAACCAACATCTCAACTCAACCAATCCTCAACCTCAACACGCATCAAGCCTCAAAGTCCCAACCACTACAATTGATCTCTCTCTTCAGCGCCACCTTCTTTCCTATTTTCTTTTCTCTCTCTCTATATTTCCTTAACTCTTTCCTTCATTCTCACTTGGCCTCCTCCTCAAATCCCACTCACTGGTGTCTTCAATCTCAAGTATGTCTGCTACGGCTGGTTTCTTTCTATGTCGCAACCTCCCAATCTGATCCTCAGTCCATTTTCATATCAGTCCGCTCAACCCTCAATCATCAATTCTACTGGCAACTCTTCTTCCAATGATCATAACCACCTTCCACTATCTCTTGAATCTATCTGCTTGATGTTGGTCTTATGCGTCCTCCCCTATTTCTTTTTCCTGAGTCTCTTTTTATCTTGTTCTCATTCTTTTACTGATGCCTTACTTTGTTCAGCCCTTTTATTATCATCTTATCTTTGAATTCAATCTCAGAAATGTATCAGAAACCATTTAGCTACTGGAGGTTTTAGGTAAATAAATTAATATATTCTTCAGAAATTGCAAAAAAATCCATAGAAATAAATATATTATTCTGAAGCAAGGAGTTGCTTTGGTATCTTATAAGTAATGAATCAATAAATAATAAA
The DNA here is from genome assembly GCA_025617555.3 of Puccinia polysora. Classification (NCBI taxonomy): domain Eukaryota; kingdom Fungi; phylum Basidiomycota; class Pucciniomycetes; order Pucciniales; family Pucciniaceae; genus Puccinia; species Puccinia polysora. The sequence continues at coordinate 20,321,543 of CM062645.1, read as the reverse complement.
TTGAAATAGGGGCCTCAGATAAATCAGGTGATCTTCAAAATCTCTCTTCAGGCAATTGATCTTATAATATCTGCTCCTGTAACCTTGGAACCTTCATATGAGTGATTATTACCTAGAAAAATGTGTTTTGCGGCTGCGCCTGGGTGGAAATCTAGCCAGAAAGGAGTTGAATAACTTAATGGGTTGGTGGCAATTACCAGGCTAACTGAAATGACTAAGGAAATGGGTGGTTTATAAGTCTGTTTGGGGTGGTGTGGTATTGACTATGGTGCCAAGTTTATTTATAAGGGTTAAACTGTTAAAATTAAATTGAGGAAAAGAAATTAATCAATCACTTATCTATCTATAATTATTTGATTTCTTATGGCATGGTTATCTATATAATTATTAAACTTAGTCTGGGTCAAATATGGTCTAAAGAGGGTCTTTTATTATTAATTTATTTCTTAATTGTGGTTTCTCTAGGCAATAATTGGGAGAAGGAGCTGTGTGCCAAGGATAGAAGGGAATTTGGGGGTGGCTCAGGGGTTTTCTTTCATCTGGAGGACAGGTATAATCTCCTCAATTCAACTATTGGGCTTCATCCTTCAACAGGTGCCTGTTTATGGTGTGAATAGTCTGCTTCTGGGATGTTTGGAGGTCTTTTTATCAAATTTTGGATGTGATTTAATGATATTTTAACAGTTTTAATTGGTTTTTCAAACATTCACTGAAGATGAGTATATTAGGTTTTTCACACAGGTGTTGCATTTGGTAACTATTCATGCTTGTGAAATTTGGTATTCTTCCTTTTTAAGGTTTTTCAAAAAAAAATATTCATGAAGCTCCATTTGTGAGATTCTTTTATTGTATCTCTAATGTTTTTAATGGGTTTCATATTGATTAATTAAAAGGACCATTCATGGTGTTCCTCTTAAAATAAGTATGCACTTATGAGTGTGCTACCTATAAGTGTAAACCATATAGGATGAGTATATGGGCCTCTACAGCCCATTAGACACTCACATGGACCATACGTGCCTGTGTGGATGTCACTGATTTGGGGAAACTGGCAAAAAAACGTGTTAAACAGTCTCATTGGTACACGGGCCCTAATGGGCCTGGTGGGGGATATGGGAAAATACAGCCAGATGGGCTTGTATGGGCATAATTAGGCCCAAGGTTTATTTTGGAAATACTTGGCCAGACGGGCTGGCCCGCCAAAGTGTGTTTGTCTCAGGTTTTGGGCTTGGGGCAGCCCATTGGGGCTTCCGCCTGTGTTGCAGCCCGTGCTGCGGCCCGCTTGAGGCCGCTTGTATCTCTTGGTTTGGCCCACGCGCGGCTGTTGCAGCGGCCAAGGGATTCCGCGCGGTGTGACGCCACGTGGGCCCGGCCAGTTGCAAACAGCGGCCACTGCCGTGGGAGCAAGGGCCAGAGGCCCCGGCTTGCTTTCCATTGCAAGGGGGAGGGGGTGGCTGGCTGGGTTGAACCAGCCAGCAACCAACTGCAACAAGGCGGTTGGTCAGGGCAGGGGGGATTTCATCACCCCCTTGCCCAGGGGATGACAAGGCCGCCGCAAGGAGAGTGACCGGCAGTGAGGGAGATCTGATCACCCTCCCACCAAAAAAGATGGCCAGGCCGGTCGCATCGAGGCAACTGGTGGTGGGGGGGGATTGACCACCCCCCCCCCCCCCACCATCAAGAGGGGCGCTCTCCCCCCCCCCCCCCCTTTACCAAGGAGGAGGAGCAATGGGCTGAGGGGATCTGACCACCCCCCAGCCCACTGTTCCTGACAACGCCCTGGGGGTATCAACCCCCAGGGCCCCTGGTGAGGGGATTTGACCGCCCCCACCAGGGATTTGAGCAAAAGAGGGGGGGCAGCATGTCCGCCGGTTGCACCCCCCCCCCCCAAGTGAGGTTGAGACCGGACCCAGGTGAGTCCTGGGTCCCACCTGGCCCATATGTGGGGCCAGGGGCTGGCTGCATGAAGAAACCAGCCCGTAAGTAAGGAAATAAGAGTAACTTGGCTGGTTGTAACGGACAACCAGCCAGGGGATTGAACAGAAAAGGGGCTGGTTCAGCCCCGTAACGGTGGAAACACCAGAATGGACCAGAATAGGCTGGTAATAAGGGTACAGGGACTGATGCCATGTGGGCTGATGTAGCCCAAACCAAGTAACAAGACCTTTCGAGCCTGTAGAGCTCTTTTGGGGCGGAAAATTTTCCTTTTGGCTTGTTGTATCATGGGCTCACAAGAGGCCAATCTTTTGTACTTAAGGAGCTCTTCTCCATGCTGTTTTCCATCATTCATTCATCATCCAATTGAATTCATCACCAATATCATCCAACATATTGCCCAATTGTGAGAGCCCATCAGCAATTATTGACACAAGGTTTCCAGCATTTCTTTTGCTTTAAACACTGCTCATTTGCCTAAGCTAATTGCTGGCCATAATTATAAATGTTCTAACTCTAGGTGTAGAAAATACATGGTGTTCATTTTTCAAGGTTTTTCATGGGTTGAACAGAGTTTACTGTTCATTTTTTGGGTTTTAATTTTCCAGTACAGCTGTGTGTGGGCCATCAGTACTTTTGGATGCAGATTTCAAGCTGCATGTGGTGATTGTACACTGATGAGGCTCTACACAAGAGTTTTGTAACACGCAGTGTGCAGCTGCGTCTTGGAATCCTTAAAAAACATAAATCTGTAAATAAAACCTGAATCAAGGGTAATTACTCAATTCTGGATTTATTTTAGTTGTGCAAGATATGTAAAAATGGAGTTCCATGTGAAATAATAAATTGCTTCTAAAGTGACAAATTGATTGTTTTATTTTTCTTACACTTGGAAAGTGGTTAAGGAGGAGGATTTCATGGGTATGGTTGGTAAGTGACCCTGCCTAAAATGGGGTGAGAAATACATTTCTGAAACAATTTTTTATGAAATTATATTCATTTTTTATTTTTTATTGGATTTTATTTTTATTTTTTTACTATTTTCAGAAGGCTCTTCAAAAGTATCTGGCTGAAAAATCTAGGACAAAAATCCTGGCCAAAGCAATCCTTTAAGGATTTATTTTGACACCAATTCATCCCTGTAGTTCTTGATAATCAATCCAAAGGAATTTTATGAGCATTTAGACAATTTCCCCTAAATTCTTAATGAAAAAATTCAAAAATTGTGGGAAAAATAGGCCCGGGCCTCCTCCTGAGTGTCAAAATGGGAAGCATTACATGGCCATATTGTCCCACACTGAGTAATGTTTGTGGATTTTTGTCTGGAGCTCAGGCTAGTAAGAGGAAAACAAGGGCTAAGAAACATTCAATAGACCTCACAAACAGCTTCACAAATTTATAATAGGGCGTATCAAAGTTAACCAAACCCGCCATTTTTTAATTGTGGGTTTCAACCCAAACCCGCCATTTCAAATCCTCCATTAAAAATAAAAAAAACCCACTTATTTCACATCAGAAGTGTCATAGTTAACTGAAAATAAATGGGTTTTTTCAAATAAATTATCTAAAGGCTTTCACCACCTCAACCCATCATTCAACATCATCACCCCTGGTTTCAACCTCCAACCGCCTTGGAAAAATTCTACCTTCAACCTCATCTGTGAAGTTTGATTCATTGCTATCCTCATCACTTCATCACTCCCATCACTTTCTCAATTTCATCACATCATAAATCTCATTGCTTTATCCCTCTTTTCACTTCATAACTGTCATCTCTTCCTATCCTATTTGCTTCATCACTCTCATCCCCTCATCACTTCATCACTATCACCACTTTAATGCTATCAGTGCTTCATCACCCTCATCACATCCATTGTCTCATCACTTCATTTCTTCATCCCACTTTCATCACATCCTAACAATCATTGCTTCATTTCTTTATTTCTTCATCACTGCATCCCTGCTTTCAACATATTGCTTTATTTCTTCATCCCTTCATCCCTCTTACTCTTTTCAAATGGCCTCTCAGCAATCATCCCCCTGAAAGTCCACTAAACAATCAAAGGGACCAAAGCAAACATTGGCCAGGAACTCAAAATCCAACAATCCTCCCCTATCAGCTTCAAAAGGCTCAAGTAAGCTCAAGAGAGCTGATCACATCATCCTGGTAAACTTGCTCAAAATTCCCTCCAACTATGATGCTTTCTTTGGATCCAACAATCAAACACAAGCTGACCAACCTCCTTCCTCTAAGGTTTATGGTTATCTCCTGATGGAAAATGCACTGAATAATAAAACCAAAGGTATGCTGGATCTTTCATCCAAACAGATGTGGGATAAATCCAAGAACTATCAAACCAAGTACAAAAACACCCACTCAATGTCAATCTCCACTGGCTTTGGTATCACCATTTCCAATAAAGCACAGGGAATCAACTTGGTGGTTGATATTTTGGACTCCATTTGTCCTTTTTATATTCAAATAGATTAAATCTTTTGAAAGAATTCCAAAATCACCCCTTTAGCCAATTTGGATTCCCAACAATCAGATTCAGTTGATGCTGAGTAACTGGCTGTGGATGCTCATCCTAGCAATGATGACCCCAATGAAACATATGAGTGGCCCCAATCCAATTTGGAGGAGGATATTCCAACAGAACCAGCTCCAATCACATCTAAATTGGCATAATCATTCAAACCCTTCCTTGGAGCCCTTACTTACTTCTTTGGATTGCTCTCTTACTGGGTTGAAAGAACTTAACAACTTGGCCAATGAGGAGCAAGTTATTCCTGTATTTCCACTACCATCAACATCTGCTCAAGTAAGGAACAAAGTTCTTACCTCCTCTGTCTGGTTAATCCTGACTGATTTAGATTGTAAAAAAAAAGGCTCATTCATTCCTGAAGGGCCAAGCACTCAAGCAAATGGGGCCTCCCACATCCCGTTCAAATGATATTGATGATGTTCCAACACAAACCTTCTCTGTAAATAGAAAGCAAAAGGCCTCCAATTCCAACAAAATCAACCCCAATAGCTTTTGAAAGAGAAGAAACACTTCAAATTTTTCTGGCTTTGAGGAGATCATGGAGAAGCAAGATTCAAGTAAGCGCATTGGATTCTCCTTGCTTTCAAAATCAAGCTCATTCCTATTCCCCTCCACCTCCAAAAAACAGTAAAATCATAAATTGAATCTGAAAAAGTTCAATTTGAAAAGGAGAAGTGGGATTGTAAAATGGCTATTGATTATCAAAAGCAGAAAGTGGAGAGTTTGGCTCATCAACAAAAATTGGATGCTGAGTGGAAATTGAAACAGGCAGAGCAGGAGTTCCAAAAAGAGGAAAATGAAAAGTACCAAGAGGAAGAGAGACTACAAAAGGAGAGGGAATGACTGGAAATGGAAAAAAAAGATAGGTTATCTGTAGCCATGGCATGTATTGGTAGGAGTAGAACTGTGGAAGAAATAAAGAAAATCACTTGATTGCTTGACTTGTAAAATATTTGATTTGATAAAAATTTTAAAAATAAAAACAAAAAAAATATTTTCAAATACAAAAATGTTTGAGCCTATTTTTAAGCACATCAATAAAAAAATATTTTTTATTTTTATTTAAATTTTTTGTTGTAGAATATATTTGACAGATTTTCAAGTCTTTGCAAGTGTTTGGAGTTGTCCTTTTAATTTGCAAAGACATAGCCATCCTAGTATGGGTGGAAGTCTCCACAGCAGGAAAGGTACAGTGCGTGTACTTGTTTGCTACCCAAACCATGTTTACAATACCTTTTTCTTAGAAATCAATTCCAAATCCCAAGTCAGGAAAACCAAATTGGCCATTGGATACTTGATATTTGTTGTTGTTTTCAACAATTTGTCCATTCAATTTTTTGGTTGGAACCACCAGTAGAAAGGAATAGGAAGAGATATCACCATGGTCAATGTGTGGAGAATTGTAGAAGGAATTTGAAGTGAAGGTGATGTGGGGGGCGCAGTCAAAAGGAGTGATCTGGGCTCCAAATTCCAATTAAGAGAAAGAGGGGATATTGTTGTCAAGCATGGTTTCATTTTTGGAATTGTGTGCCAGTCTGGCTAATTTTCTGACCATTTGGCCTAAAATTGTTGAAACATTGTCAGACCTAAGGTTCAAACATTTAAACTCCTGGGGGGAAGATTGAATAGCTGCTTTATTCAAATAGTGTCCAAAAGGTTTAGAAGGGTGCATCAATTTTTGTCATCCCATTTCCCACATTTTCCCACCCCAAGATCTTGAGGTACCAACTGTGTTGACAAACTTTTTGGATTGTTTAAGGAAGGTTGTGACTGAAATGATGTCCTTCTTATCTTTCTCAGAGTTTTCATCCAAAGGGAAAAATTTGATTATTGCAACCAGTCCCTCATGATTGGATTTCTCATGAACTAATACTTTTCCAGAGGAGAAGAAATGAAACTGTTTGTTCATCTGTTTGGCCTGTTTGAACACTTCAGGGGAGGGTTTTTGGTTATTGTTTCTTTTTTCAGCAGTGATGGCAGGATACAGATCCAAAGGCCATAGTTTCTGCTCTGACCACACAACCTGTTCATTGATCCCTCCCTCTTTGATCTCCAAAGGGATTTCAGAATCTTGGTATTGATCCCTCTTTTTCTGACAAGACCTATTCTTCCCACCTCTCTTTATGCTAATTGAATCATTTACTCCCATCCAAATACTTCAATTGGGGTGAGGATAAATAAAGGATTCAAGTGATTTTTTAGCATTTTGAGTTTGGTTGGAGAATAATTGGACAGCAGGGAAAATTGCAGTTGTAGACAGAGAAAGTGCTGGAAAAGTGTGTTTCATTGCATGGAGTAAAAAAAAACATTCATTAGTCCGGTATAATCAACATAGATGATCAATAAATGTAGAAAATAAAAAAAGAATACTGGTGGATTCCATTCCAAAAAAAAAAATCATTAACCTATTAATTATCAGAGAAAAGGAAGAGGAGCTAAAGGGGGGGAAGGAAATTATCCCCCTCCTCCTCCTTGTTGATCAAACAGGAGGCAAACATTTTTTCACTTTCCGTTGTAGAGACTCCTGTGGGATTTTTATAAATAAAAGTAGCAAATAGCTTGCTGGCAGTCCTTGAAGGGGAATTTAGTATTACTTCTACTCCTTTTGGAGTATTAGTATATACTAAAAGTGGTTTTGAATTGCCTGCCCTTCTAGTACTATAGTAAGTCTGCACAATAATTTATTTAAATTAATGGCTGGTTTCTTTGAGACTTAAAATAGGTCTGAGATCAGACCTAGATTAGTTATTGACTGTGGTATTGGTAGGATTTGTTGAAGAATAGACCAGATTTATTGGATTATTGGTTAATTATTGATCAGATATATATGATCTTAACCAGTATCCCAATATTATAGAGTTCAAGGGTTTATCAAAGGGATGGTTCAGGAGAGGACCCAAGGATGGGTTTACCCACAGGGGGGCTGGGCAGAGTAAAGGTTGGTAGTTTCTTTTTGTTGTGCTTTCTTTCTTTGTAAGGGTTATTTATTAACTAATGGGTGGGGTTTCTTTAATATGGTGCTGAATATCTATTTCACAGAAGAACCCTTATTCAAGCACCTATTGGGTGGTTTAATTGGCTAAAGATGGGTGATAACTTGGTTTCTGATTTCTTGTTTCCTTTTATAACTGATTCACTACTAATATTTTATCTGGGTAGGTACCACAGATGGATGGGTTTATGGGGTGAGTAGGGGATGGGTGATGAGATGGATCTGTGGGGATGTTCCAGATGGAATGGGGATAAAACTTGGATAGGGCAGAGAGGCCCTCCTTAAATAGACAAATCCTTCCCCCAGGGGTGCTCAAGGCTGCCCCTGAGGGTTCTCCCTGTTCTGGTGAGGAACAGTGAGATACAGTTACATGAGGCATTTCTGCTGGTTGGAAAAAGCTTGTACAGTTACATGAGGCATTTCAGCTGGTTGGGAAAAGCTTGTACAGGAGTTTCATGCATGCACAGCCTTGCATAGATTGCTGTGTAGTGCAGATAAGATATATTTCTGTGCTGTAATGGTAGTTTGTTCAGTGCTACTTTATTCTACCTACATGTATTGCTGTGCAATACTGTTGGTTTGTTTGGTTCTGGTTAAGGCTGGTTCCACTTTCTCCTGCATATTTTGCTCCTGTATACTTCTGCACAGCCTCTTGTATGTGTATTTGCTGCATGTTTGGTTCAGTTGACCAGATCTGACATGCTGCACTGCCTCCTGTATCTGTATTGCTGTATTCTGGCTGAGGTGACCGGATCTGGACTGGTTGCACTGCCTCCTGGATCTGTATACTGTATGCTGGATGAGGTGACTGGATCTGGCATGCCGCACTGTCTCCTGTATCTGTATGCTGTATTCTGGATGAGGTGACTGGATCTGGCATGCTGCACTGCCTCCTGTATCTGTATGCTGTATTTTGGATGAGGTGACTGGATCTGGCATGCTGCACTGCCTCCTGTATCTGTATACTGTATTCTGGATGAGGTGACTGGATCTGGCATATGGTCCTGGTGTTGAGGGTAAACTGTTACTGGTATGTACTTGAGGGTTTGAAAGTTATGTCTTTATGCCTTCCACAGAGCTGTGACACCTGGTTGGGTCTGAGTTTGCCATAGTTGAAGGGTTCTTGGGCTGTATCTTCTAATCCATGAGAGATAGAGGGGTACTTTGGCTGAGTGACTATAGGTTATTTGTGATGTAGAATCCAATTCTGAGGCTAATTTGAGGTTTTGAGCTGTTGTTACACTAGAAACGTGAGTCTGATGGCTATAGGATAGGTTTGGACTACCACACCTTTCAATAAAAAAGGAGGATGAGGAGGTGAAGGTGTGGAAGGACATCATCCCCCTCTTCCTCCTTGTCAATCAATCAAACTTCAAGCAAACAATTGTTTTTTTTTTGCAGTTCAATAAAATCAATCAAACAGCAAAAAATTGATTGTTTTATCCAACAGAAAGAAAACAATTGATTGTTTGATCAAACATAAAGCAAACAATTTTTTGTTTGCCATTTGATTGATTGATTGTTTGATTCCCAATTGATTGACAAGGAGGAGGAGGGGGAAGATGAAAAGGAGCAGGGGGGGCTTACCAGAGGTGCAGAGCAAGGAAAAAGGAAGGAAGGGGCAATAAAAAACCTTCTAAAAGGAGGAGGAGGAGGGGGGAGGTCAGCACGGATCATTTAATAAGGAGCAGGGGGGGCTTGACTGGGGAGCTGAGAAAATAACAAGGGTACCTGGATAAGGAGGAGGATGAATGGGTGAACTTGGAGGTGGAGGTGGATGGTGAGTTATGGGTGAACTTGGAGGGGGAGGTGGATTGTGAGGTGGAGGTTGATGGTGAGGTGGTTGTGGTGGGTGAGGTGGTTTTGTGGATAGGAGGAAGGAGTGGACTGGTGTTTTGGAAGTTATGGTTCTGTTTTTTTGCTAAGTCCACCAAAAAAAAAAAAAAAAAATAACCAAGTCAGCCTAGGATTTGAACAACCAAAACCAAAAAATTCTGTGATGTGATATTTCACCTACTTAACAGTCAAATGCTACTCATCAAAGTGAGCCAGTGTGTGGGTTAGAATTCAATCTCTCAATGCAGAAGATGAGGTACAAGGTGGGACTGGGATGACTTGAGGAGGATTGGGAATATCTTCTTCTTATTTTTCTTCCCATTCATCTTTGATGTTGGCAAGAATGTTGTGAAGGATTACACAATTGATAATCCAGTTGATGAGGATCTTCATGTCTTTGGAATTTTGTACCTTGTTTTGCATCTTGCATTGTAGAGACTCCTGGTGGATTATATAAATAAAGTAGCAAATAACTTTTTGGCAGTCCTTGAATGGGAATTCAGTATTACTTCTACTCCTTTAGAGTATTAGTAATACTAAGAGCGGTTTTGAATTGCCTTTCCTTCTATTACTACATTAAGTCTGCACAATAATTTATTTTAATTAATGGCTGGTTTCTTTGAGACTTAAAATAGTTCACAGATCAGACTGAGACTAATTATTAACTGTTTTTTGGTAGGATCTGTTGAAGAAATGGACCAGATGTATTGGATTATTGGTTATGTATTGATCAGATATATTTGATCTTAAAAAATATCCCAATATTAAATGGTTCAAGGGTTTATCAAAGGGATGGTTCAGGAGAGAACACAAGGATAGGTTTACCCACAGGGGGCTGTGTAGGGGAAAGGTTGGTAGTTTATTTTTGTTGTGCTCTCTTTCTCTGTAAGGTTTATTTATTGATTGATGGGTTGTTCTTCTTTAATTTGGTGCTGAATGTTTAGGTCACAGAAGAACCCTTATTCAAGCACCTGTTGGTTGGGTTAATTGTTTAAAGATAGGTTATAAATTGGTCTCTGATTTACTGTTTCTTTATAATTGTTTCACTGATACTATTTATCTGGGTAGGTACCACAGATGACTACTGATGGGATAATAGGCCTTGATGGCATGAGATTGTGGGTGATGATACAACTTGGATAGGGCAGAGAGGCCCTCCTTAAATAGAAAAATCCTGCCTCAGAGGGTGCTCAAGGCTTCCCCTGAGGGTTCTCCCTGTTTGGGTGAGGAACAGTGAGATACAGTTACATGAGGCATTTCTGCTGGTTGGGAAAAGCTTGTATAGGGTTTTCATGCATGCACATCCCTGCATGAACTGCTGTGAAGTGCAGATACAATATGTTCCTGTGCAGTACTGGTAGTTGGTTTGGTGCTACTTGATTCCTATGTGTTTTGCTGTTCAATCACTGGTGGTTTGTTTTGTGATACTTGCTTCTAACTTCATGTATTTCTGTGAATTACTGGTGGTTTGTTTGGTGCTACATGTTCAGGACTGCCTGCATATATTGATGCATAGGCCTAGGGTGAACCTTTACTGGCGGGTTGTTTGGTATCACATGCTTCTGACTACATCAATTGCTTTTTGGTGCTGGGGTTGTTTGTTTGGCTCTGGTTGAGCCTGGTTCCACTTTATTTTGGTATTCTGGAACCACATATAAGCTGAATCAGCCAGAAGGTATTAATCTTGGTCAAAGTGGTTCTCTGGTTGTTGGGCAGTCTGCATCCAATTGAAAAAATATGAATTGTGACAAGAACCAGGAAGGCCAGCATGGATGGATCTGAACTTCTTCTTTTTATCACAAAAAAGTTGTAGTGACACAGAGTATCTTCACAAACAGATAAAACATATTTGGTAAGTGTATTATCAAAGGCTTTGGAAATGAAATGAATCAATTGGCTTTTTTTTCCAATCAAAATAGTGGTTGCCGTCTAGCTTGGGTCTTTGAATCAAGGGGATAGTGGTTCCATCAACAAAACCAATGCAACCAGGAAAGCCTTCAGTCTCCATTAATTTAGATATCTCCTTGGTTTCTTTTTTGTTTGGCCAACAAAGGACTGAGAAATGGAAAGATATCATAGCAATCATGGCACTTTTGGTGTATAAGTGAATGGTTCCATAACCAACTGGGAATAAATTTTCTAATTTATGGATTGCTGCTCCATTTAAATTTGATCCCAATCTACAAAGGGCAACCGCCAGTTGGATAGCTGAATTGCATTGAGGATTCTGAGAATTGTTCTGGAAGATGTGGTTGTCTTAAATCATCTCCAAAAGTTTAATGAATGAAGGAAATAAAGTTTGGAACAGTTTCTGGAAGCTTAAGTTGGAGAGTAGATGAAGCTTTTGCCTTTCATACATAGGTTTGCAGAGAGTGTGTCTTTGTGGAACCATGTATTGCTTTTCCAATAGAGAATTCAAAGCTAACCAAGTTGATTCCAAATGGGAGTCTGAATCAGAGTCTGAATAAGATTCAAATAATAAACAAAGTTTAGTCATCTTTCTTGCATTTTTAACTTGCTTCTGGGAAGTTTGATTGGAAATGTTGAGAAAGATGGTGATTTGATGTGGGGTGATGAGATGATGATGGGATTTGTGTGTTGTGATGGAGATGTGAAGTGATGGTGAAGTGATGGAGATGAGATGTGTGTGATGCAATGGTGATGGGATTGGTATGAATTTGCTGAGTTGTAGATGTGGATGGTTGTTTTGCATGCAATGGGATGTGTTTGATGTGATGGAGATGTGAAGCAATGGAGATGTGAAGTGATGGGGATGTGAAGTGAAGGAGATGTGAGTTGAAGGAGATGAGATGGGTGTGATGCAATGGAGATGGTATTGGTATGGATTTGCTGAGGTCGAGGTGTGGATGGGTGTTTTGCATGCAATGGATGGAAGATGGATGATAATGGCGGGTTTTATGTTTGAAACCCGCCATTTTCATGAAACCAGCCATTTTGAAATACACCAGTTAGGGAGTATGTGTATTTCAGAAACCCACCATTAAAAATGGCAGGTTTTTTGAAAAAAAGGCGGGTTTCTTATGGTGGTTTTTCTAACTTTGATAAGCCCTAATGCAAATGCAACCTGTGACCATTCCTCCCAAGATGGTTTTGGAAAAAAAAAATTTCTGCTTTCACCACAAACTCTGGCTTATACAACTCAATCATAATTTACTATGGGGCCAATCATAAAATGTTGAACCAGTAAAAAAACTTTGCCAATTTAACAAGCTTTTATATTAAAATAGGGACTTTAAAAGGAGATTTTAGATGAAAGAAAAGGGATGTTCAAAATTTAAACTGTAGATGATAAAATTATATATCTAAATGTGTGTGTTTTTTTTATAAGACTGACTCAAAGCTTGAGATCATTTTTGAATGGTTTTATAATTCTCAGGCAATAATTAAATTTATTGGAAAAAACTATGATTTTGGAGTTGAAAAGAGGCCACAGATTTCATTTTCAGGGATTCAATTGGATATTTCAATAAGAAAAATAATAAATAATTCATCAACTTTATTTTACAAGGAAATTTTAGAGAGTTAAATGATAAATTAGAAAAATGATTGGGTCATTCTACAAACTAGAAAACTGGAAAGGCACAAAACAAGAAGCTATATGGTGTAAATTTTTGATCAAATTGGATAGGAGGAAAATAATTACGCATTAAATTTTGGGTAAATTTCACAAGGCCACCAAGTCTTTGGAATGGGTGCATGCTGAAATTTTCAGAGCATCATCCCCCAAAACTAACAATGGTGTCATATATTTCTTCACCCCTTGCCAACCAAGAAATTAGTTATATTTTCTGAAATTCCTGAAACAGAAAAGTGAAGCATTTGAAGCCATCTATCAATAGTACTTTGTTTTTTCAATAAATCCAATGTTTTCTTTCAGATATTTTTGATAATTAATCCTCAAAACAGTTTGGAAAGGAAAAATACCACATCAAGTTCCTTCTGGTCTCACAGGAATTTTTGAATCAAGAAATGGTGAAAGAAAGCAAAAGAAAACTTTCCAGAATCAAAATTGGTTGAATTTTCCATGATAACCTTACTCTTCAGTACTAGGATTAAAAATTTTATTGTGATCAATAAATTTACTGCAATGAAAATTTGGTAAATCCATAACTATATATTAATGAGCTATTGAAACTGATGGGTATGTATTATTATTAGGATAATTTTCAATAATATTTGATTTTATTGTTTCAGCAATAATTAATTTCTCTTCAAAGATTTCAAGAGGCTTCATTTTTGAAAAAAAGGAAAAACCCCATGCTTTGAACCCAATTTATTTAGTAATAGATTTAAGTTTAAAATTTCTTTTAGAATCCTCAGTATCTAGTTTCAAATTTTAAAGCCTGAGGCCAACTCAAAAGCAACCCAATTTAAATAAAAAAGCATGGACCTTTGAAATATTCAACCAGCAAAAACTCCCCCATGCCCAATTCATTTATTCAATTAATATTCAACCTTTTAATTTTCTTCTCCAAATCACTTTAAAATTTGAATGGCTTAACCATAATCAATATCTCTTACTATGCCTAGACTTGAATTCTCAGATTGAATCAAATCCAGCTGGATTTGCATTTACCACCACCACTACCTATGATTAAAATTGTGTAAATTGACCGTCTAAATTTTAATTACTATCCTTAAAAAAATTATTTCAATTGCACCAAATTTTCATTTTACTCATGCTTTTTTTCTTAGAATCAAGTAATCCATAAATAGATTTAATTTTATTGATTTCTATCTTCTTCCTAACCTACGTTACCTATCAGACACATTCCTTTTTCACCATTTGAAAAATTTCTTCAGGTTTTCCTTCTTTTTACTAGGGCTTTGAATTTACATTTAAATCACACTGATTCCAATTTTCTTCTTTTAAATTAGCTGATTTCATACATCCTTGTATTATTGCTTCACTGAAGGTTTTGAATCAAAATTCTACATGAGGTTTCCTCATTTATCAAAAGTTTTCCCTCAAGCTTGGAATTTGATTCCAAGACTAATTCAAACATTAAGCCAAGTGATTTTAAATTGAAGAAAAATTGGAGACTTCTTAGGTGTCCTGTTGATGTCATTTGCACTAGACTCATTTTGATTCCCCATCATCCATGAAGTAAATAGGGTGAGAATGTGACAGATCCTCTGTCTTGGCTTTAGAAAACTTTAGCCTTCCTGGTATTGTGGTTGATTTAGTGGGATGGTTCATCCTCTCAAGAGGCTCCTAAAATGTTGATAAGGAAATTGGATGAAATGTTTCAGGAGGTTCCAAGAGAAGTAGATTCACTAATCCAACTTTCTTCCACAAATTTTAGGCCATGAATGTGACACTGATCAATAACTCTATCTTCCTGAATCCCATATCATTAAAATTCATTGGACATATTCCCAATTTGTCAAGTTAACCTCTGAGTTCTCCTAAAGTTTTCAGGGTTGTCCAGCCTGCTTGGATTCTTTGTGCAGTTTATGGATTGGTGCTCTAATTAGTCTTATCAACTTCCTTCCATATCTCAATGTAACTAAATCTGTTGGTGCTGTTAATAATATAATTTTATACCCTCCTTCTGATTTTTTACCCAAAAATTCATGCTGCTTTGTTTGAATGATCCTTAAATTTTGGTTTTGGGGCAGAATCTGAATCATTGGTGGTAACTAGAGTTGATGACAAGACCAATTTGTTGCAGCAATATTGGGGCAAAATTGGGTGTTGCCATGGTGTGCCAATGATGGAAACCCCCCCCCTTGGTGTGCCAAAAAAAACAGGCTGTATAGGTATTTGGGGCATGCTGGGGAGGGGGGGCGGGCTGATTCAAGCCTAGGAACTTTGAAGGCGCAACCAAGCATCAAGGAGCAATGGAGTAGGGGGGGGGGGGGGGGGGATTCAAGCCTAGGAAGTTAGAAATAAAAATTGAGGAGGGCAGGAGTGGGGGGAACTTCCCCCACCAATCTATGATCAGAGTAAGATGATCAAAATTGAGATTGGAGATTTGGAGATGATTTCTCTATCCAATTTCACTCATGTGTCCTCATTGTCAACCTGTTTCCTTCTTCAGCCAACCTGATGTCATCATGTTACACTTGAAACTTGCTTTTTTTGCCCTTGGCTTGCTTGTGGTATACTCATACACTTTCCAAACCAGCTTCCTGCAGAACACTGGTCTATTTTTAATCTAAAATGACCATGAAATGCTTTTTTTTTCAATTTTCATTTTTTTTCAATTTTTTTTTTCAATTTTTTTTTTTTCAATTTTTTTTTTTCACTTTTTTTTTCCAATTTTTTTTATCCTTTATCTTATTTTTTATTCTTGCTTTTTTTTGGGGGGGGGTCTGTGTTGGTGTGCCGCTGTTGCCACACACAATTGGCATGCCAGGGAGAGAGAATGGTAGTATGGTACCACTTGGCAGGCATTTCTCTCAAAAGTCTTGCCACCAACCCTAAAGGTAACATCCCTCAGTTTCTCAAAACTTGGATATACGATCAGCTTCTGTCTCCAGGTAGCAAAATGACTAGCTCCATCTGGGAGCCATATGTGCAAGACATCATCTATGGTGGATAGGGCTGACACAGTGTTGTGCTAATTTAAGCAATTGGTTAGCTCGCGCGCCAGCTGACAATCTGGAAGAACTCTGAGATTTCATAGCGGCTTGTAGATGGTTGTGTTGACCAAAGGTGTTGAACTAAATAGGAATAATGATTTCAGGTTTGTCCAATGGTTTTGAGTCAGCCAACAAAGTGCTCTGATGAGGTTGAGAGGTTTGGTAGATTATCAAAGAGGTAGTGAG
The DNA here is from genome assembly GCA_025617555.3 of Puccinia polysora. Taxonomy (NCBI): domain Eukaryota; kingdom Fungi; phylum Basidiomycota; class Pucciniomycetes; order Pucciniales; family Pucciniaceae; genus Puccinia; species Puccinia polysora. The sequence goes on along the minus strand of CM062645.1, from coordinate 20,305,439 downwards.
ATTAAAGGTATTGAGAGCCAAACTAAACTCATTACGGATTCAATATTTTGATTACATGTTCTAGTTGGTGGCCCATTTAAGTTCAAACTTCCAAGGTTCAACCCAGTATTTATCTCCAACATCGCGGCTGGTCACTTGCCTTGTCATTTCCTCATGGAGCTTGCGACACGACTCACACTTTCTGCTGGGCTAGGGAAAGCTTCCTGGTTAGGTTGCTCGCTCACTGCTTTCGTGCTACTTCCTGCCGATCATGAGTTAATGAATTTCTTCTTCTTGGACGTAACTTTTCTCAGCTTCTTATCGATTCAAGGACAGCCTCACACACGCTTCTTGTGCTATCAGCTGCGCTAGTCTGTCTCGTGCCTCGATTCCTTCGCGCTTCCCCGCTCTGTTGTTACATCCCAGAACCATAAGGTATCTTAGCTATGGTGTCTCATGCACCTTTTTCTGAGTCTTACTCATCGGTTTCTCCTTGTCGATGCTATTGATCATTCACTCTCTTCCCCTTTCGATGATCCATGGCAGATTTGATGGCTAGTAGAAAGGCTGGTTTCTTGACATTCCGGGTTTGACAAACGTGCCGACTTCTTTGCCCCCCCCCCCCCGTCTTCAACAAGATCTACATCCACATGGAAATTTTTGTTAAAGATGGGTAAGTTAGGATTGATGGCCGGGCCGTTGAAGGTGCTTGAGAGATAGGATACAACTGCAGTTTTAGAAATTAAGAAGGTTCAAGCTCACTGAATTCTTAAGAGTCCGATTGGTGATAAATACTCTTGGATGAGGTCTTAAAGAGGATGCTCCTGGCCCTGGTCAGATGAGATCAAGAACCGATAAGTTTATTATTAATATTCTGCACTCATGGTCACCAATCGATTTAATCAAGACTGGAAGCTATAGTACCGCAACTTGTGGTTTGAGATCAACCGCGATACCAATATTCATCAGATCCTAGATACAAAACAATAAAATCATGAGCTGATGATCAGATCAGTGATAGGCAGTATTTTCGACCCCTTTCGCGTTTGACGATCTCTCCCTCATATACATGTTCAATAGGAAAGTGAAAGATATCGATCCTCATGCGCTGGAGCATCTGAGGCTTACTAGCCGAAGGAGAGCAGCACCTTGGGCAGTGCCATCAGCATTTGCTGCTCGATCTCTAAAACAAATCATTATCATTCACAAACCAAAAAAAGAAAAAAACAAAGGCTCCTGAAGAGGAGGATGAGGTTAGACTTTTTAGACAAGTACGAAGACCCACTTGGGGCTGTAAGCATCTGATCGTCGATCGTAGAAAATTCTATATCCATGTCGAAGGTTCGACTGATCGGTCTGACCATAATTACAACCGCACAATGAGATGAGAAGCAACCGATGTTTGTATTGCATGTATTCATGAAAATGACTATAAGAAACCCGTGGCTTTCGAGCGCAGAATCATGAACCCATAATTATTGATGCCCCACCGACAAGCATGCTCAGGGCGTTGATTGAGAGGAGTACGTATGGGCCATTGACTTGAGGATTGATTTCAGGACCTTTCTGGCTAATTGAATCGCCGGTTCTGATAATAAGGGCGGCACATGCAAAAAGATGACCGGTCGCTCAAGGGCAGGTGAACGCTTCAAATTTACACCATCCCTCTTGCCTTCCTCTGAATGAAAGTGCAGTAAGGAGCGGTAGTAAACAAATTCACAAAGATAGTGACCGGCGTCCTGGGATGGTCTTATATTTGTAGGCTGATTATGGTTTGATTATTATTATTATTTGGTTGGGGAGGGGGGGGGGGGGGATCGTCGCGGTCACAGACAGTCCGTTCGAGTCAGTCTTTCAATCATGAAATCGGAAAAAGGTAGGACGTATGGTGCAGCAGGGTTTAATGAAGGCAGTCTTTGATTGAGTATCACTTGCTACAGTAGCCCGATCACGCACCTCCTCAATATGCTTTTTGGCGTGTTTGATCACTTCGTCAACGTTGATGGTGGTATGGATGAGTTTTGGACCGTTAGACCATTCTGACCACTCGGGTTCCTCGAGCACTTCATCACCGATAACTCCATCGACGTCTTCGGACTTGTAACCATTCCGGCGAGCTAACCGTTCGATCAAAAATTCACCATGACCAAGATTAGGATGGACGCCTAGGTGAATCACATAATCGAGATTTTGATGGCAGGAATAGAGCTTTGGTAATAGTGTGCCTATCGTTCGATAGGCTACCTTGACAGGCTCTGGGTAGACAATCAAATCAAGCTGCTGCGATCCAACCGAGATTTTCGATGGCAATCCACTCACGATTTCGAACGAGGCGTTGATGGTATGCGTCCGAAACGGCTATTAAAACAACACGTTCAACGGCAGGTTTAGTCAGAAAGGTGAAGAGAAGGAGAGTAAGGAGAGATGAGTTAAGAAAGAAAGAAAAGGTTCAATGGCCAAGTGAAGAATTTTTGGAATCAGCAAAGCTTCATATGAGTTCTTTCGATTCTCCAAGACAAATACAGATTCCTTACACCAAAGCCGGTCAAAAGAATCTTGATTGATCTCTGGTTCACGAGATCGGACATGACGACAGCGATTTTGATGACTGATTGGTCTTGGGAGAAGTGAAAGGTTGAGCAAGGCTTGACTGGTTAAACTTGCTGTAGGGCCTATGGACTGGCGGATGGATGGAGAATAAGCATAAATTGAGATGGAAAACTGAGCGATGTTGAGTCTGAAGACTTGTCGATGGATGAGGTGGAGTTGAAGAGAGAGTAGGAGGAAGTAGCAGAGGACTGAAGATCAGTTGGCAGGTCCAAGCCACTTTCACTCTGGCTACAAGCAAACAAACTGGGTGCAGAGTGAGCTGGGTTGGCAACTGGATTGGGGAAATGGTGCGCCAAATGGTGCCCCCATCCTCCCTCCCTGGCGCGCCATTTGCAGGTAGGTGGCAACAGTGGTGTGCCATTTTATTTTTTATTTTTTTAAGGCCAAGATTTTTCCCCTATGGCATGATGGTCTATCTATTTTTTTCTTTTTTTTTTTTTAAAAAAAAAAAAACAGTGCTGTTGATTTCACATATTGCACTATGATCTGAGGGTTAGGAAATAGGTGAGCTGGATACAAGCCTAACTGTCAACAGTTTATATGTAGTGTGGGTTAATTTGTTGACTTAGATTGATGAGTTTATAGCCTGATTTTAGAATTTTATTGGTTTTGGGCCATGTTTGAAATACGAAGTAAGAGCATCTACCACTGTCTTGATAAGTGGGCTCAATAAGCAGACTTGGCAAGGATTTTTCCAATCAAGCCACCATTGTGTGCTTGATAGGGCTCAAAAGCTGTTGACTCAACAAAATCCTTGACAAGGATCCATAAATTGATGGATCCTTGTTGAGGCTTGACAAGCAAAATTTTGTCAAGCCCCACTCTAATCTTCCTGCCCCCGCCCTCCCCCTCCATAACTTCACCCTACCATACCCCACCCCCCCCCCTTGTTGAAATCTACCCATCCTCAATCAACAACAAGCAGGGAAACAAAAGGTAAGACTGAGCACAATGACATCATGGGCCTTGTTATAATTATGGCCAGCAATTAGCTTAGGCAAATGAGCAGTATTTAAAGCAAAAGAAATGCTGGACACCTTGTGTCAATTATTGCTGATGGGCTCTCACAATGGGGCAATACGTTGGATGATATTGGTGATGAATTCAATTGGATGATGAATGAATGATGGAAAACAGCATGGAGAAGAGCTCCTTAAGTACAAAAGATTGGCCTCTTGTGAGCCCATGATACAACAAGCCAAAAGGCAAATTTTCCGCCCCAAAAGAGCTCTACAGGCTCTACAGGCCTTGTTACTTGGTTTGGGCTACATCAGTCCACATGGCATCAGTCCCTGTACCCTTACAACCAGCCTATTCCGGTTATTTCTGGCGTTTCCACCTCAATGGGACTGAGTCAGCCCCTTAGCTGTTCAAAACCCTGGCTGGTTGTCCGTTACAACCAGCCCTGTTACTTATCTTAGCACTTGTACAGCCCTGGCCCCTCATATGGGCCAGGTGGGACCCAGGACTCACCTGAGTCCAACCAAAATCTCACCTGGGGGGGTGTAACCGGCGGACATACCGCCCCCCCCCCTCTTTCTCTCAAATCCCTGGAGGGGGTGGTCAAATCCCCATACCAGGGGCCCTGGGGGTCAATACCCCCAGGGCATTGCTATGGTAAGTAGGCTGGGGGGTGGTCAGGTCCCCTCAGCCTGTTGCTCCTCCCCCTTGGTAAAGGGGGGGGGAGAGCACCCTTTCAATGGTGGGGGGGTGGTCAATTCCCCCCCCACCGCTGGTTGCCTTGATGCGACTGGCCTGGCCATCTCCTTTGGTGGGGGGGTGATCCAGTCCCCTCCACCATGACTGGTCGCCCCTTGCGACCGGTCGCTGGCTGGTTACAACCAGCCAGCCCTCCCCCTCCCCCTTGCAATGGCAAGCAAGGGGAGGGGGAGGAGCCGGGACTACCAGCCCTATGGCAGCCACAACAACGACCCCGCACGGGCCGTTGGGCGCCATAGATGGGCACCAAAGGCAGAATCAGTGGACCGGAGCAGGCCGCAACGCAGGCGGTGTGGTGTCGTATTTATAACCCCGGATCGAGAGCTGCGTTGCGGGCTGCGCGCTCAGCAGTTGGGTAGGTCGGGCTCAGCATCTGGCGTGCGCGCGGTCTCAGCAGTGCCTGCTGCGGGCTCAGCAGCAGTCGCGGCGGGCTCAGCAGTAGGGGCTGCGGGGCTCAGCACCAGGTATGGGTTGGGCCTACCTCAGGCGGCGCCGGACCGCGACCCGCCCGGAAGAAGCGGACCAAGTGATGGAGCCGGCCCGACCAAGCTTGCGGGTGGCTAGTCCGGAAGGCAAGGGCGGGGCAATCATCGGCTATACGCGCTGGGGAGGCACGCGCGGGCATAAGCGTGGGCCAACCTGCGGATCGCGGGATTTGCAGACGGCGCGGACGGAAACACGGGGGGCTCCAAGTAGGGTGCGGCAGAGGGCCGCGCCATGAGAAGGACAAACTGGGCTACGTTAATACCGAAGGGCGCGGGTGATGGCGAGGGATGGAGGGATAGGGTTGGGCTAGGGTTCTGCGGCTTAGGGTTGTATTTCATCACTTGTTCTTGTTGTTTGTGGTTGTACTTAGGCTAGGGTTGAGGGGGGGGACTTAAGACCTGACCCTCAACTCCGGGTAGGGGAGGATCATCATCTTACGGATTGGGGGAAGGAAGGAATTTCATCATATCATCACTCTCTCTTCTTAAAAACTCATTGCGCCCAATCATCTTACAGACGCTAGACCAATAATTTCCGGAACTCAGGACAACTTGCAAAGGTAATTCTTCTAAAGTTTCCACAGCGGCAGCCCCAAACGGGCTGCGACACGGGTGGCGGCCCCAATGGGCCGCCCCAAGCCCAAAACCTAAGTAAACCATACGTTGGCGGGCCAGCCCTTCTGGCCAAGTATGTCCAAAATAAACCTTGGGCCCAAATATGCCCATACAAGCCCATCTGGCTGTATTTGCCCATATCCCCCACCAGCCTGTTAGGGCCCGTGTACCAATGAGCCTGTTTCACCCGTTTTGAGGCCAGTTTCCACAAATCAGTGACATCCACACAGGCCCGTATGGTCCATGTGAGTGTCCAATGGGCCAGAGAGGCCCATATGTGCATCCCATTTGGATTACACTTATACGTAGCACAGGCATAAGTGCATACGTATTTTAACAGGCTTGAGCGTTGTGACATCATAGCTTAATCTGAGTCCACATGGAGAAACCTTAAGACAACTAAGCAAGTTCCATTGAGAGCTAAGGTAGTTAAATAAGAGAGAGCTCTCTGGTGTATTAGATCCCCCATCACTTCCAATACTTGTCACAGGGGATCTAATACTGTGAGCAACCTTGGCAACAATTCTCTGTTCCATTATAAGAATCTTTATAGTTTTTCATCACCTTATGCTCCATTTTGTTTGGTGTGTTTCATTTTGTTCTTAAGTCAGGAGCTACTCGGGAGTGATTGTTGTTGTCCATGTTAGCACATTGCTAAGATAGACTCTTAAACTTGCTCTGCCAGAACCATCAAACATTTACACCACTCCCTTTGAACTTCATCAGTTCCATCAACAACTCCCCACCTGTTTTACATTCTCCTCAACCAATTAAATTTTTTTTGAGCTCAAAATGATCTAACAACTGATTTTTTTTGCCCTGTTTGGGGGCGGTCCCAACCCTCATTGAGCAGGGATTTGTGGAAGCAACAATGGTGGGACCTTCTCCCTAACTGCTCAATGACTGTTGTGCAGGCCCAATCTATTGCAACAAAGGTGCTAAATTGGGTTTTGACAGTAATCCACCCTTGCACACCTCAACAACTTGTCAAAGTTGTCAAGGATTTTGTCAAAACAAGGGTAGATGCTCTAATGGGTGTTGAAATTGAATCCTCCATCCACAGGCCAAAGGGCCAACCAATGATAAATTCTGAATATGAAAGGGGTGGGTGTGGCTGGCCAAGGCAGAAGGGGTAGTGGCCAGGGGGTGGGTCTCCCAGGATTAAAAAACTGCACTTTCATAACCTTTGCAGGGGTGGTATTGAGCTTCCATGTGATGGTTACTGCTAGGCCATCAAGGCCCCATTATGATCCATCAAATGGTCCTTTTGTCAATTTTGTTTATGGCTGCAATCTAGACAACTGGCAGGAAAACTACAATCCAAGTGGCTCAAAGTTGAGGCATGAGAAAAGAGGACCAAAAAGCGCCATAAACTTTGGAGGGTTTGGCCCATCTTGTGGTGAGGGGCTGAGAGGTGCAATCAGCTGGCATGGTGGTGAATCTGGGGGGCAAGCTCTTGGTCACTGGTGAAACTGGTGTCCTTGCTCTTTTCCTACTGTTAATTTACTTTCCCATCTACAATCATCAATCAACAAATCCCTGAAATGGTCAATATGGCTTCCCCACCTGAGCATCACATCCAGGCAATTCATGAAGATCAACTGTTGTTTTCCCTTACTAAACCAGAGGATTGCCCCTGTCAACCTTGTCCAGTTGAATTTGGTACATACCTAGCCATAGCAGCCAGCTGACAGACCATGTGAGATGGTGTTCAGTATTCTATGCATTTCTACAGAGACTGTATGCTGCTTTAAAACTTCCTGTGGGCCATGAGGTCAAATATAAATGTATGCACACAGCTGTCATACTGTGTAGTGGCCCCTGAATACAATTAAAGCATATTTAACTATGCATAATGCTGTGTGCAGCAATTTTGACAAAACAGAAATATGTCAATTGCCCCAAAAATAAACACCAAAATCAATTTATGGATAAACTTACAAGTTGGGTTAAATATGCAACATATATTTTTAGTATATATTCCATCAAATATTCACCAAGGTACCTCCAAATATGGGAAATTCCAATGAGGAGTGGGAATTTGGGGTAAGCTCATTGGGTGAATATACCTAAAATGGTCCAAAAGGTACAGTTCTGAAACAATATTTATGGAAACTCTACTCCTTCAACATGTGTTAAAATTTTTTGTTTTTTATAATTTCAGTAATAATTTATCAATTATCATTCCATGTTTCAAAGTTTTTTGGTTAAGTATTTTGATTTTTTTAAGATTTATATATATTCTTAGTGTTGCATTCTTGATCATTATTAATTATTTCATATTAATAAGAATTGATTCTAATTTTATTTATTTTAAATTTGTTGATTATTTTCTTTTAGTTTTTTCTGAAATAGTAGCAAGCTGGAAAACATCAATATATCATCAAACAGTCCAGGTCACAAACCTCAAGATCATTAAGTGATCCATTTAATTTTTCCCAAGGTTATATGAATTAAACCACAGGGAATTCATGATAAAATTTTTTTAAGGGCTCCTTGTTAAAACAGGAATCAAATTTAATCAAAACAATGTTCTATATTCAAGTTCCTGTTCCTGCTGAGGGATAAATCAACCCAATGATGTTATTTGGCCCCTCTTTGAAATTTGTTTCATTATATAAATAAATGATTAAAAATGCACATCCCAACTTGGTTTTTAATTGATTGCTCAAATCAGAAATATTTTCATGTTTAGTTTCATCAGCAGTAGTAGTTAGCAGGATTTTAGTTATTTTCATCTAGTTAGCTGAAAGCCTGCTTACAGCACAGATATACTGGCTGAAAGAGATTCTTCTCCTCCATTCCTGGAGCCCAGAAGAGAAGTAGAGGACCAATAAATTCACCCACCATCTTATAACCTGGTCAATATGAATATACATGATTCATCTAATGAAGGAAGCCCCTCCAAAGCTTTATGTAAACTCAAACCTCAAGTGATTTAAATCAATAAAAATACAAATGATGATATAAAATTAAACCAAAAATAATTAATGGAACATAATTGCAAGTTTGATGGAGAAATATACAGAATCATTCAAGCTGGTTGGAAACAATTACCCTAAAGAAAGGGCTAAGAATCCACCCATAAAAACAAGAATTCCTTAAGGAGAATCTATAGAGAACAATAGATGCTCCAAAGAATAAGATCCTATTTTTAAAATATTTCAAGGAGGGACAGTGCAACATTATCAATTATAAACCAAATAAATGGATACTTAGACATAGGTTATTCAAACTCTTATTTTGATACAAGTGAATAAACTTTTTAAATAATCTGGTAAATTGTGATTAATGAATCTTTCATGTTATCTAATTCAAGCAGTTAGCTGGATGAGTTTTCTGATAATTAAAATTAAAAGGCATGTTTTTCATTGTTGTTAGTGGAATTCTAGGAAAGACTTATAATCTGTTATAAAACAACTAATGCATTAATTCACCTTTGCTAAGGTACCTTTTGTATATATAAGTTACCCAAAATTTAATATCTTCCTAATAAAGACTATCTTGAGCCACTTGGGGTGAAAAAAATAATATATCCACTGTTCCCTCTTCTCTTGAATTATATTGATTATTATATAATATTATATAACATCTTAAAAAACAAATTATAACCAATGAAGATAAATTGGATATATTGCAATTATTTCAAAATTTCCAAATTGCACATATCTCAAAGAAATAAAAACATACATTCTGACATGGGGTGGAAGGTTTATGCAGGGATTTTAACCAAAATGGGTGCCCTTTATTGCCTTCCTGATGATGAATGTCCTGAATGTTGCCAAAATGCAAGCACTTCATGATTCACCATGGCGTCCCATATGTACTTGAATTCAAACCAATCAGTTTTCCTGTGGATATTAGAGATGATTAAACAAATTCAAGCAGGCCCAGGAAGCTTTTAGGTAAGCCCAGGTAGCCCTTTGGGAGGCCCAGAAAGCTCTTGGAGGAAGTGGTTCTTGTCATCCCCATGAAAAACCTGTGGTCAACATAACCACTATTTGGGTCCTTCCCCCACATCCAATCCAGGCCCCACCTCTTCCTACCCATACCTCCACCAGTCAGGATCATGGTTTTATGTCTGAAACTCCAAGGAAGAAAATTGAGGAGATACCCAATATCACCCATTCTCCTGGTATTGGTCTCTCCATTGACCAAACTGAAAATTTTAGAATGATAAAATGTCCAGATGTTCAATCTATTCCAAGCAGAAAAGAATTTCTCCAGAAGTTCAAAAAATTTATCAACCCAGGCCCTCCAGAAGATATCCTCACCAACAACAAGCATGAAATGGGAGTGGTTTAAAAATTTAAAAATTAGTCAGACATGACATTCAAGAATTGTTGGAGTAATCACCTTTCTCCATACTCTTCTCAATTTCCTTTCTTTCTATTCTTTTCCTTTTTATATTTCTATTCTGTTTATTCTCAATTCTTCATATCTCTGTTCAAGCTACTTTCAGCTCTTAACAATCATCAATCTCATATTTCATGATAGCGCGCACTCAATCTGTTCTCATTATTCAATATTCAATACTCATCTCATAATGTCACAGATTGTGTGACACTTCAACCTCTCATGTATACCTGAGGGCAGAGTTGAGGCAAAGCAGAAGGATCTTCTTTTCTCATCCTTCTACATTTGCTCTCTACTCTGCGTGCCCTCAGGTAAGTCTTGTTTTCTTTATTTTTATTTTCATTTCTATTTTCTTTTCATATCATTTGCTATCTCAACCTATGAAATGCCATCCTTCTACATTTGCTCTCTACTCTGCGTGCCCTCATCCCAACAGGTTATGAGCCCAGAAGCAAACTCAAATCATCTACCTTAAATATCACTGAAGGATCCGGCACTTTAAGTGTTGTTACTTGTTTTAATAATGGACAAAAATCAATTGCATCCTGTTTTAAAGACCCCATCTATCATACCTCTCAATTCTCCAGGATCCAATTCGAACTACCTGGACTGGGCTATGATACTCTGCATTCACTTCCAAGCCTCTGGGGTCGGATACCTTTGTACTACCAATCCACAAAAACAAACAACAAACACCAATACATGATCTAAAGATAATCTGGCAGTATGTTCTGTCATTTCAAGATTGATTAACCCATCAAATTTCCAATTCATAAGAAAGCACAAAGAAAGCACCGTTGGAATGTGGAATTCACTCCGCGAAGCTCATCAAGACAATTCATTGGGTGGCCAAATGTACTGGCTCAGAAAACTTCTTCTCACCAAGCTGAACGACAAAGAGATGACAGCCCATCTCTCAGAAATAGTTTCTTATGGTGAAAAATTATCTTCTCTTATCACTCCAGAAAACCCCCTCACAGCAGACAACCTTCAATCAACATCCATCTTCCTTTCTCTACCAGACGATTGGCTAGGTTGTGTGTCTAGCATGATGAACAAACAGTCAGTCCCGTCATCAAAATTAATAAACGCTCTTAAGCAGGAACATTGGCGTTGACAAACTAGAAATGAAGACTCTTTCGTGGCAAACTCTGCCAAACACCAAATTGATATGAAATCTTCCAACAGAAGACATTGGGACAGACAAAACTCATCAAGAGTTTATTACTGCACTAACTGTAAGATAGAAGGTCATTCTTTCTCAAGATGCCCTGAAGTACATGAAGCTATCAGACAATCAAAACAAAATAAGCAGTATCAAAACAAGTCAAATCTAAACAAAGCAAATATGGTAACAACAAACAGAAACAATGGAGAAGATGATTTTTCTGATTCGGAAGTAGTTATCCATGCAGGATATGCCTTGTGCAACTTGACAAAAGCGCAACCATCCACTAACACTGACTTCAATCTTGATTCTGGGTGCACATTCTCTATGACACCTTTTGCAGGCCAGATACAAAACAAATTTCCATGCTCGACCTCTGTTTGACTGGCAGATGGTTCAACAATCTCGTCAAACATGGAGGGAACTCTCAATCTGTATTTTGGAAACATAAACACCCTTGTTGTACCAAATTTACACAAAACCCTTCTCTCCATCTCAAGTCTCTGTGACACCGGATACGCTGTCACCTTTACGCACAACGGTTGCAAGATCTACAGAAGCTCCACCATCTCAATCAATGCTCAACCAGTTGCCACTGGGTATAGAAAGTCCAATCTCTACTATCTCCCTTTGAAAATTGTAGGTAAAGAAGAATTGGTTTTCTCGAGCGTCAAGGTCCTGTCTGATGACACTCTGTTTGGATACCACTGCAGATTCTCCCATCTCAATCTAAAGTCACTCCGCAAAATTTTGAAATCACACAACATCAACCCAAGAATCAACAACAAATATGAAGTACAGCAATGTACAACTTGTATCCAATCCAAGATGTCTCAAACGCCTTTTCACTCCAGAATAAGCTATCGATTGAATTTACCTGGACAAATCATTCATTCAGACCTGTGCAGCTTTGAAACCACGTCACGGGAAGGATACAACTACATCATAACATTCATCGACAATTGCTCCAAAGCGCTTTTTGCCTACCCCATTTGACAAAAATCTGATGTGTCAAACTGTGTGAAATCTTTTTTTTCCTTCTTTGAAAATCAATTCAACTACTCTATCATCTCACTACGCACCGACAACGGTGGTGAATACGTCAATGACAACCTTAAAAACTTTCTGTCGCTCAAAGGCACAGTCCATGAACCAGGACCCCCACACTCTCCACAACTCAACGGAGTAGCCAAGCGGTCCAATAGGACTATTCTTAATCTAATTTGATCCTCTCTCCTATCATCAAATCTTCCAAAAAGCTACTGGGCCGACGCTCTCCGCCATTTGCTTTTCGCTTTCAACTCCTTTCCATGTAAAACTCCGCAAGGCTTCACCTCTCCAAACTCAATCCTTAAACAAAGCAACGTTTCGCCTACCTACCTTCATCCATTCGGGTTTCTCACATGGTACAAAGTCCCCAATCAAAATCAACGAAAAATCTATGCTAAAGCTCGCCCATCTTTTCTTCTGTCTTATCTCAACCACGGGAACGGATACGTCCTTCTGGATTTTGTCGACAGGAAGATTATCAAGTCCAGGGATTGTCTCTTCAATGACACCCTTTTTCCCTATGGTTCATCACCTCCAGACGCAGATATGAATCCCTCTTCCACTGTCACTAAACTCCTTTGGACATCCTCCCCTCCCCCCCTTCCCTCCCCTCCTGATCCCTCTCCTCCTAACAACTCCTCCTCCCCTGTCACTCCGTCCGACTCCTCCAGTACCTCCAATCTCACCCCTACTCCCCCCCCCCCTTGGAATCCTCAGACGTGTGACCTCCCATGCCGCCTAATCCAACTCATCATCCGCGTCACCGCAGTCCCAGTCCCGCCGCCTCTGACAATTCAATTTCCCCCCCCTTCTTTCTCCTGTCTCTGCCTCCCCTGACCCTGATTCTCCATTCAACTCTCCCATCTCCTCCCCACAACCTCCAATCTCTCCTCCCGCTCCCTCTTTCTCCCCGCCCTCTATGCCCCTTTCCTCCGATCCCCCCCACCTCCTCCCCCCCCATCCCCGCCCCTTGTTCCCCGTCGCTCCTCCAGAGTCAGCCGCCCTCCGTCTTGTTTTGGTCACTACTCCCGCTCAGCAAAAGTTAAAGACAACCTCCTTGCGCCAAAAACCTGGAAGCATTTAATGAAATCACCTCATCAACACCGATGGATTGCTTCTGCTCACAAGGAGATATCCTCTCTTTGAGGTATGAATACCTGGGTCCTTGTCCCTCCGCCTACTGGACGCAAAATCATACTTTGTAAGTGGGTTTTCAAAGTTAAGCAGCGCGCGGATGGATCAATCATCAAGCTGAAAGCTTGGCTGGTGGCAATGGGCTTCTCCCAAATACAAGGCCTCGACTTCTCCGAGGTCTTCGCCCCGACGCTCCGTCTCGAGACCCTACAATTGCTCCTATCCTTGCTAGGCAACAAAGGATGGGTGGGCCGACAGGTGGACTTCAAAACCGCATTCTTAAACGGACATTTAGAAGAACCCGTCTATATGACCCAGCCCCCAGGCTTTGAAGACCCCGATCATCCTGATTGGGTTTGCAAGGTTTCCAGGGCAATCTATGGTCTTCAACAGTCTCCCCGCCAGTGGAACATCAAACTTAACTCAGATCTTCTATCCCTCGGACTAACACAATCTTTGTACGACCCCTCACTCTACTTCAAACTCTCGGACGGCTCTCTCGTTGGCGCCATCACAGCTCACGTTGATGATCTTGCTGTTGTGGGGTGCCCGGACTTTGTTAGGTCTTTTATCACGGATGTTGGGAAACGCTTCTCAATTGGTTCTGATGAAGACCTGTCTCTCTTCTTATCCATCTCGATCCATCAAAACGTCCCGTCGAGCACCGTCTCCATTAATCAAAGTCACTATATTACCTCCGTTGTTTCTTCTTTCCTTCCTTCCTCCTGTCCTTCAGCCATCTCCCCAACCAATATCAACTTCAAACTCCTCTCCAAACGGTCTCCTGGCTCCGCTGAGTCCCCTCCCCAGTACAACAAATTGATTGGGTCCTTGCCATGGATATTGCAATGTACTCGTCCCAACATCTCGTTCGCGGTGAATAAACTATCTCAGTTTCTGCAAGACCCATCCATCGACCATTGGAACGCAGCCACTTGGATATTACGGTATCTCAACACAACAAAGGATCTCTCCCTCACCCTTGGAGGACGTGATCTCAAACTGGTTGGTTACTCCAATTCTGATTGGGCTGAAGATTGTGACAATTGTCGATCCATCTCAGGATAAACCTTCCGCCTTGGTTCAGGGGAAATCTCCTGGAAATCCAAGAAACAGCCTACGGTCTCACTCTCCAGCTACAAAGCCAAATACAAAGCCCTATCCGACTCCTGCAAGGAAGGATGATGGCTGCGGAACGTTTTATGTGAGCTCTGCCTGCAAGACAATAAGCCGGTCAAAATCTTTGTCAACAATGAAGGCGCCAAGGCCCTTGCAAAAGATCCCGAGCACCACTCACGGACAAAACACATTGATGCAAGGCATCACTTCATCCGCGAGTGTGTCTCTTGCCGCGCTTTCAAAGTCCACCATGTCAACACAAAGGACATGATCGCCAATATGCTGACCAAGCCGCTCTCCCGCGTATTTCTGAACACTCATCAGCGTCTCTTTGGCATCTCAGGCGTTGGCCAGCAAGGGGGGGTGTTGGAGTAATCACCTTTCTCCATACTCTTCTCCATGTCCTTTCTTTCTATTCTTTTCCTTTTTATATTTATATTCTGTTTATTCTCAATTCTTCATATCTCTGTTCAAGCTACTTTCAGCTCTTAACAATCATCAATCTCATATTTCATGATAGCGCGGGCTCAATCTGTTCTCATTATTCAATATTCAATACTCATCTCATAATGTCACAGATTGTGTGACACTTCAACCTCTCATGTATACCTGAGGGCAGAGTAAAGGCAAAGCAGAAGGATCTTCTTTTCTCATCCTTCTACATTTTCTCTCTACTCTGCGTGCCCTCAGGTAAGTCTTGTTTTCTTTATTTTTATTTTCATTTCTATTTTCTTTTCATATCATTTGCTATCTCAACCTATGAAATGCCATCCTTCTACATTTTCTCTCTACTCTGCGTGCCCTCAGCCCAACAAAAATTACAAGGAGAGAAGGCTGTTGAACAACACCATTCTTCAGGTTAATTATTGAATCCTTTGTTTCTTGGTGGAATAATGAAAGCACTTGGTTGGCGTAAAGTTTTTGATGAAGTGAAAAAATTTGGCAAGTAATTCAAATATTATAATTTTTGAGTTGGATTTTTAATCATTCAAATTCAATGATTTTTTTTAAAAAGGTACAAGCCTTTTCCTGAAAAGAATTTTATGCCTGAAAGGTTTCAAAAATGGAAGCCTCTCATGGGCAAGATACCTTTGGTCCAACAAATCAGGTCCAAAATATATGAATTTTTTTCCACCAGACTTGTTTCACAAGAAGTAGAGCAGATGGAAGAGGAAAAAATTCCTGGTTTTGGAGCTCAAGAATACCAAGACCCCCAAGAAACCAAACATTTTTCTGGAAACATCACAGCAATTTTGAAGGAGTTCTACAACCAAGGCTCCTATCACTTATGATATCAACACTATCACCTATGGTGGCTTTTGTGGTATTTATGAGGCTACTTGTTGTTGAATTTTGAGCTGGGTGCTCCGGTGGAAAGAGGAAGGTGAAGGGATGATAAGGTCTTATGTCGCCAAGGGGAGCGGATCAAGAGAGTCAAGGGAGCACTCCCAGTTCAAAGTGAGGAAGAACTGATGTTGATTCATTGACTTGGAAACCAGCAGCTTAAATAGACTAAGTACATTAAGGCTGGCTTGTGGTTGAAAAGATGAATGAAAAAGAATAAGTTTGATAAGCATAAATGTGAAACAGATAATGTCACAAGATAAATAAATGTTAGGAATTTGAGCCACAATAGATGAAAGGTAAAGAAAGCACTAGAGTTGATACTGGTGGAACAACATAAAGACTTTACTAGACTAGCATACTTGTGAGGAGAGCCAATGTAGGTTAAGATAAAGATTATACTGGAAATAAGACTCAACAAGCTTATTATAGGGATAATACTAGAAAAAACACTTAGAGCAAGACATGAGAATATAAAGCTTAATAAATGGTTGCACTCTAGTGTAAGGGAACTCAATATAAGACTAGAATTCTAACACTTGTGAAATGGATAATTTTGGTCAAGGCTGATTTTTTCTTCCATGGATTTCTACATTCATTGAGTTTGATAAGCATGATGGAAGGATAAATATCTTTGGGGGATCCAACCTATTGTACCACCAAACTGTAAAATCTGACTGACCAGCTGGAAGTCCTTTCACAAGTTTTGGGATCCTCTGCAAATTTTTCAGAAAATTTACAGGGTTTTTTTGGCTGCCTTGAACATGGATGAGGTGATAAATGGCAGATCATCTACATGCCATGCTGATTTGAGGAGCAGATTACCACATTGTATTTAATCACCTCAATTTTGTGACTTGATTCATATATATCCCCCTGTTCATACTCTTTCAGCTCTCCATACTCCACATTTTCTTGATTAATCATCTACCTGAAAGGTCTTTATTGCTTCCCCACAATACACAAACCAATAAGAAACATGAATATACATTAATAGAAATTGATTCAAACTCATAAAAAATTCTTCAATCATGTGTCACCAAATTTTTACATATCAAACATAGTCCTACTAGGATAATGAATCATATATTTGCTGCATAAAAATTCAATGTCTTAATTTTGGTCAGGGTACTCTTATGATTCCCCAGATCCATTATATAAATAAAGGCTTTCCCTGTTCTTTTCCCCCCTCATACATCCACTCAACCATTTGTCACTACACAACCATTTCCTCTCCAGCTGCCAAATCCTACTTGAAATTCTTATTATACTATTCAAAAGCTATATCTGATCATGGTTAACACTCAATATACTTTCAAATCACCTGGTAAATATGCTCCTGCAACCCTTGCATCAAAAGCCAATAAAACTGCAGAGGATGATCCCCATGTGTGAATTTTTGCCAGCAATTTAGCTTAGTGGCAGGAGGAGCAGTAATTATAGCAAAAGAAATGCTGGAAAACTTGGGTCTATAAAGGATAATGGGCTCTCAAAATGGGGCAATACATCAGATAATTGATTGGATGAATTTGAATGGATGTATGGAAAACAGCAGGGAGAAGAGCTCCTTAAGTACAAAAAGATTGAGCTCTTGTGTGCCCATGATACAATGGGGAAAAAGGAAACAATTCCACCCAAAAGGGTCTCTACAGGCTCTACAGGCCTTGTTAGCTGTTTTGGGCTACATCAGCCCACATGGCATTTGTCCCTGAACCCTTTTTACCAGACTGTTCTGGTCAAGTTTGATATTTCCATCCTTACAGGGTTGAACCAGCCCTTTGCTGTTCAAACCCTTGGGCTGGTTGTCCTTACAACTGGCCCTGTTACCCCTATGAACTCACTTAACAGGCTTTTTGAGTCATTCAACTAGCCCCTGGCCCCACAAATGGGCCATGTGGGACCCAGGACACACCTGGGTCTGCTAACTCACACCAAGGGGGGGGCGGGGTTAACTGGTGGACATGCCCCCCCCTGTTTCTTACCTGGGTGACCAGCAAGGGTGGTAAAATCCCCTTCTGATTTCCTGGGAAAATGTTTTCCCCAGGCTAACCAATGATACAATGTGGGCTGGAGGGGGATCAGGTCCCCCCAGCCTTTGGTGCCTCCTCCTCAATAATGGGGGGGGGGGAGAGCGCCCTGCTTGTTTGTTGCTCCCCAACTTGCACAGGTTGGAGGGTGATGATTTCCCCCCCACCTCCGGTTGCCTTTGTGCAACCAGCCTGGATCTTTTCAAAACTAGAGCGGGCTGGGGGGGATCAGGTCCCCCCAGCCCTTGGTTCCTCCCCCTCAGTAAC
This sequence comes from Puccinia polysora, assembly GCA_025617555.3. NCBI lineage: Eukaryota > Fungi > Basidiomycota > Pucciniomycetes > Pucciniales > Pucciniaceae > Puccinia > Puccinia polysora. The sequence goes on along the minus strand of CM062645.1, from coordinate 20,287,566 downwards.
AGGGGGGAGAGTGCCCCATCTCCTGTCACCTTGCCTGGTGGGTGGTGGGGGGGGGGGGTGATGAAATCCCCTCCCACCCTTGGTTGCCTTGCTGCAACTGGCCTGGGCGCTCTTGGTGGCTGCTGGTATTCCACCAGCCATCATCCTCCCCTGAAATTTAAAGGAAGGGGAGGGGAGGGAGCCGGGACAGTTGGTCCCAGCTCATTTGGAGTCCCTCTTCCCTGTGTGGGTGTGGGCCTTCAGGCCACTAAATAGGCCAAATGGAAGAAACAGCGGCCCAAGCGGGCCACAACACAGGCAATGGCCCCAACGGGCTGTCCAAGCCCAAAACCAGGAAATGACAACTTTGGCAGGCCAGCCCAGCTGGCCAAGTGTGTCCTAAATGAACCTTGGGCTCAATAATGCCTATGTAAGCCCGTTTGGCTGGGTTGGCCAACCCATCCCAATGGGCCCTTGATGGCCTGTGTACCAAATGAACTATTTCACATGTTTTGGTGTCAGTTTCTCCAACTCTGTGAAATCTACACAGGCCCATGTGGTCCAGGTGGTTTTCCAATGGGCTGTAGAGGCCTGTATGGGAATCAAATTTGGATTAAACCTGTACCTGGCAAAACAAGTTCCTATCAACACACCCTCTCAATCCAAAAGGGTTGACATATGAATTTTAGAGATGAAGCCTTGATGCTTGTTTCTGTCTAATTCCTCAGTCAATATATCTGCAATCATTGCTCCAGTAGGCATTTAACTCAACAATATCTCTTTGAAGTTCACTGAATCACACATATAGTTATATTGACCATCAATATGTTTTGTTCTTAAATGGAAAACTTGATTCTTGGCCAATGCAATGGCACTCTGGTTATTGGAATAAAACAGTGCAAACACTTGTGGCTTATGTGTATCCTCTAAGACCTTCTTTTCTTCCTGTGAAGCAGCTAAGTAAGCTCTATACTCAGCATCTGTTGATGAAAGACCTATTTCCAACACCCTCTTGGACATCCATGACACTATATTTCTACCCAAGAAGAATAAAAAAAAGTGTTCCTATCTGCCCAGATTGCATTGGAACAACCAACCAAATCAAGGTTTTCTGAATTTGAAAAATTTAGTCCCAGAATATTTGTTCCTTCCAGATAACTCATAACCCTCTTAAACGCTACCCAATCACTGAGATGCATGCTTTCTCTAAGTGTTGTGATAAAATTCCAATTGAAAACACAATATCTGGTCTTTTAAAATGTCCCAAATAATTCAGAGACCCCATAGCTGACCTTTAATTATTCCCTGAATGAAAAAAATCCGGATGCTCTTCATCTGTGGACTTCTCCAAACCAATGTTTGACTGCATTTGAGTACCAAAATCCTTTGCATCTTCCAAGCCTTACTGCTTAAGAAGCACCACAACATAATGGCTCTGATCCAATGTGATTCCATGATTGAACTTAGTAACCTTCATCCCTAGCACTTGTTGTGCAAAACCAAGATATTTTATCTTGAACTCTTTCTTGAGTGTCTCCATGACTTTATCCTTACCATTACTAGTGATAATAATGTCATCTAACCAAGCAAATAGTATAGCATCCTTTTTAACAAATAGAAATGGATCAGCCTCACTAATTTTGAAACCTATCTCTCAAATTTTCTGACTCATGGTGTTATAGTAGCCTTTCTAACAAATAGAAATGGATCAGCCTCACTAATTTTGAAACCTATCTCTGCAATTTTCTGAATAATGGTGTTATACCATGACCTAGATGACTGCTTCAATCCATACAGGGATCTCCTCATCTTGAGGACATATTCCCCTTTATCTGCTCATAAGAAATTTCTTATGCAGATTTTCTTCATTTTTTCTGGTTTGTTTTCAGCCAAAAATTCTCTAAAACCATAAGAAATTGACATATACACAGTCTCCTCCTCCTCAAGATTTGAATTCAAGTATGCTGTTACAAAATAAGCTTGTCTGATCTCTTCACCCTACTCCAATGCAAGAGAAATGATAAACCTGAAGGTGGGAAGCCTTCCAGTTGGAGAGAAAGTTTCTTGGTAATCTATACCCTCTCTCTGTTTGGAGCCTTGTGCAACAAATCTTGCCTTGAATATCTTCAAAACTCCATTAGTTTCAAACTTCTCATTCAACACTAATCTTTACCCAAGAATGGTCTTTACTTTTGGAACTAAATCCCAATTAACCACTTCAAAAACCTTATTATTCTCCAAAGAATCAAACTCTTCATAAATAGCTTTCTTCCAGCTCTCTCTCTCATCAAAATTCATAGTTTGGCCATAGTTATCTGGTTTAACCCTTTTACCCATCTCTCAACTCAATTCCTGAGCTTCATTAAGCATACATTGTTCCCTGGATTTATCTTCCTCATATTCTGCAGAAGAAAAATGGGACTTCCATTCCCCATAGCTATCAACTGGTACTCTCATCCTACCACTCCTTCTAATTGGAGGTGGAGGCTCATCAGGTTCAAAATTAATGGACTACCCTGAAGCGGTTAGTGAACCCTCTGGTGGCATTTTTGCCATCTCCTCATCATCTGGAACTAAATTTTCCTCAGCCTTTGCTGATGAAATAGGCTCTAATTCTATTTATTGCTGTGTTTTATCAACAGCAACATCTTCACTCCTCTTGAGTGGAAAGGTACTTTCCTGAAATTTTACATCCCTAATACCAATAAAATGTCTAGATTCTGGACAATATATCATATATGACCTACTTATTAACTCCTAACCAACAAGCAACCCTGTTCTTGCTCTAGGATCCAATTTGAAAATCACCTCATTATGGTGAACACTATAATACACCCATCAAATAATTGTTCTAAGGTGTGACATTTTGCACTTTTTCTTCCTAAACTGATAATTGGGACTCTTCCCATTAAAACTCAAAATATTATGTAATAGAAAAACTGTACATGAAACCTCAGCCCATAAGAAATTTGGTAGACCAGATTGAGCCATAATAGTTTTGACTTTATCCAACAAATTCCTATTCATTCTCTCAACTATTCCATTATTTTCTGGAGTACTTGCAGTTGTAACAATATTAGTGATACCATTATCACTTAACAACTTCTCAAATTTGTTACTCACAAAATCACACCACCCACCAGTGATTACCCCTTTGATCTCCTTCATTGAACCATTCTGTTCCAGACCTTGAAGATTATGGAACTCTCCCCTGGGGTTTGATCCTTTGATCTTATTGGTTTCACCCATAAAAAATTAGTTGCTTTATAAACTAAATCAATGAAGTACTTTGCCCCTCAAAGAAAATTGGGATGCATGGTCCTGCCAAATCTATGGAAAATTCCTCTCTAGGAATCATATTTCTTTCTCTATGCTTTGACAAAATATTTCTAGTCTTGGCCCCTCAGGTACTACTCTCACAGTTGTTGTCCTTTAACTTATGACCAGTTCTACGGTGAGCAACTGTGCTCATATCTAAAATCTTAAATAAATCTGCACAAAGCAATTTATTCCAAACTTTTCCACAGAGAACAGTTCTCCATTTCAAATAGTCAAAAATAAACTTTTATCTTCTTAAAGATAATGAATCTTACTCCAAAGCTCCTTGTAATTAATCAAGTCAATTACTTAATCCTCTCATACCCTAACTCTCTTGTTGGGGAAATTTTCTCACAGTCCTGAGTCCTTCAAAACTGATTGGAATTGATTTGTTAGATCCAACAATCAGCAAACTATACTCTCAGAGTAATGTTTTCCATAGCAAGATTGACCTTATTGTCTTCTTCCATGGAACTCAACTTTATTTCTTACTTTCACTCACATAGTGACCCTCCTTATCAATAAAATATCCAACATAATTCACCATCAGCATCTCCAATAACATACTATTTATCTTCTCTTCTTATAAACAGGGTATCTGCAACCCATGATACATGATTCTCAATCAAGTGCCTAAAACATAAGATTGCAAGACTTTTTCTTTACCTCAGAACACATCTGAATCTTCATCATTGCTCATAAACTGACCAAAAGAATTTTTGTCAAGTTTAATATACATAAGCATTACCCAACAATTAAACATCTGACTTATTCAGAATAATTTTTGCATAGCTGGATTCTTGAATGAAAGAAATATTCTCCAAAAATTGAAGGTACTATAAAGAAGTCAGAATTAAAAACAGACACACATGGATCTCAACAGTGGATCCAATAAAGCCTGGTACTGATAATGTGTGAAAATTATGGCCAGAAATTTAGCTTATTGGCAGGAGGAGCAGTAATTAAAGCAAAAGAAATTCTGGAAAACTTTTTTCTATAAAGGCTAATGGGCTCTCACAATGGGGCATTACTTCAGATAATTGATTGAATGAATTTGAATGGATGGATGGAAAACAGCAGGGAGAAGAGCTCCTTAAGTAAAAATGATTTTCCTCTTGTGGGCCCATGATACAACAGGGGAAAAGGCAAAAATTCCACCCCAAAGGGGCTCTAAAGGTTCTACAGTCCTTGTTATCTGGTTTGGGCTACATCAGCCCACATGGAATTTGTCCCTGAAACCTTTTGACCAGACTATTCTGGTAAAATTTGATGTTTAAATCCATATAGGGTTGAACCAGCCATTTAGTGTTCCAACCCTGGGGCTGGTTATCCTTACAACCAGCCCTGTTATCCCTATGAAATTTTTTAACAGGATTTTTGCCTCATGAAACAAGCCCCTGGCCCCACAAATGGGCCAGGTGAAACCCAGGACACACCTGGGTCTGCTAACTCACACCAAGGCAGGGGTGTGTAACCAGCAGACATGCCCCCCCCTCTTTCTTACCTGGGTGACCAGCAGGGGTGGTCAAATTCCCTGCTGGTTGCCTGGGAGGACATTTGCCCCAGGCAAACTAATGATAAAAGGTGGGCTGTAGGGGGATCAGGTCCCCCCAACCCTTGGCGCCTCCCCCAATAATGGGGGAGGGGGGGGAGAGCACCACACTTGTTTGTTGCTCTCCACCTTACAAAGGTGGGAGGGTTATGATTTCCCCCCCCACTGCCAGTCACCTGAATGCAACTGGCCTGAATCTTGTTGACACTATAGTAGGCTAAGGGGGGGGGGGGGGGGTTCAGGTCCCCCATCCCTTGGGGGCTCCCCCTTAGTAACAGGGGGGGGGGATTTCCCCATCTCCTGTCACCCTTTCCTGGTGGGGGGATGAGGAAATCCCCTACCACCGCCAGTTGCCCTGCTGCAATTGGCCTGGGCGGTGTTGGCAGCTGATGAAATTTTTCCTTATTAAACTAAATTAAGTTCTGTGATTTCATCATAATGGAAATGGAATTCAATTTTGGTTATCAATCTTCATCAATCAAGGAGAAACACCTTAAATTTTTGAAAATGATTCACTCTTTGGGTACTGTATTATGCAATATGAAACACTTATGTCACTCGTTATTCATTATAAATGATGGAAAAATCCATAATAAGCCTTCAAATGTTTCATGATAATACTTCAAGCTTCTAATGATAAGCCTGTGTCATTTCATGATAATGCATCAACTGCTTCATGATAAGCAATAGATTTTTTTATGATAAGTGAATAAAACCTTTCAATCAAGTCACTGAATTATTGATGATGGAATCAGTTGGAATTTTTTCATTTTCAGAAGCCACATGTGAACCACTGACACCACAAAAAATAGGGCTCCACACGTATGCAGGTGGAAAGTTGTATCTCACCTGTATCCAAGCTATATTTCAAGACTTATCTCTGTTGTACCTTCAGTTGATCTCACCTCCCCCCCTCTGTCATTGACAGAGGTTGTCACATCACCCTCAACTCTAAATCCACATATCTTTACCCTACTACACCTTCAATCTCCTCTGGTCCTAGACAGCATCCATGAGTGGAGTTCAACCCACATTGCTCCACCAAGTTCCAGGGGAAAGTGGAAAACCCATTCAACCTCCAACTCATCAGAAATGCTACCTCCAATTACATAACTATGTAATTTCTGGATTGGTAAAATGAACTGAGGAGTGAGCCACCAACCCCAACACACTGTTGGAGTGAAGAATTCAATTTTTCAACCACCAGGTTGCAGTAATCATTTTACTGCCTGTTGAACCAGGGGGATAAAAATGCTCTTGCAGGAACATATTTTTAAATAAAACCCTAGTGATCAGTAACAAAATTTTAGTTCATAATATGATCAAATAGACATAAGCATTATTTGTGCCTTTGAGAATTGAGCTCACAAGTTGAATTGGATTACAGAATTTGGATATTTCTTTCAAATTTATTTTTGATTATTTATTTTTATTTTATTTGTATTTTTTCTCATGGTTTTTTATCTTTTTCTGCGAGAGGTACTGATTGGATGATGTGGGGGAAAAGTAAATGAGTGGTATCTGCTGGGAAACCCATCCTGGTATGGTGTGCTCTGAAATATATATATATATATTATTGTTTTTTGTTCTCATGTTTTTTTATCTTCTCCTGCTTGAGGGAAAAATTGGATGATGTGGGGGAAAATTACAGTGGGTAGAAAAAAGTCATGGGAATTTTTGTCAAAGCATATTCAACAAGGTAAGTTTTTTTTCAACCTTGTTTAAATTCATTTTATTAATTTATGCACAGCTATTTAAATTAAAAAGTAAAAAAAATAACTTTTTGAGTCAAAAAAAGAGAAACAATAAAGTTGAGAATTGGTTGCGCAACCAGCTTTGATTGACACCCAAACCAAATTGGCAAGGAACCAGGCCAATTTGGGGATGGGCCAACTGGCACTTGAAAGGGCACCAAGATCACTTGGCTGGGTGCCAAGCTAGCTTTTTTGGGCACCACACACACTTTAAAAACAAAACCTGGAACTTTTCCAGGCCCCCAGATGGGCTTTATACACCATCAATTTGCAAATGGGGGTGTATATTGCAACCCAAAGTTTTATATTTTTGATGAAAAATGTTGTTTTAGGCCTCTCCTATGGCCATATACACATATGGTGTGCAAAGTTCATCTGGGCGCCTGTCCAGGTTTGACTTGGCATGTGCCTACCAGGACTTGGATTGGCGCCCAGGGAGCTTGATTAGGTTGGGATTGCAGGGATTAAAACTTGGCACCTAATCAGCTCCCCTTGATGCCAATCAATGCTGGTTGTACCAAAATTGACCAGCCTCCCTCCCCCCAACTTCAAGCTTTTTTTTTTCAAGTATGAATTGGTGGGTCAATGCAACCAGCTTTGATCTGCACCAAGATAAACTTGGCTGGGCACCAGACCAATTTGGCCAGGCCCCAAGTGGACATTGGCAAGGCACCAAGAAGGCTTTGCCAGGTGCCAAGATGACTTTGCTGAGTGCCACGTGGGCTTTAGCAAATTTTGGAAAAACTTGGCTCAGCACTCAAACATGCTTTACAGACCATACACATACACCACGGGGCCAAATTGCTGTTGAGCCCCCAGCTTGGCCAACGCTGGTTTTACAGCACTCCCTTAGTGGGAGTGCGCCCGTTGAAATAACGTTGGTGTTCCAAAATGTTGAGCGTGGTCAAGGGCTTGCTAATGGCTTGAGGCCAATTCCACCTCTGCATGGTTGGGCCCTTGTCAAATTGCTGTTAAGGTTGATCTGACAGTAATTCAAATTGAGGGTCAGAAGGTCCTTGTGGGTTGAATCATTGTCATTCTAAACAATGATTCACCTTTTTTTTTTTTGATTTCCATTGTTGGTACAGGGGGCTTGCCAGATCAAATAAATAATTTATATTTATTTTATTTTAATTGCTAATGTTTTAATCTGTCATAAATATTGTTACATGATTTTTTGTTTTTTGTGGGAGAATTTTACAGTTGTATTTTAACAATGAAATAGAAAGAAATTTACAAAAATTAAAAAAAAAACTTTTGTCAAGTTTTCTCATGGGATGAGGATTGTAAAACAATTAGTGTTTGATATTGATACCCTCCAGCTCCCCAATACTGTTGATTGCAATCAAGGTTGTTCACAGCTTTCAATGGGTGTGAAGAGGCATGAGATTGAAGGTGTGAATTGATTGATTTGTTGATGATGGCAGGGAGAAAACAGATGTGTGTTATGGATGGATGATTAGGGTGACATGACCACCTGCAATGGGCAAATGAGAGACTGGGTAGCAGAGAGAGGAGAGAAGGAGATCAGAGAAGTCAAGCAAAGGGAGAGGGAGGGCCAGAGGAAAAGTACTCAAATCATTTCACCCAGTGAGGCCATGATGTTCCAAACGACTGGTGGTAGTAATCTGAGTGATGATTGAGTGGTGTCAGTGGATCAGGGAAGGGAAGAAGAGAGGGGGAGTAGGTAGGGAATGAATTGCTCAACCAGTTCCCATGACCAAGAATTCCATCAGGAGACAAAGGGGGCCACCATTGTTGGCAAGTGATTGAGTGGTACCCAAGAAGAGACCAGTACCTGTGAGAGGGAGATTCAAAGGAGAGAGAGAGGGGGGTGTTGGATGGATGGATGGATGGATGGATGAGGAGGGAAGCAGGGGATAGGATGCTCAGGTCTTGGTTGGTCTAGAGAGAGGGAAGTAGTAGTAGCAGTCCACCACAGTGGGATGGATCAAGAGAGGTGGAGTGAGTGAGAGCAATGATGATGATCATTGTCTGAGCCAATCAATAGTCAACCGTTAAAAAGCTGATTTCATGGGTCAGAAACCATGACATCACATGGATCCACCCTGTGCGTCCACCTGGTGAATCAACCGCGGGGGTGAGGTGATGTTTCCTCAACCCCAACGGCAAGTCACTGAAAGCCGCCCCTGCTGGTGATTCAACCACAGGGGCAAATTGCCATTACCACAACCCTGACCACCCGTCACCGACCAGGCAACTGGTGGATTGATGCATGGGTTGGTCAACCATCATTTGTTGGTTGGTCAACCGTTGGCAAACCTGGTTGTCAAAATGTCAGGCGGTCAATGGCCACGCCGTCAAATCAACCCTTGTTGTTGGCTCCGCGGTCCTCAACGGCCAAAAGTGGCCCTGTGGTGTACACATACATGTGCATGGTTTCCAAAAGCAGTTTTATATTTCAAAGGTATGTACCACATCAAATCATTGCATGAAGGAGCTTTTTTGTCAATGGTATTGGTACAGTTATATTGATAATAATTGCACAATGTAGAGTGTATTTTGATGCAGGGGAAGATAATTAAAACAATTTGGACATGTTCAAGATTTAATGATATTTATGTGGTTTTACAACGCAGGTATGTCTGATGAAAAAAATATTTCAAGTAGGATATCCTTGCAAGAGTCTATGGATTAAAGTAGTGAGAGTTGAAAATTCTATTATCACAAAAATCAATATTGAAACATGACTTTAGATCTACAAATAATTTAAGGTATGAGTTTAGACATTATGAAGGCAAGGTCAATTGGAGGCTGCATATCCAAAAGCTGTTTGCCCTCTAAAGAAAGGGAAGAAATAAAATCAGGATGATAACAGTTGCTGGGGAGTCTTGTTGGCACCTTTGTGAGTTTTTCTTGGAGGTTGGAAGGTTTCCTCATCATCCACATTGAATGACCACGTTTTTACCGTCTACCAAGTCTCTCAGCTTTCATGTTGTCAAATTTTTTATCTATTTGGTGACCAAGGGCAGAGAAACCTTGAGATTGCCATTGGCACTGGACCTTCTGGAAGAACTTTTCATTGGAGACCTCAGTGTCAGAGCAACATTGTATTTCACTGAATATACTGGACTGATTTTATGGTAATACAAGTGATTCCAAGATCTCTGTTTGTTGATTTGAGAGCTGTAGGCAGAGAGGAAAAACCATGTGAAAAAATGGGGTAAAAAATACCATGGGATGATAGGGAGTAATTGCTTACTTGTTTGCACCATCTGGATTTTCTTGTCTGATTTTGTTTTGCTGCATGGGCTTCTGAAAGATATTTTCCAGAATTAATATAGGATCTCCTGCCCATGAACCACCTCTTGAGGACAATGGTAAAGTTGAATTTGGTGTTATGCACTGAGTTGAATGGGTAGTTTCAAAATGCACCATGTGCATGGGCATGGTTCCAATTTTTAATGATGAGTCCCATAAAAAACTGGTTCCAATGCAATTCCCAAGGCTAAGACAAATTGAAACCACAGCAAGGAAAGTTGATTTGTGCAAGGTCTTGAAGAAAAACCTCTCTTGATAGGGTTGATATGCCTGTAGTAGAAATGAAGACTTGGATGAGAATAGAGAGGTAGTGGAGTGAATCTGCTGATGAATGCAAGATGATGGCAGTGATTGAACCTGGGATTGTTGTAGGGAATTGAAGATTTGTTGCCATTGAGTATCCGTTGACTTGGTGATATTCATCATAACTCTACAGTAGGATGACAGACATTGAGAGAAGTGGGATTTGGAGCCAGGGACACTGCTGGAAACAGCTTGATTGAAGAGTCTGGGGTTTTTTGATGGGGCTCCATTCAATAGGTATTGTACCATGATGGGTTGTTTGTTGTTTGCACTGCATGATTACCACAGTAGGAGAGCAGGGTCAGCATTCAATAATTGCAAAGAACAGGAGGATGATGACATGAATGTTAAAAAAGGTGAAATTTTGCCAATGGACAGCCACCATTGCAGCAGGCTCATGGTCAGCAACCATTGGGGCAACCATTGGGGCAAGCTAATGGTTGGAAAACATTGCAGCAAGCTAATGGCCAGCAAGTATTGGGGAATACTAATGGTTGGTGACCATTGGAACAAGCTAATGGTTGGTGAAAATTGGGGAAAGCAAATGGTTGGAAACCATTGGGGCCAGCTAATGGTTGGCAACCATTGGGGCAAGCTCATGGTCACCAACCATTGGGGCAAGCTCATGGTCACCAACCATTGGGGCAAGCTCATGGTCACAAACCATTGGGGCAAGCTCAGCCTAAGCTAATGGACAATAACCATGAGGCTAAGGTAATGGATGGTGACCATTGATAGTGAGTCACTCCTCAATGCATATATGCATACCAGGTAGTGTATAAGATGTGGGTGGGTAGTGCACCCAGCACCCGATTGATGAATCCCTCCATCATTTGATGAATCCATCCATACATCCATCCATCCATCCATCCATCCATCCATCCATCCATCCATCCATCCATCCATCCATCCATCCATCCATCCATCCCTCCATCCATCCATCCATCAATTGATATGAAGACAGCAAAATGGAAGTTATGCCAATGTCTGCAATTCAAATGTGGCAAGGGCACATATGAAGATGAAGATGGAAACAAAAAGATAGGAATGGATTTTTCTTCCTCCGCCTTCAAGGGAAATCAGGCAGCTATAAGCTGACTCAATCAGGCACTGAAATTCAAAACAGATATATTGCCATTAAAAGGGATCAGTCATGTAAGTGGAGAGGAGGGATGGGGAAATAGTTAACACTGTACATTCATGTGCTGATATTTTGATTTGCCTGCTATAATGATTTTCAGGTTTCCAACAATCCAGTCAGGAATGAAAGCAAAGAGCAGATTCAGATTCCACTTCACCAGGGAGGGCACTGGTTCAATTCTCAAGACCTCAAGTAGAACTCTTTTCATCTAGTCCCAAGGCACTGTCTGCTTGTGCTTCTCCAAGCTGCAAAAATTTCATCAACTTAGTGACTTGGAAATCACAGATTTCTTGAAGACAGAGCGGGAGAAGATTAAGAATCTGGGGAGCAAATTCAATTTTGATTCAAATAACATCATGAAGGCAATACCTCAAAGCAAAGTCACTCTAATTCAAAGGCTAGGTTTTGAGCCCAACCTGGAAACAAGGATATGCTGTCCAGAATGCTTCAAGATGTATAAAATCCCAGAAAAATTGGACAAGCAAAAATCAATTGTCAAGAAATGTACTGCCAAGTTCTATTCCACTAGCAAAATCTTTGTGCACCAAACTCGTAATGAGCAGGGCATGTACTGTGAAACAGAATTGCTGATGAAGACCAGTGGGAAACATAACAGACCCATCAAACCAGCTTGAACATTTCATTATCAAAGCTTGAAGGCCTGGCTTTGTAGAAAATTATGGTTTTCAGATTTTTAAAAGCTCATTGAAAGAAATCTTCATCATAAAAAACTCAATTCAAATGTGATGAGCAATGTTTGGGATGGCTCAGTTTGGCACAACTTTGTTGAAGGCGCAGAAAAGAAGAGGAAATTTTCCCAACAACCAGGGAACCTTGTCTTCAGTCTCTATGTGGATTGGTTCAACCCATTTGGAAATAAGGTTGGGCACAAATCAATCTCAGTGGGAGCAGTGATCTTGATCTGTCTCAACATTCCACTAGCGGAACGTTACAAGATAGAGAATGTTTTCCTTTTTGGTATTATCCCTGGGCCCAAGGAACCCAAAGTGGAATAAATCAACCAAATTCTAGATCCATTGGTTGATGAAATCAAAGACCTCTGGGAAGGAGCATGGTTTTCTGAAACCAGACAGTTTCCTCAAGGTAGGGAGATATTTGTTGCACTGTTCCCATTGATTGGGGATTTTCCAGCTATGCGCAAGGTTGCAGGATTCTCTGGTCATTCTTCAACCATGTTCTGCTCATATTTTCAAATTACAAAGGACAAGATCAATGATCCAAATTTCAAGGAGTTCCAGCCAAGGAGAAATGCAAAGCACATGAAGAATGCCAAGAAGTGGGAGGAATGTCAGACATCATGGGAGCAAGATCAAATTACCAAGGAGAAGGGGGTCAGAGCAAGCTGTTTGAACAGGCTTCCATATTGGCCCCAATAGAATATTCAGTAATAGAGCTCATGCATGGGTGGATTTTGGGAAATCTCAAGGATCATAGCATGAGTTATCTTAACATTTCTCTAGCCAGAGAAGAATTGGGGAAGGAAAAAATCCAAGAGAAGAACAGAGGAGAGAAAACTGGATTGGAAAGCATCATTGGAAAGGGGAAGAGAAGGAAGTCTCCTGAAGATCAATCAGAGGGGGGTGATCACAACTAGAGAAGTCCCAAGAGACGGCTTAATGCCAGAAATCTGAGGGCACTTACACAAATAATGGAAGAAAGCTCAACAAGTCAATCCATACAATATGAATTGAGATCTTCACAGGCTGGGAAATCATCATCAGCCTCACAGCAAAGCAAGAAATCTCAACAATCTTTTGAATATACTAGTACTTACTTGTATTCTTTAAGAAGTAGAATTATTGGGAGCTTCGGAAGTTCACAAAGTATAGCCAGTCAAGGAAGCCACACAAGTACTCTGAAGCTGATGGGGGGTGAGGGAAGCAGCCCAGTGAACAAGGATTATGACAGAGGGAAAGAAGCTCAAGTGGAATCATCCATCCAAGGGCCTCAATCAATGCTTCAAAATTTGAGGTGCATCCAACAGGTGATTCAGGACACAAAGGTGCCATCATGGATGACAAGGGTACCAAAGAATGTTGCATTTCATGGTGCAGGATCCCTCAAGGCTGCAGAGTGGCTGACACTCTACATGGTTTACTATCCCCTTGCTATGATTCCTTTGTGGAGTGGTAAGCATAGACCTGGTATTGATCACATTGGATCAATAAAAATCTTGAAGGACTCAACAGTGCTTCTGATTTACATAACCAACATGTTAATGAAGCATAATATTTCAAACCAAGATATCATGGAGGTTGAACGACTAATGTTGGAATACCATCAAACAATAAGGACTGGATGGCCACAACAAAGGAGTAAACCCAAAATGCACATTACTCAGCATTACCCGGAAGTAATCAAAAGGTTTGGTCCACCAATGGCCACGGCAGCCTGGGCCCATGAAAGGTTGAATGGTATCTTGGGAAGGATTCCAAAGAAAAATTGCATAGGTGAGCTCACTAAAAATCATGCTGTACAACTTCCTTCTTACTGGGAAAAAAAATCAAATAATAAACAAATTTATTACAGGTGATATACATGGTACAATCAAGAAGACATGTATATCAAGGAGTCAATATTCAAGTTTATTGATCCAGTCCAAGGTAATTAACAAGGGACAAGAAAACTCAAATCCCCACTTCAGACTCACCCCATTAGACCCGGAAATCCATTGCTTATGGATACAAGAGGTTGGAAGATTGGGTCTGCAACAGGATGTGTCTCTTGATTACAATGTGCACAAAATCAACAGTACCTTGATACATCATAAAAGATTTACAGTGCGACAGACTGATCAAGGTAAAAATCACTCCAATTCCTATGTGGAGATCATGCGGGATGAACTCTGTTCATTTGGTCAAATCACCAAGCTCTTTGTGCAATCAGAAGGTGGGGATGTTTGGTTTTTGATTCAGTTACTTCAAGATGCACATGCAGAAGATGCCAAAGATCCATACACAGCCCACCCCAACTTGAATGTGCGAGTGGTCTCAACAGATCTAAGGGAGACGGTGGTGATGACGGGAAAGGAGATAGTGGGGCATGTGGCTGTTTTGGACAATTTTGCGGGGACATTTGGTTATCCACGCAAGATGATGACTTTGGTTTCCCTGTCACAAGTAGTGAGTTTCCCTTTTAGCTGATATGAGGAAAAGGTCAAAACTGATTGTGCAATGTGCAGGGATGGATTTCAACATGAAATTAACCATGATGTTTGGCCTATGGGTGATCTGAAACCTTAGCAAGTATCAACAAGCATCATTTGAGGAAACATGGATGAGTGGACACCAAACACCAAACATATGACACTTTGTGTGGACATGAACGGGGCCTAAGGGATGATGAAATGGAGATTAGATGTGAGGTTGGTAGACTTAATATTTGTAACAACAGAATCTTGGATATTAAAATTGTCATCATGCATTGTATTAGTTTACAATGAATTGGACAGACAAATCCTCAGTTGTCAAATGTTTACAATTGGGGGATGATGAAGGAGGAGGGTAGGAATATAAATAAGAAATCCTCTTATCTCACATTGATCATCATCCTCCATCTGTTCTTTCCCCCATACCAATCACCCGGTCTAACCATCAAGTTATCTGTTCATACTCTCTCACAGTTAAACAATACTATCTCACACACTCACCATCTATCTCTATAACAATATTGGTTTTTCAAGGTTTGGAAAATCTTGACTTCAACCCTCTACAAAATCAATTCAGTCCTGGGCATTGGCTCTGCAACTTAACCATAAGCTGAATCTTGCCTTGCCTCTCACACCAGCCATAGGGCCCTCTTCCTCAAATTTGGGGCATTACAGACTAGTGCTATAGTATTACATTACACCCATAGCCAAGCCTTGAATATTAATTATTTATCATGCCAGACAAAAGTGCCCATACCTCCCAACCTGCTGCAGCTGGGCAAGACACTCCAATGCTGCCTGAAGAGACAATATCCTCTGGTTTGCAAGAGACAGTGTCCTCTGGTTTGCAATATCATGAGGGACTCCTGGATGACTTACTCAGGGGGGTTCCCCCAGATGTGAATACTATACCAGAATCAGGTGAGCAGTATGATTGAACTGGGAAGTCCACTAATTTCATAAACAAAGAGATGCTGATTGTGATGGGTTTAGTGGACATGAAAGATTGCACTGCTCAATCTAGGATTGGACTGACCAACCCTTCTGAAAAGCAAAAACTTGACAAGGAGACTTTAGACCGCAAATTGAGACAAGTGCGCCAGATGGTCACAAAAACCCCCCTTCCCAGTCAATCTAGTACAATCTCACTTTCTTTACGGCAATGGGTCCACTTTTTGATGGGGATTCCAGAAAATGTAATGAACTTCCCCTCACCTCCCTCTCCTGAAGAAATACTGAAATGGGAACAGTGGGCTCCTATGAGGGTACAGCGGGTCATGGCACATCTGGAGTCTGTTTGGACAGAACATGGAAAGGGGAATCAGGCAGATGGACAGCTGAAATACAATGAAGAAGTGGCTAGACTCAGAAACAACATTTTACCCCCACAATTCCACCCAGCACCCAATGTGCCATCAAACAACAATTTCCCATGGAGTGCTAAGGTAACATGTGAGATAGATGTGCAAAAGGCAGGTTTCTCAAGGATTAAATTTGATTGGCATGCAAGGTCCTTTGTATCATTGGGCTGGAATGCAGCAGTAGGTGCCATCATAGTCCAGCATTACTCAAACTGGAAAAATGCGCAACCTGGTATGGTGTGGGATGGAATGGAGAACATGAGCACATTATTGGAGAGATGGGTCCTCGGGAAGGGAAAAGAAATACGGCAAGCGGAACTATTAGGGTCAAAGTTGCAAGAAAATAAAATTACCAAGGACCAACGCACATCCATCCAGCAAGCCAAAAAGAAGGTTAGAGCATGAGTCCTGGGGGTTTGTATTCAAAGAATGGATGCTGATGGTGTGTGTTGGTTTGGGTTGCAGATGAGTGAAAAGTTTTTTCACACAGCCCTCAAATAACTTCCCAAAGAAGCAGCAGAAGTCATTGCAATATTTGACCATGTGGATGTTATTTCTGATTGGGATGACAATAAAGATGGCACTTGCACAACCATTGAAACCCCCTGGAGAAGCTGTGAAGTAAATGATCTAACTAAACTCCTAGATGAAATAGCATTAAGAGTTGCTATGAAGCACAAATAAATCAAGCAGTTGCATTCACTACTTTATTGTTTTTCAGGCAAGGTGAAACCCAAAGAATTCAACCTCCTTGAATTCCCAAAAAAACTTCCAGTTGATGCTTATCACCCTGCAGCACTGCAAGCCCTTTCAGAAATTGAGATAAAACTTGTGGCTCCTTGTGACAACTCAAAAATTGTTTCAGCAATCACCTTAATATCAGAAAAAATCAAGAAGAAGCCTTGTACCACAATTGGCATATTACCAGCTCATACCCCCAAGGCAAGTGGATTGCGCCAACAATAGTTGACACTTGGGTGGTCTTTTTTTTCTTCCTGATTATTGAGAGCCTTTCTATTCCTATATTTCTTAATGCAATAAAAGTTGATATACATTTTCAGCGTTTATGTTTCTGTAAGTGATGCATGAGTTTAAGACATTCCTTTCAATCTTGTGAATGCGGGATAACACATACCTGGATGAAACAAGTATTGTGTTTTTAAGAATGCTTGGACTGGGTGACATTTTTTTTTTGGGTTTAATCAATTTTTGCCCAAGTTTAATCACAGGTTTTTGAGCCAATTTTTTGGATTACAACAATTGTTTCCATCCATAGATCTATCACAATGCATCTGGCCCATTGGGCAAGTGAATAAACAGTGTTAATGAACTTTGCATTCCTCACATTACCAGATGCTTACAGTGGACTACAACAATTGTCACCATCCATAGAGCTATCACAATGCATCTGGCCAATGGTTCAGATGAATGAACAGTTTGCATGGACTTTGAGTCTCTCACTTTCACAGATGCTCATGGGACTCAGCTCACCGCAATGTCACATTATGAACTCATTTATCAAGAATTAAGTTGCATAAGGCATACATGAATTGATTTATAAGTATGATGGTTAAATCAATGGAGAAAGAAAAGCTAGTAAACTAAGATACTGATAAATTTGGGATAGCTGAAATAGAAAAATTAGATTTTCAAGGTAAACTAAATACAGGATTATCAGTTGAAGGGTTTTGGGACAGCCAATGATCACTGAAATCAAGGGCAAGACATTTTGCCAAGTCCATGCGGGATACCCGTGTTCCTGGCCAAAATTCAGGGCTGAAAAAGCAGTCTTGGATAAGCTGCACTATGTAAGCATTTGTCCGCTTCCATACTTGTTCCTTGATGTCCTTGGGCTCTAGCTTGTTGGCATTGGAGACAAGGCTCAGGAGCTGGAGGGATTGAACCAGGGGAAATTTCCTAATGTCTGATGGTATCAGCAAGTGGCCACGTACTCCCGCTACAAGGTAGGCCACAAGAATGTGGTAGTTGGGTTGGGATGTGATGGTGACCATGATGGTGTTGAACTCGGCCTGCTGTGGTGCCACTGCTGTGGAGGACCCCTCCAATCAAAGTTTTGTCCGCAGGAGAGCAAATGCAATGAGCAGGTGGTAGATGTTGTCAACCAATTTGTCCAGGGAGTTGAAGCCAGATTTGTGACTAGGGCTGTCAACTGGCTGTCCTTCAATCCAAGCCATGTCTTCATGTGAGCCAAGAAAAGCGGAAAAATACTTGATGATTGAGATATCACAGCTTGCCTCATCCTCAGTACCTGGTGGTTGGATAAATGCTGGTGGCTGGGTGAGTTCTCTCAAGACCAGGAGGATTGATTGGAACCATAATTGTGCCCATCTAACCTGTGAAAACTCTGGAGGGTGAGTAAGGTGGATCCAGAGATTGTGCAGCTTAGACCCTATGATTGTGGCTGGTGGGGGTGGTGACCTGGTTAGAAGAGGCAGAGCAAATACATCTGGCATGTAATATGGCTCAGATGTGCAAGGTGGTAAGGGATTTGCATCTGTAGGAATGAGGAGAGGTTGGCTACTGTGAGGGCAAAAGATCCCAGTGGAATCAAGCTTACCACTTGTAGCCAATTGACTGATCCATTCCTTAATACCAGTACTGATGGTGTTGAAATGGATTGTGTGAGATAGCAATTGAGGGCAAGATCCCCATTCTTTGTGGTCTTTTGCACGTAATACAAAGAGGTGCACTGCTGCCTCAACAGCGCTCTTGTAGCACTTTGAGTTGATGATGCCATTTGCAAAGGGTTGAATGGCTTCCTGGAGTTCAGCCGGGTATTTTTTGAACAGTTTAGGTGAATCTATGGAGGGAGCTACAGTGATTGGCAATCAGGGAAGGTATTTGGATGGATGTGATGGAATTGACTTACCAGGGTCATTTGCAGGATCAGCGGCAGAGGGGGGGGGGTAGCCCCCTTGGTGGGTTGGGAGTCTGTTACCATTGGTGTAGCGTTGGGTTCAAGGGGAGTGGTGATGGAGGCCTGCTCTGCTGGGACTTCAGGGGTAAAGAGTGGATTTTGGGATTCTTTGGAGGGCACTTCATTTGGAGCAGCTTGTGTGGGTGGAGTAGCAGGGCCTGGGGTACTTTCCTCTTCATCACTTTCCATCAAGGGCACAAATTTATGCCTCTTCTTGTTGGGATTGGCAGAGGCAGTTGCAGCCCGTCTTTTGGCAAGAAGTTTCCCTGACCCAATCTGAACCTCCTCCTCAAGAGGGAGTTCATCACTGTTTTCAACCACTGGTGAAGGACACAATGAGGATCAGCCAGGGATTAGACTAGCATTCAAGTGTTTCAACTCACAGGCCATTGCATCTTGAAGACCCTTACAGGCCTTAACTGCCATGTCTTGCACTGATTGTGGCAGTGATTTGTCATTGGCCATTTTAAGGAGATTTGCCATTTGCGGCTTGCTATTAGCAAGGAAGTTAGAATTTGAGACAACCAAGGCTTCCTGTGTGCTCATCAAGCCACTGGTCTGGGCTGGAGGTGGGGGTGGGGGTGCAGCATGGCTGCTTGATGATGATTCCGTGCCAACAACTTCAACCCGTGGTGGGGGTGGTGCAAGAGAGGCTAAGGGAGGTCTGTCCAGTAGTTGAGGCAAACATGACAAAGTGAAAAGAGGACTCACGGTCTGGAGTGATGATTGCTGGGCAATCAGCAGTTGGTTGATCTCCAGTGGGCTCAGTGGGCTGAGCAGACAGAATTGAGGGTGGGGGTTTGGTGTGTACTGGATCAGCAGTTGGTTGATCTCCAGTGGGCTCAGTGGGCTGGGCAGAGGGAATTGAGGGTGTGGGTTTGCTGTGTGCAGGTGATGTAGAAATAGTGGAGAAGTCTTGTGGTGATGGTATGGATGGATGGATGGTAGGGATGGATAGATGGATGGATGGATCAAATGATGGAGGGATGGATGGATGGAGGGAGGGATTGATTTTTCAATTGGGTGCACTATCCACCCACACCTTATACACTACCTCATATGCATTTATGCATTGAGGGGTGACTCACCCTAAATGGTTGCAATCCATTACCTTAGCCTCATGCTTTCTATTTCTTAGCTTAGGCTGAGCTTGCCCCAATGTTCTCTGACCATTAGCTTGCCCCAATGGTTTCCAACCATTAGCCTTCCCCAATGGTTGCTGACCATTAGCTTGCCCCAATGGTTGACAACCATTAGCGTGCCACAATGGTTTCTGACCATTAGCTTGCCCCAATGGTAGCCAACCATTAGATTTCCCCAATGGTCATCAACTATTAGCATGTAAACAAATGGTTGCCAACCATTAGCTTGCCCCAATGGTCATCAAACATTAGTGTGTAACCCAATGGTTGCTGACCATTAGCTTGCCCAAATGGTTGCCAACATTTTCACTGACCATTAGCTTGGGCCAATGGTTGCTGACCATTAGCTTTCCCCAATGGTTGCCAACCATTAGCTTTCCCAAATGTTTGCCAAAAATCAGCTTTCCCCAATGTTCGCCGACCATCAGCTTGCCCCAATGGTTTCCAACCATTAGCTTTCCCCAATGGTTGCCAACCATTAGCTTGCTCCAATGGTCATCAATCATTAGCGTGCAACCCAATGGTTGCTGACTGTTAGCTTGCCCCAATGGTTTCCAACCATTAACTTTCCCCAATGGTTGCCAAAAATTAGCTTGCCCCAATGGTTGCCAACCATAAGCTTGCCCAAATGGTTGCCAACCATTAGCTTGCCCCAATGGTTGCCAACCATTAGCTTGCCCCAATGGTCGCCAACCATTAGCTTGCCCCAACTCTTGTCAACCATTAGCTTGCCCCAATGGTTGCCAACCATTAGCTTGACCCAATGGTCCCCTACCATTAGCTTGACCCAATGGTCCCCTAACATTAGCTTGACCCAATTCTTCTCAACCATTAGCTTGCCCCAATGGTTGCCAAACATGGGCAAGCTTGAAGGTTGTTTGTAACCAAGATGCCTGCACTCTACTGTTTCTGTTTGCAATTCTGTGCAAGCAGCTTGAGAACAAAACATGCATAATATCTATGCCAACCCCCCCAGGAGTCCTGTCAAAATGAAGCTTCAAAACAGGTGTCTCTTGAGTTACGCCCACACCCTTGCACAAGCCAAAAAAATTTCAGTTGAGCCCTTGTAGGCACAGATTGCACAACCTCATTATGTCTTATGCACCATGATCCTTTCAGGAGTTTTACGCTGGACGCCCAGCATAAAAATCCATTTTGGGTTCCTTCACAAGGGTGTGGGCATATTAAGCTAGTTTGGATCCACATCTTATTGTATGCCCACACCCTTGTGTAGCACTCAAACGCCAAGCTGAACCTTGGCCACCCACTTGCACAAACTCATTATGTCCTATTCTCCATGGTCCTTTAAGGAGTTGTACACTTGCCGCCCGGCGTACAACTCCATTTTGGGTTCCTTCACAAGGGTGTGGGCATATCAAGCCAGTTTTGATCCACAGCTTATTTTATGACCACACCCTTGTGTAGCACTCAAAAGCCAAGCTGGACCTTGGCCATGGGATTGCACAACCTCATTATGTCCTATGCACCATGATCTTTTCAGGAGTTGTGCACTTGCCCCCCAGCGTACAACTCCATTTTGGGTTCCTTCACCAGCATCATTTCCATTCATCCTATGTAGATCTGTCAAAAATGGAGCTGTAAGCTTGCCACCCAGCTCACAAGTCAATTTCAGACCCTCTCAAATCAATCTGTGGCAGACCATTTACCACAATTGATGCAAGTGAGACGTCAACCCTCCCACCCTTATGCATCCTTCCACAATGAGAATTTGCATAACCCTGAATGTAATGATGTCATATGCCACTCATTTCAAGAACAGTATATAGTTTGATCAACAACGGTGTACATCATTTGCATGAGACTATGCCATGTGTTGACACAAATTCCTACCACAGAGCCACCTCCTGGTCAGCTCAAAGATATAAGTACTCACCTTCACATGCTTTTTTCCACCTCACAATCATTGCTCTTCTCACAATTTCCCACATATTCCATCCATCTTTCTATTAAATCCCTTACTCATCACATTACTTCATCAAACCTTAGCCATGGCTTCCTTCACTGCTAAATGTCTTGGCCTTCTCAAAACCACCCTCACCTTGATTCCTGAAACTGTTCTTCCCTATATCATTTCCAACCCATCAACTCATTGGGTCTCCCTTCTTTGCCAAAATGGCAAACTTGTTGTCAGAATCCCAACCCTAGATCAACCTGTGGGCTCCTTAACACTTCCCCTGTCACTTCTCCTTCTCCCTTATATCCCCAATCAAACATCATTTGGCCCTGCTGGGAAATGCCCTTTGGAATTTCCCAACCAGACAGCTTCACAGATCTTTGTTGAGGCAGTTCTGCATGTCTCCTCCCAGCCTGTTGTCACATTCAATTTGGAATTATTGATATTTTGCAGCAAACGTGATATCATGGCCATCAACACCTCCATTGTTTCCTCATTCATTACCCTTGAACTCCCTCCACAATATAATCCCGCAAAACACAACTCCATTTCCCTTTCCAACCTTTCCACAGAAATTGTAGACCTCCCGTCTGCTATCAAAGAGCTACATTACAACCCCGCTCTACTCAAGTTGCCCACTGGGTGTGATCTGGACCCTGTTTCTCCTCCTGCCAATTTAATCAAAACCCCATTGCTACCACATCAGTCTCAAGGACTTGCTTTCCTCCTTGATAGGGAATCACCACATGCTGCATCCGCCTTGGCTTTGTGGAAGAGGACCTCAATTGATAGAGGTGCACTATGGGAGAACAAGATCACTGGTGAGAGCATAGCTCTTGCAAGGGGTGAGGACATTCCAGAATCCCCACTTGGATCTATCCTGGCCAATGACATGGGTCTTGGTAAAAAAATACAATCAATTTCACTTATTGAAACCACCTTGCTGCAAGCTGGGACCTATGGCCTTCCCCTGGATCCCCCCCTGCAAAACCTCCACATCAAGCCACACTTGTGATAACCCCCCCACGCCTCCTGAAGAATTGGAAAAGAGAGATTATGAAGCATATGCAGTCAAAGTACATCAATTTTCTCACCTACCATGGAAACTGGTGGCATCAGACCATGGATCGTCAACTGGAACATGCAGATGTGATTCTCACATCATATCACCTGGTGTCATTGGAATACAACAAAATGCAAGCCAACCTCAACACCCCACGCTCCATTATCTTCTCCAGAAAATGGTTCAGGATTATTTTGGATGAGGCACAGTAAATCCAACCTTCATTTTGCCATCTTTCCTACCCAAGTATTTGTTTTTGGACCAAAATGACTGCAATTCACTTGCATGACAGCACTATCCAAAGTACCGGGGCCAAGCTTTCCCAAGCGGTCACCCAGGTTGCCACCAATTGTAGAGTTTGTCTCACAGGAATGCCAGTGCAAAAATGCCTTCAAGATCTCCTCTCTCTCCTTAGCTTCCTGGGTATAAGTCTAGAAAATGAGTACAGTGACTGGGAAACTACCCTTTTGCCCCACCTAAAAGCAGGGGACTTTGCCCCAATGGAAATGGTCCTCCAACACACCACCCTTTGAAGGACCAAGGTTGATGAGCTGTCAAATCTCCCCAGTATTACTCACAATTAAATCAAGACACCACTCTCACATGCAGTGGAAGACTTCTACTGCTGACTCCAGGACCAATTCATTTCTAAGATCAGGAATGAGCTGCCTGCTGATGGATCCAAGCCAATGAAGTTGTTGCTCCTCAAAGATCTTGGCCAGCTCATAGGAGCATGTAATCATCCGGTTTTGGCAGACCCCAATGTCATCATGGACCAAAATGGACAATTCATCCTCCCAGAAGAGTCGGGTCCCAAGGATCACAGCACGGTAGTTGAAACAATTTTCCACAACATTGATATTGACACCTGCCTTGAGAGCTCCAAAATCAAACAGCTTGTAGGGATGATTCAGCCAGGATCAGTGGTGGTAGCTGGAGCAAGCAGAGTTGTGGTCCTCTCGTGTTGGACACATTATCTTGATCTGTAAGCTGGCTGTCTTTTTCTCCTGTTTCCAATGAGACCCCACTCAAATATCCATTTTCTCCCCTCATGTTCAGGATTGGAATGAAACTAGATGAATATGGAATATCCTCCTTTTGTCTGGATGGAGGGTTAATGGCAAAACAGAAAGAATAAATTCTGGAGCAGTTTTCAGCAAGTAGCACAACTTATGTGCTTCTTGCCTCCATTCAGGCGGCTGGTGTTGGAATCAACATCACATCGGCCAATGTTGTATTCATCATGGTAAGCAACCAATAATTTCTAGAATTTTGCCATTTACTTAGTCTACATTCATTTGATCTACATAGGAACCCCGTTGGAACCCCACAACCCAGGCACAGGCAGTTGATCAGCTGCATCAAATGGGTCAAACAAGGCCAGTGCAGGTTTATTACCTCATTGCACCCAATACAATTGAGGAGAATATTCAAAAGGTAATGTCTTCATACTCCACTCATCATATGCACATCACTGAATTTTCAATCTCTCCTTCAGATTTAGAAACGCAAGGAGCAACTTGCCCAGTAAGTCTTTTTTCCCTGGAAATATATCCACCAACCTTACAGTTGGCTGATTCAGGAAATTGTGCTCATATCATATTCAGGTCAACTGTTCTCACCACCAGGGATTGGAGGGAAGTGTTCCAATCCCTGCAGGATGACACCTAAATCCCCTCTCCCTTTGCTTCTCATCTCCTTCTTCCCAATCTCACTCATATGGTTGTTGTCTTCCCTCCTCACTATCCTGTACATTACTCTTGCATCACAATTCTTGAGAAGTACAATTTTTCCACTATGCCATGAGTAAATTTGCTCACAATTCACATCACGCGTGTTGTGCCACCGCGTGTCACCAATACTCCCATATGTGTAGATAAGATGTTACACTGTGTGACATTGTGTGGTACACTCTTGTCCTTGATGTGACACTGGCAGGAGAATAAATGGTTGGCAACCATTAAGAAGAACATTGGTCACCATCCATGAGGCATTCTAATGTCTGCAGTTTCTCATGAGAATCAATTTTAATCATCCATAAAGAACTGCAATGGTCGGAGACCATTAAGAAGAACATTGGTCACTGTCCATGAGGCATTCTAATGGTCACAGTTGCTCATGAGAATCAATTATCATCATCCATAAAGAACTTCAATGGTTGGTGACCATTGAGAAGAACATTGCTTGCTGTCCATGAGGAATTCTAATGGTAATAGTTGCTCATGAGAATCAATTTTCATCATCCATAAAGAACTGCAATGGTTGGGGACCATTAAGAAGAACATTGCTTGCCATCCATGAGGCATTCTAATGGTTGCAGTTGCTCATGAGAATAAATTGTCATCATCCATAAAAAACTGCAATGGTTGGAGACCATTAAGAAGAACATTGGTCACTGTCCATGAGGCATTCTAATGGTCACAGTTGCTCATGAGAATCAATTGTCATCATCCATCAAGAACTTCAATTTTCGCAAACCATTAAGAAGAACATTGCTTGCTGTCCATGAGGCATTCTAATGGTAAAAGTTGCTCATGAGAACCAATTGTCATCATCCATAAAGAACTGCAATGGTTGGCAACCATTAAGAAGAAAATTGGTCACTGTCCATGAGGCATTCTAATGGTCACAGTTGCTCATGAGAATCAATTTTCATCAACCATAAGGAACTTCAATGGTTGAAAACCATTAAGAAGAACATTGCTTGCTGTCCATGAGGCATTCTAATGGTATTAGTTGCTCATGAGAATCAATTGTCATCATCCATAAAGAACTGAAATGGTCAGAAACCATTAAGAAGAACATTGGTCACCGTCCATGAGGCATTCTAATGGTTGCAGTCTGTCATGAGAAGCAATTGTCATCATCCATAAATGTGCTAGATTATTTTCAGCTAATGCAGCAATTCAGCAAGGCTTACATATGCACAGGTCTATCCCCAGATAATGCAAGCCACATGCATCACACCAGCATGACACACAAATGACTATAGATCTGCATGTTGCATCATGTAGACATGGTCACCACCCATGTTTGTTTGGTGGGTTGCAGCAAGAAAAATGAAACAAGTCTTCTTTTCAATGGCTATACATAACCCTCCCTTCCCTCAGGTTTTTCCCCTTTTCTCCATTCCCCAATACCCCTCAAGCCAGCTTCACATCTTTTTCCCATCTATTTATTAATCCACTCACAATGGCATCCAATGCTCCTACACAAGCAATCCCACCTTCAGGGTTGTTAACCCATTGTTTTGTATTTCATCAAATTGAAAGAACAATCCCTAACAACCTTGGCATCCATTGACTAATGCCTTGGCATCATCAACAGAGTCCTCACCATCAACTCATGAAGATGAAGGACTCTCAGCGCCTGCAGACAAGTCCAACCCCGCATCAGAAGTCAATGAAGTAACTTAGGAAGAATTCTATCAGAAATTTGATACTATTCAAGAGATGGTCACTACCTGTGCTTGCCTCAGGATCCCCAGGTCAATTCAAGATACTTTGAACAAGTTAAACTCCAGCTTGAGTTATATCTGAAAATGTTAGTTTTTTCCCCGCTGTCATTCTTCAAATTTGCAGATTTGGAGGTCTGATTGGTTTTTTTTCCCTTAGAATACAATTGTAAAAAGTGTCTCCCCCGCAGAGTACGGCTGAGCATCACACCCAGCTCCTCATTGTCCCAACATCCCCCATTACAGCCACCTCCAAAACATCCACGCTTGACTCATCCCCCTGTGGACATGACCCCGCATCTACAAATCATGGGAAATCACAATCCAGCTCCCTCCTCCCCTGATGCAGCATCAAATCATGAAGCCATTGCACCCTCCCCTCAACCAGAAATCCAAATGACTCCTGAACCTTCCCTATGTGCCCAACCCACTGCAACCATGGAGGAACCCGAAGTCACTTCTGAGCAATCCCAGGTGGCCCCAGATCAACCTGAGACATCCAATCAAGCATTAGTGATTGAAACAGACTCAACCTCTCTCCAGCCCATTGTTTCTGGTATGGATGCTCCCCAAGATGAAGAGCCCACTTATGATTTTGATGATCAAGCAAGTAGAGGTTATTTTACCATCATTTACAACAAAAAAATACGCAAGGAGATTCATTCAATCACTCAATGTTTCAAGGGTAGGAAATCTCCAAAGATACTCCAAATGGGATGGGATGCGGTGAAGCACTTTTTGGATTTCCGTCTCCAGGCCACCACTACTATGGAACCACCAGAAATGCGGTACATCTCCCATTCAGCCAATTTTGAGTATGGTAACTGGGTTTGGCAGATCCGTGAGCAAGGTTAGTTTTATTTGAACATCCCATCAACTTGCAAGATTTCTTTTTGCTAATGAACACTTTTTCATTTCACAGAAACAGAGTTTATACGCTTGGATGCACATGAGCCATGGTGGGCACCAGAAATCATCAATTTTCCTGCCCTCAACCGCCTTCAGAACAGCCATTCTTTTCCCACTGGTGCACCCCCCCTAGATCAGAAAACTGCTCATCTAGAATCCAATTTGGTGCGCTTTCTTCATGCCTTGGACCATCCCACTGGGAAAGCAATCAATAAATGGGCCAAGAAAGTGGCTTTCTCAGTGCAAACAGTTGCCAATGAACTGTGTGCACAGCCTCCCCATCCTCTCACATCTCCAGTCTCCAATGTCAAGGCAAACCTACAAATGGTTATGTGGCTCCAAAGCATCAAGAAATTTCCAAATTCACTGCAGCCCTGCTCAATAGAGCATCACATGGTTCTAGGCACTGAGGCTGAAACAAATCAGTCAGAGGCTATGCCCACCAATCAGTCAGAGGCTATGCCCATTGAGCCAAGGGACTGTCTTCAAGAGCTACACAGAATCATTATTGATATCATGATCAGCTTCACCTTACTTCAGGCTCATTCCCAGAAAGACCCAAAGGAGTCCTCCACTGAAAAGAAGAAAAAGCACAAGCGCAAAGACCCTCCAGCATCCACTGTTGACCACTCTTCCCCCACTGTCTCAGAGTTTTCAAATGAACCATGTCGCACTTAATTGACTCAACTAGCATGCCGCCACAATTTCCTCCCTTTTGTCTTCTACCTGCTTGCTGGCATCCGGGGAATCTTCATTGCTTCAAGAGAAAGAAGGATTGCTTCTTTATGTGATTTTCATGAACTCCTCTGTTTAATTCAAAAAATTCAGTCTCTCTCAGATGGAAGAACTTCAGCCAAGGAACCCATATGGGCTCACCTTTAAATGTACATTTGATCCATCATGCTCAATATATCTGAGAACCATCAAGATACTGAAAAATTGACATTAACCACCCGGCATGATCTAGCCAAGGCTATTGCTCATGACTACATGAACCACATGAACAAAAAATCCTGTTCAAACATGCCTTTCAGCCTGGAACCCCCTCCAATCTCTGAGTTACCAAGCTCAAATGGTTAATATGAGTGCTGTCATTTCTTCTCTGAGTTTCTCTAGCTTTACTGTGTCATCTTGCAAGTGATTTGAATACTTTTTTCATAATTTTAGCTGTATTTTTCATCTGCTACATTTCTTAAAATTGTTATTTGCATGATAATTCATAATTCAACATTTCAAAAGAGTGATTGTCCCATAGTTTGTAATACTGCAAGCCCCAGTCACAAAAATTTCCCTTGAGAAGTGAGATTAGATTCCTCAAGGTTGACTTTTGGATTCAGACTGTCTTAAGCCCTAACCCACCACTCAGCACTTTAAGATCAATTGAATATTCAAAATGCAACAGATTGTTTGCCCACACCCACTACTCAACCACCTTGCTGAAGAATCCATAAAGAACTACTTAAATAGCACCTCTTTCTCCCCTCAAGCGAATCCCCCCCATCCTATCCCACCACACCCCTTGACTTTGACTCCCACTTCCACTCTTAATATCCACAAATGCCATCTTTTCCATCCATTTAAAGATCATCATCTTTTCCCCCAAGCATACCATGTACTCTTCCCTGTGAATTGCTACCATCCAAATCAATATTTTCATGGCCAGGAACAAGACTAAAGTGTATAGTTTTTTCCTTGTTATTGTCCTTTATGTTGATTCACCAAGCTGAAGTTTTCCCAATCCCTTCCCAATTTTTCACTGTACTTCTCTTTTTGCAATTCTATGATTCAATATGCTATTGATATGTCCCCGGGTGAATATGAACTGCATACCACTCAATTATTAATGTCTTTACTTTCACCATTCACCAGGACAAGAGCATATTGCAATCATAAGATTGCTGGAGGAAAACAAGCTCAGTACAAATTGAACAGGGATCTTCTCTTCACCCAAAAAATGACAGGTAACAAGGACAAGGTACAGCAACCCAAAATTCTGTGGAGCTACAGGTCCTACAACACATGCAAGCTCTATCCCCAGATTGATCCTGAAAATCCCAGAAAGCCAAAAAATGAAGAGTTTCAAGAGGCGCATGCCTTTGTTGAATCCAACCTTCAACTGGTTGATCATTGTAAAGTGCTCCTGATGGATAAGGAGAAGTATGCTATTATTGCCTATATCAAATTTATCCCAATCCAGGACCTATCACCTCAGGATTATGATGATATTAACTTTCTTGCTTGGTTCCTGCACCAATGCAAGAAATTTGTAAACCCAGTGGGCTCACCATCTAGATCATGGGCAGGAAAAATGGGGGAAATTGGATGGAGAAAGGCCATGGTAACAGCTCAAATGATTGGCTGATACATCAAGGACCTAAAGAATGCTACTGCCAAATGCCAGTATGATGAACTTATGTCTTACTCTGAAAGGGCTTCTAGTATACTTTCAGGATTCTTCAGCAATATGGCACATGTTCCATTTAAGAAAAACCAAACCCTCATGCAAAAGTATCACATCCCATCTTTCTCCAACTTATCATTTGATGATCCTCTTGGGAGAAGCTCCTGTTCACCTCACCTCACCTTTACCTCTGATGGCTTCTGCAATTTGCCCCATATTCATGAAAATGATATATCCAACTTTGCCTTTGTTCATTTTTACCACAGAAGAAAGCATGTGGATCACTTGCTACTCCCTCCAAGGGCTACAATGTTCATGATGGGCATTTTTTCATACCTGACTATGGGGTTGGGATCAATTTCTCTACTCAAAAAGGAATTTTTAAGTTACTCTGGCAATCAAAAAATTATTGGAAATGTACACTTCCTCCTGTAGAAAATGTTTTGCATACCCATCTGGCCATGTCTTTACAAATCAATTTTAGAACCCTAAACACTTGTAGAAGCATTCAGGATGTTACTATACATTATACCAAAGCTAATAAAAATAAAGTACTCAATATTGCTGATCATAATTATTATTTGCATATAAATTAAACTGTTTCTTTTGACTCTTTGATCTTGAGCTTTGTTGTTCTAGGGAATAATGTATAATTAATGTATGAATAAAAATTCATCCCACTGCTTTGGCTGCTTTTCAAAGGAAGATCCTGAGGTACAATCTGTTTTTTTTATGACATGATTATGAAATTTTGCTAATTTTGATTTGCATCATACTTCATAATCAAAATTTTTGAAAAAGAGTGATTGTCAATTTTTTTTCAATACTGGAAGCCCCAGTCACAATAATTTTACCTGAGCAGGAAGATTGGATTTCTCAAGGTCAACTTTTTGATTTGGACTGTCTAAAGCCCTAACCCACCACTCAGCACTTTTAGATTAATTGCATATTCAAAATGCCACAGATTTTTTGCCACCACCCACTACTCAATTACCTGGCTGAAGCATCCATCAAGAACTACTAAAACAGGTCCTCTTCCTCCCCTCAAGCAATTTCCCCCATCCCATCCCACCCCTTTCAGCAATATGGCACATGTTCCATTGCAGAAAAACCAAACCCTCATGCAAAAGTATCACATCTCATCTTTCTCCAACTTATTGTTTGATGATCATTTTGGAACCAGCTGTGATAACATACATGCAAGTTTCATCCACATATTGCTTGGCTAAAATGCAACAGTACCTGGCCAGAATGCACCACATTGGATTGTCTTTGCAGCTTCCAGGGCACCAAAGTAGTTCCTCATCAAGTCTTTGACAGGAAATTCTTGTGCCTTCATCATCATGGATCTCACAAGGTTCCAAAATCATCTACTTTTCTTGTAGCCCAATGCATTCAGACATTTGTTACCAGAAGCAAACTACCAGCAAAGGAGGATAGATTTTTTTTGTGTTTTCCTTGGTCCACGATTAATCTGGATGCCTGTAATTTGGATCAATTTGTCATTCAGATCAATGGTGGAACAAGGAAGACACAAAAAGAATCTATCCTCCTTTGCTGGTAGTTTACTTCTGTGAACAAATGTCTGAATACATTGGGCTACAAGAAAAGCGCATGGTTTTGGAAGCTTGTGAGATCTATGATGATGAAATGACACCAATGATCCGTCACAAAGACTTGATGAGGGACTAGTTAGGTGCCCTGGAAGCTGCAAAGACAATCCAATTTGGTGCATTCTGGCCAGGTACTGTGGCATTGCAGCCAAGAAATATGTGGATGAAGTTTGCATGTATTTTATCAGATCTGGTCCCAAGAGGATCATCAAATGATAAGTTGGAGAAAGAGGAGATGTGATACTTTTGCATGAGGGTTTGGTTTTTGTGAAACTGAACATGTGCCAATCTCAATTTGAAGAAGTCATGATGCAATGAATTGGTGTTCCCACACTACCAGATGATTGAATAAAGTATCTATAAAAAAATTATGAAAAATGAATATTTGTAGTCATGAAATCTGTTGCTTTGGTGAAGCAAAAAAACTCTTTGCATGGGATATTTCCTTGCTTAATGTGGCGTTCTAAAATTTCCTGATGTAAAAATATCAATTCCAATAATTGGTTTTTATTGACATCATTAATCTTCAAATGAAATACATGATTTTCCATTAGGGAATTCGATTTTGAATTCAAAACCAAAGATCTTAGTATTGCCAATGTATTTTACATGGGTCAATTATGTGCATTCAATCTGATCTATTGATTAGGGAAATTTTTCAAAATATCAAATTTAACTTTCCTTTACACTCCCACTGAATTTAATATGCATATTCAAAATGGAACCAATAAGCTTTTCAGTTTTTTTTTTTTGAATGATTAAGCTCATCAGCAGATGTAAGATTGAATTCAAAATTCAATCGATCTTTTTATCTATTTCCCTGTAAGCCTTTCAATTTCTGGAAAGTGAAAAAATTTGGCTTAACACCCAATCCAAGTCAACAAAAACAATGAGAACACCACCAGAGGTGGGAAAATTTGTATATTCCAATGCACCATATGTTCTCAAAGGAAATTCAAATATGGAGGTAATCTATATAATGATGTTGGAAGTTCAAAAAAATCACATCAAACACATATATTAAAATCAAATTTTTTTATCATCAAACTTCAAAACATCACTGGTCAAGTGTCATTGATACCAAAATTCCAAAAAATCACTCACCAAACATTTTCCAATCTATGAACGGAAGAAACCCCACAAGTAAGCCACTACAAGAAATGACCAGCCCTGTGAGTAAAGATCTTGTTCAAAAGTATGTTTCTTTTTTTTATTTGAACTGGGGTTCATTTATTTATATACCCTATGATTTTTCACATTCAAGCCATCAATTGAAGAGTTCCATTTTTTTTTGTTTTTTTTTGTATTTTTTTTGTTTTTTTGTTTTTTTCCTGTTTTTCTTTTCTTGGTTTTTTTGGTTTTTCTTGTTTTTTTTTTTTTTTTTTTTTTTTTTTTTTTTGGCTTCTTTCCATTTTTTTTGGTTTCTTTCTGTTCTTTTCTTGTTTTTTTGTTTTTCTTTTGTTTTTTTGGGTTTCCTTTTGTTTTTTGTTTTTGTTTTTTTGTTTTTGTTTTGTTTTTGTTTTTTTTTTTTTTGGTTTCCTTTTGTTTTTTTTTGTTTTTTTTTGTTTTTTTTTTTGTTTTTTTTTTTGTTTTTTTTTTTTTTTGTTTTTTTTTTGTTTTTTGTTGGCTTTTCTTTTGTTGGCCTTTTTTTTTTTTTTTGGTTTATTTTCCGTTTCTTTTTCTTTTTCTTTTTTTTTTGGTTTATTTTTTTTTGTTTATTTTTTGTTTTTTTGGTTTTTTTCATTTTTTTTATCTTGGTTTCTTTTGTTTTTTGTTTTGTTTTTTTTTTCATTTTTTTTTCCTTTTTTTTTCGGTTTATTTTCCTTTTTTTTGTTTCTTTTTTGGTTTTTTGGTTTTTTTTTTTGAGCAAGCAAGCAGACCGGGAGAGAGGGCATGACTCAGTGGGGGGATTTCATCACCCCCCGACCAAGCAAGTGGCAAAGGGAGGGGGGCCAGAGGGGCTCGCGGTGGGGGGATTTTATCACCCCCCAACCAAGCAAGCAGCAAAGGGGGGGGGCAGCCCAGTGGGGGGATTTCATCACCCCCCGACCAAGTGAGTGGCAAAGGGGTGGGGCAGGAGGGGCTCGCGGTGGGGGGATTTCATCACCCCCGACCAAGCAAGCGGCAAAGGGGGGGGCCAGCCCGGTGGAGGGATTTCATCACCCCCCCCGCCCGGCAAGCAAGCGAGGGGGGTGCAAGCCACCGCCTCGCGGTGGGAGCAAGGGGGGGCCGGTGGGGCTTGCGGTGGGGGGGACTTGATCACCCCCTGCCCAGCAAGTGAGCAAGGGGGGTGTGAGCCACTGCCTTGCGGTGGGAGCAAGGGGGGGGGCGGGTGGGGCTTGCGGTGGGGGGGACTTGATCACCCCCCTGCCCGGCAAGCAAGCAAGGGGGAGCAGCCAGTGGGGCTTGCGGTGGGTGGGACTTCATCACCCCCCTGCCCAGCAAGCAAGCGAGGGCAACATCAAGGAGGGTGGGAGGGGGGGTGGATTTCAAATCTGCTCCCCACCTAGAAAGCGCGCAAGGGGGACATTGAGGAGGGAGGGAGGGGGGGTGGATTTCAAATCTATCCCCACCTAGCCAGCCAGCAAGGGGGGAGATTGAGGGGGGAGATCAAGGGGTGAGGGAGGGGGGGGATTTCAAATCTGCTCCCCACCTAGCAACCAAGCAAGGGGGGAGATCAAGGGGGGAGGGAGGGGGGGGATTTCAAATACGCTCCCCACCTAGAGAGCAATTGAGGGGGGAGGGAGTGGCTTGGTGGGGGGGATTTCAAATCCCCTCCCCACCTAGTGAGTGATTTAGACACCTGCACCACACTTGGGGTCTGTCAGCTCCAATTTGGGGGTCTGTCCTACTATGAGGTAAACCACCTCACCCACCCACTGACACCCACCACCACCCACCACCACCCACCACCACCCACCACCACCCACCAACACCCACCACCCACCAACACCCACCACGCACCACCACCCACCAACACCCACCACCACCCACCACCACCCACCAACACCCACCACCACCCACCAACACCCACCACAACCCACCACCACCACCCACCTCATCCACCACTACCACCACCCCATTGGTAAGTAACCTTTTTTGTTTTTTTCTTTTTTAAAAAAAGGGGGTATTTATTGTTTTTAGATATCAGTCTTTTAGATATCAATCTCAATGGAATTGAATGAAGGCATGTCTGGTAAAAATGGGTATGGGATTTAAATTCTATTCCTTAATCTTGTTCAAAAATAAAATTACTAATTGAAGTTTTGATTCTGCATTATTTTTCTTTTGTTTTTCCATTCATGTTGTGATTCCTGGGTCTCATCCTGCAACACGGTTTGTAGTTTTGATGAGCTTGGCGTTTCAGGGGATGCCAAGGAGAAACAACATGCATTGAAACCTCTTGTAGTAGGAAAGAGACACAGGCTATTGAACTCAAATATTACTTCAACATCCACAAGTAACAAAAAGTTCAACCGTGCCAGGAGACATTTTGTACAAGAATGTGATAAGCCAACATACTTTGTGACACTGCGGGACAATCTTGCACCCAATCATTTTGTCTTACCGCGCATGTGCCCTCGCATGCTGGTTAATGCTGTCAAAAACCGCCATTTTCAGCCCTACTTCATTCTTAAATACCACAGTTTGAAGGCCACCAAAAGCACTGCACAAACCAATACTTTGTGCAATATTGTCTTGGACTTGTACCAGATGGCAAAGAACTGCCATTCACTCAGCAAAACAAAAAAAGAAGCCTTGACTGGCTGCATGCATGCCATTGGTTTTGAGGCTGGAAGTGATAGAGGTGCCTCTGCAGGTTTGTCCTGTTTATGTCAGGTTTTTTCAGAAAATTAAAAAAATTTATTTATGTTGAATTCAATTCAAAAATAGGGGTCTATTCTCACAAATTAGGTTTTAATGAAGAGACCATCAATAATGATGATGAACTGTGGGACTGTCTCCCTGCTCACAACAAATTCATCTTGAGAAGGATCCAATCACTGTGTACTTCAGCTCATGCTCAAAACAAGGAAGTTTCAGATGAATATCTAATCCCAAAATGGTCTTCATCTGAGTGGATGGAAAAGGAGAAAGATTACTGCATGTTTTCAAATGTGGTTGTGACATTTGATGACTTCTAAAACAAGCCCCATACTGATAGTAATGACTTGAATGGTTTTACATATGGGATATTTTCATACATCAACAGATCTACAGGACAGCCTATCCTTCTTCTCTGCAATGATTTGGGTCATGGTTTATCTTTTCTAAAACATGGTTGTATTGTTGACTTTGCAAAAGCTGAAGGCATTATTGAAATTCTTTGGCAGACTCAATTTTTTGATCCTCAGACTACATTTCCTCCTCCTAGTTTAAAAACCTCTTCCACCCACACTCACTTTGGCTGCTCATTCCAAATTAATAAAAAACTAGCCAATGTATCTTTAAAACTCCAAGACTGTAGTCCTTCAAAAATTGATAAAAGAATTTTGGGAAAGAAGGCCCAATATGTTTGATGTTGTTTCTATTGTTTCTATTTTATTTTTTTTTCATTTTTGAAAGTTTTATCCAATCAATAAATCAAACATATTTACAAGACCAGTAATTGAGCAATCTCCTTGAGTGCCTCAACTGTTAGGAAGCAATGAAGTGATGAAGGAATGTGATGAAAGTGGGGATGAAGTGATGAGAGCATGGATGTGATGGAAGCAATAATGTGATGAGGGTGATGAAGCTTTGTGAGCATGAAATTAGAGTGATGAAGAAAACAGGATAGGAATGGAGGTTGAAACCAGGGGTGATGATGTGAAATGATTGGTTGAGGTGGTGAAACCCTTTAGATAATTTGTTTGAAAAAACCCATTTATTTTCAGGTGAGTCTGAAAGGTCTGATGGAAAATAAGGGTATTTTTTTGGATTTTTAATAGTGGGTTTGAAGTGGTAGATTTGGGTTGAAACCCACTATTAAAAAATGGCAGGTTTGCTTAACTCTGATATGCCCTAATTTGACCTTTTTCCTGTGGTAAAGACATGTCCTCTCATGGCTTAATTTTCATAAATCAATTTGTGATTGAGTGACACTTTGTTTTGTAACCAGGGCTGGTAGTCAACATATCTGCAGTTGTTGATTGCATGCCTTTGTGACTAGCCCAATTCCCACTCAATTCATGTCTTCCTTTTCTTCCAAAATAGATTCCCTTCTGCTCAGGCCAGAACTAGTTCAATGCATTTTTCCATTTTTATAAATTTAACCTACCCTGGCTTTTCTAAATTGCAAAAAGAAGCCTGCCTCTTGCCTTGGTTCCAACATTCTCCCTCAAAAAATAAAATAACCTGCCCTTATGTGCAGACCAGGGATGGTGATCAACACATCTAAGTGAGGATATTGAATTTTTTTTCTTCCTTCTTTTGTTCTTTTTCCTTTCTTTAATCCCTTGGTCTTTGGTCATCTTCCATTTCAAATATTCTACATTTTTTGAAATTTGAACAAACAATTTTGGCTTGGCTTTCTGTATTTTCCCTGATAAAAAGTAGAAGTATAGGAAATAAAATCACACCAACATAGGCTATTGAATAAGAAACCAACAGAAAAGAAGCCATCAATGGCTCATTTAAATAAGGAAAGATTTATACATTTCTAGGAGCATAGTGTGTTAGTATTATCCTAAATACATGTTTATGCATTTTATTTTGGGCTGTGAATAAGAGGACTTACCCAGTTTTTGACCAGTCAATGGAAATTCCAGTCTGGAAACAATCAGCCTCTTCTGGAATTTTTGAATTTCACTTTCAACAAATTCTCAAACACCAACTGCAGTAATTTGTGGATGATATGTGGACTGATTGTGAAGCAACAGCTTTGCTCATATGTAGCTTTCCCTTGAAAATCTATTATGAACTAATGAGCCAGAAGTTCAGCAAATGCTGATCTCTATTCACAATATTTCACCACCTGCTGAAAGTTAATGATGAGATAAAGCATCACATAACCCTGAGATATCAATGGGATACAGAAATGCCACCTGCATACAGGTGGCGTCCATTTTTCTGTGGTGTGAGAGGAGGGAAAATAACAAAAATATTACCTGAAAACTATTTCAAATAAAGTTTTGCATATAAAGAAACAGTTTTGTCCTCCATAATTGATTCTCCAATTAATAAAATAACTGGATGGAAATGGCCCCAAATAATATCCATTTAATGGTTTGCATTTGTGGAAAATTCTCCAGAAAAACACACATGAATACAAATAAGTTGAAGCAAGGCATGGCCTTTACCCCCTCTTGCTATGCTAAGCATCAGAAAATTACAAGTTATTCTCCAACTCAAGTTTCTCAACAAGCACTATCAAAAAAACAACAAAAAAAACAAAATGGGTATCAAATAGATAATGAAAATGCAAATGTGGAGCAACTTCAAGATTATATCACTTTAGACTCACCTCCAGATAGTGCTCCAATATTTGAAGCTCAAGAATTTTTCCTATCAACCTGGATAAAAAACCAACTCCACATCATCCTTACCATGGTTATCACAGCCATAATTAATTTTATTTAAAATCATTACAGAGGAATCCAGGTTCCTTCTTTGTGGCTTCAATATTAAAAATAAAAAAAAAAATAAAAATAATCTTAAAAAGCCTCATCAGCCCAATAAAAGTTCAAACATTCTTCTCAGCATTTTAACCATCTTCAAACATCTCAACCTGGAACCTCTGAGGGAAATATATTTGTGTTCTCCAGAGTGCTTCTTCTTCCTTGACCAAGGAAAAAGTTTTGCAGATCCCAATATCAAATGAAAACAAAATTCAAGGATATCTCAGCAGGGGAAAAACTGGTCATGCACCTTGGGATCTATGAATAATTTGATTAACTCCATGCCTAGGAGAAAACATTGAGATGAGTCAAAATTCTCTGCCAGCATAAATTCAATTTAAAAACCATTTCAACAATTGCTGGAAAGATTTTTAAACCTTCCAGTTATTGAAGGAGAACTTCCCAAGCACATCCAAAAAAACCCTTTGAGATAATGAAAGATATCTGGGATAGAATTTCTTGGAAAAGATTAAAGTGCCCAAATAAAACATCCCCCTTTTTGTCAGAAACAGGAAATCCGGCATGCAAACTATATGTTAACTGGTTGAATTCTTTTGGAAAGTGTATTCATCATTCATCCCTTGGAACCATTCCCATGGTATGCCTCAATCCTGCACCAAAAATAAATCTGAAAGCAGAAAATACTTATCTGGTAGCACTACCCCCATACAGAGCATACCTAATGGGTGTATTCATGCATATATTTTTCTAGACTTGTTTTCTTTTCTTTTCTTTTTCTTTTTCTTTTTCTTTTTCTTTTTCTTTTTCTTTTTCTTTTTCTTTTTCTTTTTCTTTTTCTATTTCTTTTCTTTTTCTTTTTCTTTTTCTTTTTCTTTTTCTTTTTCTTTTTCTTTTTCTTTTTCTTTTTCTTTTTCTTTTTCTTTTTCTTTTTCTTTTTCTTTTTCTTTTTCTTTTTCTTTTTCTTTTTCTTTTTCTTTTTCTTTTTCTTTTTCTTTTTCTTTTTCTTTTTCTTTTTCTTTTTCTTTTTCTTTTTCTTTTTCTTTTTCTTTTTCTTTTTCTTTTTCTTTTTCTTTTTCTTTTTCTTTTTTTTTTTCTTCTTTTTCCCTAATTTCTTTTTTACCCCTTTCTTATTGTTTTTTTCTTCTTTTCTTTGATATTCTTTTATTCTATACTATTCTATTATTTTTCTTTTTTTTTCTTTTGTCTTTTTTATTTTCTTGTTCTTTTTTTCTTTCTTTTGTTTTCTTTCTTTTTTTTGGTTTTTCTTTCTTTCTTTTTCTTTCTTTTTTTTGGTTTTTCTTTCTTTCTTTTTCTTTCTTTTTCTTTTTGTTCTTTTTGTTCTTTTTTTTCTTTTTGTTCTTTTTTCTCTTTTTTTTGTTTTTTGTTGTTTTTGTTTTTTTGTTTTTGTTTTGTTTTTGCTTTTGTTTTTCTCTGTTCTCTCTTTTCTCTTTTTTCTCTTTTTTCTTTTTTTTCTTTTTTTCTTTTTTTTCTTTTTTTTTCTTTTTTTTCTTTTTTTTCTTTTTTTTCTTTTTTTTTCTTTTTTTCTTTTTTTTCTTTTTTTTCTTTTTTTTCTTTTTTTTTCTTTTTTTTTCTTTTTTTTTCTTTTTTTTTTCTTTTTTTTCTTTTTTTTCTTTTTTTTCTTTCTTTCTTTCTTTTCTTTTTTTTTTTTCTTTTTTTTCTTTTTTTCCTTTTATTCTTTTTATTCTTTTTATTCTTTTTTTTTCTTTTTTTTCTTTTTTTTCTTTTTTTTCTTTTTTTTTCTTTTTTTTCTTTTTTTTCTTTTTTTTCTTTTTTTTCTTTTTTTTCTTTTTTTTCTTTTTCTTCTTTTTTTTCTTTTTTTTCTCTTTTTTCTTTCTTTTCTTTTTCTTTTTTTTCTTTTTTTCTTTTTTTTCTTTTTTTTCTTTTTTTTCTTTTTTTCTTTTTTTTCTTTTTTTCTTTTTTTTCTTTTTTTCTTTTTTTTTTTTTCTTTTTTTTCTTTTTTTTCTTTTTTTTCTTTTTTTTCTTTTTTTTCTTTTTTTTTCTTTTTTTTCTTTTTTTTCTTTTTTTCTTTTTTTTTTTTTTTTTTTTTTTCTTTTTTTTCTTTTTTTTTCTTTTTTTTTCTTTTTTTTTCTTTTTTTTCTTTTTTTTCTTTTTTTTCTTTTTTTTCTTTTTTTTTTCTTTTTTTTCTTTTTTTTCTTTTTTTTCTTTTTTTTCTTTTTTTTCTTTTTTTTCTTTTTTTTCTTTTTTTCTTTTTTTTCTTTTTTTTCTTTTTTTTCTTTTTTTTCTTTTTTTTCTTTTTTTCTTTTTTTCTTTTTTTTCTTTTTTTTCTTTTTTTTCTTTTTTTTCTTTTTTTTCTTTTTTTTCTTTTTTTTCTTTTTTTTCTTTTTTTTCTTTTTCTTTTTCTTTTTCTTTTTTTTCTTTTTTTTCTTTTTTTTCTTTTTTTTTCTTTTTTTTTCTTTTTTGTCTTTTTTTCTTTTCTTTGTCTCTTTGTTTTTTTTGTTTTTTTGTTTTTTTTTTGTTTTTTTTGTTTTTTTTGTTTTTTTTTGGTTTTTTTGTATTTTTTGTTTTTTGTTTGTTTTTTTGTTTTGAATAATAACTAAAAGAATAATTAAAAAGAAGTAAAAAAAAGAAATAAGAATATTAAAAGAAAAGAACAAAAAGAAGGAAAAAAAGGAAAAAAAGGAAAAAAAGGAAAAAAAGGAAAAAAGGAAGAACAATCAAAGAAAAACAAGGGAAAAAATTAAAATTGAACTTATAAAATGAAATTCAAAATTCAAAATCCATAATTCAAAATTATAAATGAAAAATAATGAAAACAAAGGGTTCAAGAGAGAAAAAAGGAAAAAAATATGAAAAAAAGAAAAATAAATCAAAAACAAAAAAAAAGAAAAAAGAAAAAAAGGAAAAATAAGAAACAAAAGTAGAAAAATAAACAGGAAAAAAAAAATAAAAAAAGACAGGACAAAAAAGAACAAAAATAAAGAACAAACAAAAGAAAAAGAAAGAAAAGGAAAGAAAACAGAAAAAAACAAAAAAAGAAAAGAAAAAGAATAAAAATAAAGAAATAAAGATAAAGAATAAAAAATCCAAAAAAACAAAAAACAAAAAGCAAAAAAAAAACAGAAAAAAAAGAAAAACAAAAAAAAGAAAAAAAAGAAAGAAAAGAAAGAAAAAAAAGAAAAAAAAAAGAAAAAAACAAGAAAAAGAAAAAAGAAAAAAAAAGAAAAAAAAAAAAAAGAAAAAAAAAGAAAAAAAAGAAACAAAAAGAAAAAAAAGAAAAAAAAACAAGAAAAAGAAAAAAGAAAAAAGAAGAAATATAAAAGAAAAAAAATGGTGATGATAAATTCACAACCCCCAGGCATGGGTCGTTTTGCAGGGCCTAGACGGCCCTTCAATGCGTGGGGTCCCATAAACAACTCCATAGGGTTGTTTTAAACATGCGCACCCCCCGGAAAGAACTCCAAAGGGTTTTTACCAACACGTGGCACCCCTGGGGGGTTGTATACCCCCTGTAGACGGCATTTTTGAGTTGTGTACCCTCATACACACCCATTCAGATGCCTGTATGGGGGTACACAACCCCCCAGGGGTTTTGCTGGATTTTTTTGGACCCCCTGGACTACATTTGGGTTCCATGAACCCAAACTTTGGGATTGGCACACCTTTGTGGGACTTTTGGACCACACCTATCAATCATAAAGTGAAACTCCAAACAAAATAATCGCCTTTGGCAAACAAATCTTTGAAATTTTCCCTATCCCACAAAGTACACTCTCAACCCACCCAATGGACAATCAAAAAGTAAATTTTTCCTGCCCATTGGGTAACACAATTTTTCTCAAATCAGCAGTGAGAAAATGCTGTAGTTGTTCAATTGAAAGTTGGCTTGAATACTGAAGTACCATTGCATTTTTTTTCATTATGGGAGCAGTTGCAAGCCTTCCTGTTTATGACATGGCTGTGTTGAATGAATAAATTGATATTGCCATTAAGAAAGCTGCATAAAAAAATGATTTGGGTAATGAAACATTTGAAGGCCCAATTTTATCCTCATCTAGGGGTACAATTGAGGAACAAAACATTTCAAAAATAGAAATGACCTCCGGTGGTGAGTAACATTTTATGTTACTCTGGCCTTTTCCTGATTTTATTTGATGGAAACTGATAGGCGGCTGCAGCTGGTCACTATGTAACTAAGTAACTATGATACAACCATTCAATTGGTGCCAGATCCACTTGACCCACCTCCTTTGAGAGACTTTTCTACTAGGGAAGAGGAACAAAGGTATTGTCAAATCTTGATAAATATGTGAATTGAGCCTGTGATAGACATGGTTCCTGCTCTGGGCCATTGTTCACCAAACAGTCAAGGCAAACTCACACAAGGAAGGTTGTGTGCAAGTTTTTATTCTGTCCAAGTCACACAAAGGCAGACCCCTTGTGGCAAATCTCCTACAGAAATGATCAAAACAACCATCAACCATCTCCACACCCCTCAGTGCATCCTCAAATCAGGAGAATCTCTGGGGTGGCCTTAGATAATTTAAGAGAAGGAATGAATGATGGGCTCAATACTATTCAACTCAAAAGAACATTTAGCAAGATTGATGGTGTAAAGTATGTTGATAAATAAACAATCTACAACACTAAGGAAAAGGTAGCGCTAGCAGAACTCAAGAGAAAATTGTTATGGAGGTTCTCTATGAAATAA
Organism: Puccinia polysora; assembly: GCA_025617555.3. Taxonomy (NCBI): domain Eukaryota; kingdom Fungi; phylum Basidiomycota; class Pucciniomycetes; order Pucciniales; family Pucciniaceae; genus Puccinia; species Puccinia polysora. The sequence goes on along the minus strand of CM062645.1, from coordinate 20,245,022 downwards.
TTGAATATTCAGGTTGGGTTCATTGGTCAGAATTCAGTGGAGAGGGACACTTGGAGGCCCTATTCTTGGCTAATCCTGAGGCATTAAAGCTTTTCAAACAATTCCATCATATTTCTATGTTGAATTTTACTTATAAAACAAAAAATTGCAACATCCCCCTATTGCATGCTGTAGGAATTACAGCCAACTCAAAAACCTTTACAAAAGGTCTTGTTTTTATAACAAAAGAAACATTTGAATTCTACAGTTGGTCTTTAAATTTACTAAATGAGCTGGCTTATGACCAGACATACCAAAGTCTTTGTGACGTACCATGACAAAGCTCTGATTTGTGCTATAGAAAATAGTTTCCCTGATTCAACAAGACAGTGTTGTTTTTGGCACTTGTCTAAAACCATACAAGCAAAATGCAAAGTTTTCTTTAATAATGAAGTTTAAGTATGGAAAATTGTTATGTCTGTGTGGGGGAAGTATGGGACCTCTAAAACCAAGATGGGGGCAGAGGTCAATGATTCAGAACTCAGAATAAGATCCAAATCACTCCTTCATCTGTTAATCTTCCTAGTTTTGGGTGCTTACATTATGAAGTGTACAAAGTGTTTCTTGGAAGACCATGAGAGTGTGCTTGAGTATATGGAAAGTAAAATCTTTGGTATCAAAGAGAAATTTTTAATGGCTTGGACTTGCAAAAACCCTTGCTTTGGAAATGAAACCACGTCTTGGGCGGAAGGGGCCCATGCTACTCTCAAACAATTCCTTGAAAATTCTTCAGGAAACATGTTAGATTTTTGGAAAAACCTAGATGGAAAAGTTTCAAATAAAATCAAACATTTTCAGGCTTCCCTTTACAACTCTTGAATAAAGTTAGGAATAGTTCTTCCCAGTGAACTGTTATGTTAGGGATACAAGTTTTCATTAGAGGAAATTTACTTTTATGTAGAGCAATTTGAGAAATTAAAGCAGAATAATGATGGGCAAGTGTGCAACAAGTCATACTCCAAGACTATGGGTTTGCCCTTTTACCAACAGATAGGTGGCCTGCTAGCGTTTAGAGGATCTGCTTTTCATGAGAATTTTCATCCTCAGTGGAGGTTGGATTGTTACCCTTGCAGTTCTCATTCTGTAATTTTGTTTAATTTGGATTGTTGGGTTGTTCAAATCAATTTGTGATTAATTCTTTTCAATGGATTATTCCTACTTTACTTATGGTTGATCCTTTTGAATTTTGGAAGGTTGATGTTGATGAAATGCTCAACAATTCTCAGTCAAATGAGAAGCTCAATGCAATGATCATGGGATATCCTGAACAAGATCACCACAAGCTGTTGAAGTAACACATTCAGAAGACGGAAAATTAGTGATCAAAGGCAAGACTTGAACTAAAATTAATGCAATCAAGTAGGGGTTGGCCAAAATTTAAAGATAACCACAGAGATACTTCTTGATTAAATAATTTTGAAAAAGAAATTAAGCAGAAAAAGGAAATTAGATGGGCACCAAATAAGAAAAGAAGAATAATTGGAAGTCTTTCCTTTTTTGAAATGTTCATTTTTGTGGTTTAATGAACTGATGATGATATGATGATAATTTTTATTCAAAGTCCCCGGGATCAGAATCTGAATTTCAAATTTTGGAGGAAGAGACTGAAAGTGAATTAGCTTCAATTCATTTTTTTGAGGATGTAATCCCTGTTGAGGGAAATATAAGAGCAAATATTTCTTTTATCAATCCAACTCCATTACCATAGGAAAGAGGAGAAAATTTGAATCATGATGAAAAAAATGATTATGTAAATATTTTTAATAACATGGAATTTATTAAGGATTCAATTACTTTGAAACACATCACAGGAATGTCACAGAGACTCAGTATCAGTCCAGTGACTCCAGCAGAAGAGCCAGATGATGGCTCCAATGAAGAAAATCAAAGGAA